>OX422145.1:10650447-11250447 GCA_949129095.1 Volucella bombylans | reverse complement strand
TTTAGGTCTCCTTTCGTCCCCTTCCTTCTTATGTTCCTTCCATAACTTGCCAATTGCACCTCCAAGACTCTCCTGTTGTTGGGTGTAGTCGTCAAGTTCCATGTTTCAAATGTTTCAAGCCTGGATTCCGTATGCAATGAAATCGTATTTATTGATCTATCGTACTAGACTCGGTTCCAGTATATGCAAACAAAAATAATCAATATCGCTTTTTTTTAACGATATTAACGTCCTGTCACGGTTGCCAAATGTTGAAGAATTGGATTATTTTATCCAAACTTTGATGGTTGGGATCATAGGTGCATGAACCTAGATCTACCGATGGTGATTATACAAGTCGATTCTTGTATCGATTGTATGGAAAAGCAGAAACAGTCCTCCAAGCAGACTCACTTGAAGAGAAAAAAGTCTTGTGTAACTGTTTATAAGCTTCTGGTCTTACTTTATTTTATTCCTCTTATTTATACTAACAAAAATTCAATAAATGCTTAGTCTACAATTCATACTTTTCAAACAATAGATGCTAAGTTGCAAAATGATAGTTCGCAACAATATTCAATAATGCTGAATCTACATTTCTTTAAAGCGAATGAACCTGAAGATATTCAATTCCAGGTGGCATTGAAATTTGTTTTATTTATTTTTTTTATGTGAACTCGTATGATATGCATACGTAATCATATCACAATTATGAGATTTAACAACATTCTTTCACGTAGCAGACAGTAATCTGAATACCCGTTTGCTCATACATCCCGCTGACCAAACAGTTTAGTAAAAGGTTTTCCAATAGGGACTTGACAACTTTGAATTTAATTTGTGAACGCACTCTTTCACTAATCATCAAATTGTCACTCTCAATTTATTCAGTAAACTCAACATTTTCATAATGGTAAAGTACATGAACGAGCAACGTCTGCAAATTATAAAAATTTTCTACCGAAATTCGGAGTCGGTGACTACAACTTTAAGAGCGTTAACTCAAATTTTCGGTCGTAATTCTCGCCCTAGTAGACAGGCAATAAAAAGTTTAGTGCAAAAATTTGAGTCTACATATTCGTTGTGTGTTGTTGCCGTGTCAGTGAGACAACGGTTTGGTCGAAGTGTCGAAAATATCGCTGCCGTTAAGGCGTCCGTAGCAAACGATCCAAATCAGTCAATTCCACGGCATTCTCAAGAATTGGGCATCGATCAGACCACATTATGGCGTATTTTGCGTAAGGGTCTTGGTTTACACCCATACAAGACCAAGCTGATTCAAGAATTGAAGCCGATGGACCATTTGAAGTGACGTACGTTCTCCGATTGGGTTCTGGAGAAGATGCGCCAAGATGATGAATTTCATCGCAAAATCATCTTCAGTGACGAAGCTCATTTTTGGCTCAATGAGTTCGTCAATAAGCAAAACATGCGTTTTTGGTCGGGTGAAAATCCACATGTGGTTCATGAATCACCATTTCATGCACAAAAAATAACTGTTTGGTGCGGTTTGCATGCCGGCGGCGTTATTGGGCCATATTTTTTCGTCGACGATAACGATCGTCGCGTTACTGTGAGCGTTATCGCGCCATGATCACCGATTATTTTTGGCCCGAATTGGAAGATATGGACTTGGACGACATGTGGTTCAACAGGATGATGCTACAAGCCACACAGCACATGCTACGATTTTTTGAAGAGTAAGTGTGGTGAGCGTGTTATCTCAAGAAATGAGCCAGTCGATTGGCCGCCTCGTTCGTGCGATTTAACGCCGCTTGACTATTTTCTGTGGGGCTACGTTAAGTCATTGGCTCATACCAACGCGCCGACGACGGTGGAAGAGCTCAGAGCCAACATTGAACGCGAAATAGCGGCCGTTTCGGCCGAAATGTGTGACCGAGTCGTTGAAAATTGGGTCCAACGAATCGACCACTGCAAACGTGCCCGCGGTGGCTATATGAACGAAGTCGAGTTCCATTCATAAATCCGATAATAAAGTTTTTGAAATATCTCAAATGATTTCCGTTTTATTTAAAAAAAAAGTTGTAAAGTCGGTATTGGAAAACCCTATAGAATGATGCGAATATATATCTTGGAAAATGTCATTTAGAGATTTGAGTTCAATCCGGGCTACTGTTGAGCTCGGACGCGTTTTGTGTTTTGTATTCTGTATTTTGTATTTTGTATTTGTAATTGCTAACTTTTAATTTGTAGTTTTGTATCAATAAGTAAAATTATAAAAGAAAACAACGTTTTTTGCACATAGCGCGTGCGAACGAAAGGAAGTTAGGGACGGAAGAGAGATACCGATGTGCGTTGGTTTTAAATGTTTGTAAGTTATACGTGCTATGAACTAAAAAGCTCGGCAGGGCATTCCATAAGCGAGTTGTACGGCTTAGGAAAGAAGATGGGCTTGAGGGTGAACTGAAGAGCATTCATAGCGAGGCAGGTGTTACGGTTAAAAACATGAAGGGGTGGAATGCTACTGGCAATTTCAGTGGATCATTGATGGTGAAAATAGGGATACAACAAGGTGAGACAGGAGACATTACAGCATTGTGTTTCGGAAGCATTAAATTTCACTGATTTGATTACTAGGCAATTAGACATAATATGTTGTTAAATATGTATATCAAGGAAAATATGTTGTTAGATATGTATGTTATGTGTGTGTGGCGGCCAAATTAAAACAAATCAGATTTTTTAATAAACTTTAATTCAAATATATTGGTGTATTAAAAAATTCTTTTAGTATGTCCTTACTAGTATGGCTCGCCCACGTTGTTCTTCTTTTTTTTCCTTTTTTCTCATCGCGCGCCTAGGCTGATTGTCAATTTGATGTGCACGTCATCACGTCTGATGGGTGCATCCAGATGTTTTTAGCGCTAACACTCCCCCCCGGTATATCCAGTCTTGGTTCTACCTACTTCTTCTGGCGCTCCAACATCTAGCACGGCCAGTTTGACCGTAGGTCGCTCATATACACCATGAGATGTCCTTACAGTAGCCCGTCGAACCTGTCCATCTTTCGCGACATTTGTTGCTATCACCTTCCCTTTAGGCCAGCAATTACGGGGATTACCTGGGTCCACGATGACGACGACATCTCCCACTTTGATCGGCTTCCTTGGTTCAAACCACTTAGTACGTTTGGTCAGAGTTGGAAGGTACTCCTGCACCCATCGCTTCCAGAAGACATCAGCATACATCTGCGAAACAAGCCAATTTCGCCGAATCGTTGCTACATCGTCGTTAAATGGCGTAGGTGGCTTCGACCCATTTGAAGATCCAAGGAGTATATGATTCGGAGTAATCGCTTCACAGTTGTCATCACTGACTGGAACGTAGGTTAACGGTCTACAGTTTAGCACGTATTCAACCTCCGTCAGCATATTTCGGAGAACTTCATCCGTGGGATTCCTGGGTAACGAGATTTGAGCGAGGACCTTCTTCACGGATTGAACCAATCTCTCCCAGCTACCGCCCATGTGTGGAGACAGTGGTGGTATAAATGTCCATTTGGTATCGGCACTAGTAAACTCCTTGGCGATTTTATTTTGGTCCATACTCTGAAGCATTTCGCTGAGCTCTTTACTTGCTCCCTTGAAGTTCGTTCCTTGATCGCTGAATATCTCAATCGGAATACCTCGCCGGGCGATGAAGTTGCGAATAGCCATTATACACGAGTCGGCGGTAAGCGTGTGGGCCACTTCGATGTGAACTGCGCGAACAGTCAGGCAGGTGATTAAAACACCCCATCTTTTTTCAGCGCGTAGTCCAACAGCAACGATAATTGGTCCAAAGTAATCAATACCCACATACGAGAAGGGTCGAGAATATGCAGCGAGTCGAGCGACCGGGAGTTCTCCCATTATTGGAGGTTGCGGTTGAGTCCGTTGATTCTTGCACTGCTGGCATTTCTTAAGCTCTTCCTTAAGCGCTGCTCGTAGTCGTGAAATGTGATACTTCTGTCGCAGCTCGTTGACAACTATCTCGTGATGACAGTGATGGTACCTGGTGTGTACGTCTCGGATTACAAGTGACGTGATATGATGGTTTCTTGGCAGAATGACTGGTCGTTTCACATCCGATTGGCAAAGTGCTTTGCAAGCGTCGATTCTGCCTTTGAGTCGTAGGACTCGGTTTTCATCAATATACGGTGAGAGTTTGTAAAGAGGGCTGCTCTTTTTTATGCGTTGTTGATTCGCTTCAATGGCGGCTAACTCATCGGGGTATGCGTCCTGTTGTGCTTGACGATATAAGTAGTTTTGAGCTCGGTCAATATCGCGCTGATTTATGGGTCCCGTCTGAAACGGCCCGCCTGTCGCTTTAGCCTTAAGATTGTTAACATACCTCAAAATCCAAGCTGTAGTCCGAACTAGCCGTATCCAATCTGAATAGTGCTCTGGATGTAGTATTTGCCCTCGGCGCGTTTCCTCTTCAGAGCGCATTTCGGTGTGGTGACATGAATGGTTTACCTTGATCTCCTCTGAAGTATTTTTTCCGAGATATGGGTCTTCGAATTTTGGCCAATTCTCTTGTCTTTCTTGCAGGAACGCTGGTCCGTTCAGCCATCGACTGGTGGTGGAAAAATCAGGACGCGGATGCCACTTTGTTCCCTCGTCGGCCACATTAGATTTTGATGGAATCCATTTCCATTCTAAAATTTCAGTCGTTTCCAGAATTTCGCTGATGCGAAATGCGACGAATTGACTATACTTCCGGTGATCAGACCGAATCCAGCAAAGTACGTTTTTTGAGTCGGTCCAGAAGAAGCGCTCGTTGACCTTAATCGAGTGTTCCTTTAGAATACAGTTAGCCAGCCTTGTCCCAAGAACGGCGGCTTGTAGCTCCATTCGCGGTATAGAGAGCTGCTTCAGAGGCGCTACACGGGTTTTAGCGGCTACCAGTGCACAGTCGATTTGGCTTCCATTCACGACTCGGAAGTACGCAACTGCAGCATAGCTACTCTCACTCGCATCGACAAACGTATGCAGTTCAACCTCACTGGAATCTCCGACGGACGTCATCCTTAGGTAACACCTCGGTATCTGGACAGTTTCTATACTCGGAAGAACCTTCAGCCAAGTAAGCCATTTCTGGAACTCCGCGTCGCCAATACCGTCGTCCCAGTTTACACCTGATCGCCACACGTCTTGTAGTATAATTTTCACGTAGATGAAGAAGTTTGCGAGTAGTCCCAGGGGGTCAAAAATTGTCATCAGTGTACGAAGTAGTTCTCGCTTCGTTGGACGTCTACCTCCAGACAGCAAATCCTTATTTTGAGCGTTCACCTTTATTTTGTATGTAAATTTGTCGGTGGATGTGCACCACCACATACCCAGTACCTTCTCAGCCTCAGATTCTGCACCGATGTTCAAATTAACTTCGTCCTTGGCGTTCTCCTCCATAGCGCTGATAACGGCCCTTGAGTTGGACATCCAGTTTCGTATTTCGAATCCAGCTCTTGAGTGAATCTCTTTGACCTCCTTTGCTAGTTGGATTGCTTCATCTTCGGTTTCAACGCTGTCCAGGAAATCATCGACGTAATGGCTTTGGGTGATAGCGACCGCTGCTCTAGGGAATTTTCCAGCGAATTGTCCAGCGTTCAAATTTTTAACGTACTGAGCACTACTGGGAGAGCATGTGGCACCAAATGTCATCACAGTCATCACATATTCATCTGGTTCTCGTGATGGCTCTTTGCGCCAGAGAAACCGCTGAGAGTCCTGATCGGCTTCACGGATCAAGACCTGGTGAAACATCTCACGAATGTCCCCGCAAATGGCAACCTTTCTTTCCCGAAATCTAGCAAGCACTGACGTAAGTGATGTCAGTTGGTCGGGTCCTTTAAGTAGGAAAGAGTTTAGAGAAACTCCGTGCGATTGCGCTGCAGCATCCCATACTATTCTCACCTTCCCTGGTTTGTTGGAGTTTATGACGGGAAATACTGGGAGATACCAGGTACGCGGGCTGCGTCGTCTTGCCTCATTAGCTGACAATTTTCGGATGTAGCCACTGGACAGGTAGTAGCCAATTTTTGCATCAAGTATAGACCTCAATCCTGAATCGCGCATCATTCTTTTTTCGATGCACACTAATCGTCGCATAGCCATCTCCCGGCTGTCAGGTAATTGGATGTCATCGAACCGCCAGAGAAGACCTGTCTCAAAGCGATTTTGTTTACGCTCAGTTGTAAGATGAAGTAGATCCTGAGCACGTTGATCATCACGGGAAACGAGGACGTTTTGCGGTTGAGCAGTACCAAGACTTTCTAAGGCAAAGAAATCTTTTACCATTTGTTGTAGATCATTATCAGCTTTGTTATTACAGTCGCACATGTGAATGCTGTGGTGAGCTACAGGATTGATAGCAGCAACTGACGAACTTGCACCATGGGGGCCATATACGACCCATCCTAAACGAGTCTTTGATGCAAACGGCTGGTTATTAGGTCCCTCAATAGATTTCGTGGCAAATCCGAGCCTCATGTTGTCAAGCCCAATTAGAATCCGGGGTCGGACTGCGTCATAGGACGTCGCTGGAATATTCTTCAAATGTGGATACAATTTTATCATCTCGTCCATCATCAATGACTGCGTTGGTAGCTCAAGAGATTCCACAGTTCGAACGTTGTTTAAACAGTATTTTTTTGCCTGATTACCAATCCCAGATATGTTAACATCGAGCTGTTTGGAGTTATCTTCAAAACGGTGGGTGTTAGCTGTATACTTCAAGCATAAAGGATGGGGTACACTGTCCAGATTAAGCTCATCGGCAACTTGCTGGTCGATCAGCGTCAGCGACGATCCGTCATCGAGGAACGCGTAAGTATGCACTGCTACGTTCTTCCCATGAAGTACGACTGGAACGTAGCGATACAGAACAGTTGGATTACTGACCTGGTTATGATAGTGTACGACTTCCGATATATGCGGCTCTGGTTTCGTAAGAGGTGACGGTTTCGATAGATTGTGCAGCAGTTTATGATGCTTGAAGCTACATCCATTAATCCCACAATATGTCTTCGATCGACAACCACGATTGGAATGTGGCTTGAGACATTTGTGACAAAGACGATATTCCTTTACCGTCGCCCATCTGGAGCTGTAACTTAACTCTGAAAACGCACGGCAGTCTGCAACTGTCCGACAATCTCGGGAGCATACGCAGCACTTATTGCCTTTGGCTTGTAAGGTTCCGTGACTCGGTTTGTGTGTGCGCATTCTATCGTCAGTGCTTGTAGCGTGGTTTTGAGGTTTGTGGTCTTCTGGATATTCCTCAGTGTGCGTGTGTAGATAACCTCGGTCTCTTGAGTGGCGTGAGCTCGTGTTTGCTGATGACATTGTTGGAATCGTCACACAATTTGCTGCACCAGCAATTTGGTACAGCCACTCATTGAAGTCTGACAGTGTACAGTAATCGAGTGTCTGTCGGTGAATTCCCCAGTTCAGTCGAATGGTCGGAGGCAGCTTCTCGACGAGTTCTTGGAGCAGTGTCGGATTGCACATGTGTGACATAAGTCCCGAAGCCTCTATAGTGGCACAGAGATTTTGCACGGCTAAAGAAAATTTCACAATGCTTTCTAACCTTCCTTCCTTCGGCGAGGGCGTAGAATGAATTTTCTGCAACATAGAATGGATAACAAGCTCCGGCCGGCCGTACAACATCTTCAACGTAGAAATTATTCGCTTGATACACGAGGGTTGTAGCAACATGCTACGCACAGCATCCAGTGCTTCCCCTTTCAAGGCTACAAAGAGCCGCGAGACATTTTCTTCATCAGAGAAACCACATAGTTCGTTTGTCCGCTCGTAGTCGCATATGAAACTCGGCCACTCTTCTGGGTTACCACTGAAAGGATGAAGATCTCGTGAAATACTATGACGAGCAGCCAGTTGGCTTCTGCTGAGTAGAGTAGACGTGTGAAACTGCGGTGTGATGTCGAAAGCTTGTTCAGGTCCTGTTGGTAAAGCTGCATCTCGTGGCTTGAGCCGTGTGAATGTGTTATTGTGTTCCAATGGTTGCTCAAACAGGTGTTGTTGAAAAGGGTATGAGCATCTCGGCGGTATGGATTGGGCTTGCGGCGGCTGTGGATGCATTTGCAATCGCAGGTTTTGGGGCTGCATTTCTACTGTTGTCTGTTGGGCTGGCAGGGTTCGCATTGTACTCCGTGTAGATTGCGTTGGCGGCATCCACATAGACTTCGATTGTAAATTTTGCCTAGCGTGATCCTCTGGACGCTTGTGTAACTCTATCGGTTGCCGATGCTGTGTTTGTAGCTGTTGTTGCAGCGCCATTTGTTGCATCTGTTGTGATAGGGTTCCCGAAACAGTTTCAACGAGCTTCAACTTGTCATCATTTTGTGTTTGGTCCTGTTTGCTCTGCAAGGAAGATTGTAGGTTAACGTGAGTTAAAACAGCATTCGACGAACTCGGAATACATGCGGTTGAGTGTTTTTGTGCTGAGTTGCATGTCTCCTCCAACCAAGTACGCACAACTGCGTTTTCTTGAACGCCTTCGACTTCTGCTTCGTCGCCGTCGACAGAGGAGGTTTCTTCTTCTGCTTGTTGTTGTAGCAATGAGTACTTTCTCTCAAGGTACTGCTGGTCAAACTGCTTCCGCTTTTCTTGACGTTTCTCTTGCTGCTGCTGTTCTTCTCTGTCGCGTTTGTCTTGTAGAGCACGTTCTTCCTCCAGTCGTTGAAGTTCGATTTGAAGTCGGCGAGTAGACGAAGCTTTTGACGATGAAGACCTGGGTCGAGAAGAAGCTATCGAAGGTACTGCGTTGGGGGCGGGCACTTTGTTGGCAAGTTTACTTACACTCGCACTTGTAGTGGCCGCATTCGTTGCAGTGTCTTCGACTTGATTGGGGCGCTTAGCTTTACAACTTTCGCAACTCCAGTCGTATTTTTCGACGTTATTGGTTACTCCAACGCAGGAAAAATGAATCCATTTGTCGCAGTCGTCGCACATAACCATATGTTTATTATCGGCTGTTGTGCACAACTGGCAACTTCGCTTAACCGGCTTTCGTGACGACCTAGTACTCTTTGGGGATCTTATTACCTTTGAAGATGCAGCAAATGGGTTGGGATCCATCGTAATCGTTGCAATAAAAGAATTTTTTAAGTTGTGGCGGCCAAATTAAAACAAATCAGATTTTTTAATAAACTTTAATTCAAATATATTGGTGTATTAAAAAATTCTTTTAGTATGTCCTTACTAGTATGGCTCGCCCACGTTGTTCTTCTTTTTTTTCCTTTTTTCTCATCGCGCGCCTAGGCTGATTGTCAATTTGATGTGCACGTCATCACGTCTGATGGGTGCATCCAGATGTTTTTAGCGCTAACAGTGTGGATATGTTAATTTGTTTAAAATAAATGCTTGTGTAAATGTGTTTGAAAGAAGTGCAAATGTTTGTTATGAATCTATGTGTATACAACCCGTTTCCTTTCCTTGCTGTATTTGACTCTTGTATTGTGTAAAATGTGAAATGATGTGTATGTGTTTGTGTATTGTGTGTATTTCAAGTGTTGTTAAGTTAGAAAGTTATTTAATTAACAAAGTGAATAAAACTCTCAACTACAATAAAATCTGATTATATTGAAACAATTAATTTAATTTTTATGTGTATACAAATGTTTGTCAAATGAATGTATAAAGATGTGAAGCGGTTGATGCTCAAGACCAGACTGCCGCAAATCCGCCAATAATTAGTACAAGTGTAACAATATCCGTTAAAACGAATTAAAGAGACAAAAGAGAGAATCGTGTATATGCTATATATTACTGAATTAGAAAGAGTTTAGAAACTTTTTATATTGTCATAATAATTTTCTTTAAATATAGGGTGATATTTAGGATGTTTGGCTAAGTGTGGTGAATTCCCTTTTTCTTCGTGTTAGATTTTTTTTTGTTTGGTGTTATGTGAACATCGTTCCTCAACACCACTCTGTTGATAGTTCCCCAATTGGTTATGCTGTTGATATCGGAATTTAATGAGCTTAACATTGCCGTTCCCGTTCTACAGCCGAAGAGAAGGGACGTGAGTGCTGAAACGAAAGCAGAGAGTACAGTCGTCAGCAAAGGAATATATTGGATTAGAAGTGGCAGACAAGAGATCATGGATAAAAAATAAAAAGAGTGTCGGAGACAGAACGGAGCCCTGGGGTACACCAGAATTTGTGAATACCAGACTTGAAACCATCCAAGAGAACTTGAATTGCATGTTCCGAAAGGTAGTTTCTTATCCATTGAAGAAGAGAGTCATCGATTCCAAATGCACGCATTTTCAACAGTCGTTCGCAGATCTCCGAGGAGAATAGATGTGTCTCGGCGTTTCTTAAAGTGAAAGAGTGAAAAAGGTTTTCTTCGTAAAAATAATTGGTCGCAATTTTCTCAGTTGACTCGGTAGCCATACGGTTAGCGGCGTCGGTTAACAAATCGTGGGATACCGGTTCGAATCCCGGTTGAGACTTATAAAGTTAATTTTTTTTTTGTTTTGTTTTTTTTCCCCCCTCAAATTGTGTACACATAATATTGTCGAAATCAACAAGCAATAGGAAAACAAAAAAAAAACCAAAACCAAGTGATGGATGGTGGAGAGCTCCCCGCTCTTCCCATAACCGTGTCGAAAGCCAGCAAAAGGAGGAAGAGGTTGAATACCCCTCCTAATCTTTAAAAAAAAAAAATAAGTGCTGTTTCCACAGCTGAAGACGATAAAGAGGAGGGGGGCTCCAACAGCTTCGCCTATCTGGCGTCATCTGAGTCGAAAGACGAAGATGACGAAATTAACAAGATAAAAAGCAGCATACAAAAGCTGGAGCAAGACGTGCTTGCTATTAAACAGAGGCAAACTGCACGAAGGCAGAGGGAGCAATCAGAAGTAGAGAGCTCCCTAAAACAACAACAACAAGAGCAGAAACAGCAACTGCAGCAACAACAAAACCATCAGCAGCCGAAGCAACAACTGCAGGAAAAGCAACAGCGGCAAGAACACCAACAACAACAAAAACAACAACAGCAGCAGCAGCAGCAACAACAACAACAACAACAGCAGCAGCAGCAGAAGAAGAAGAAAGAGAAGGTGCCTCCTATCAACACCTACAAACTGGAGGTAAATGCAACCAAGGACCTGTGTAAGTTGGTCATTGGTAATAATTTTAATATAAAGAGATTGGGGAACGATCGCCATGCCATCCACTGTAATACAGTGGAGGGCTACGCGAAAGTGAAAGAGCTCCTAAAGGAAACGACGACGGAGCACTACTCATATACACCGAAGTATGAAAAGCGGCAATCGATGCTGCTGAAGGGGTTGGAACCGTCTTCTGATCCTGAGGAGATCCTGGCACTGCTCAAAGAGAAGGAGTGCGAAGGACTCAAGTTTGTGGGGGTAAAGCCATTTACCACAGCTAGAGCCAGGCGGGAGAAACGGAGTCTGCCGTTCTTCCTGGTGCAGCTCAGTCCCGAAAGCCGTCTGGATAGTCTAAGGAGTATCAATGTCCTAGACTACCAGGTGGTTCACTGGGAAAAAGTAAAAAGGAGCGAAGGCGTTATACAATGCGTTCGCTGCCAGAGGTTCGGGCACGCCGCGTCGAACTGCCAAATGCAGCCTCGATGCGTGAAGTGCGCTAAGAACCACAGTTCCGAGGAGTGTGCTCTGGGTGTTGACGGAGCATCCGATAGATCGAAGCTCTCGTGCGTGTTATGTGGAAACGTGGGACACACCGCAAACTATCGGGGTTGTCCTATGTTCGCTGACATTAAGAAAGCAAAACTGGCTCGGCAGCAGAAGGTGAAGGTCAAACGTTCACCTCTTAGATTTCAAACACCAGCCGTCACGTCCCAAATTTCTTACGCCCAAATGGCGTCAGGTAGGGGGCTACGGTACAGCAAGCGACTGTTGCTTCTCCGGCGCCAATGCCGAGAACAACGGAAGCTGCACCTAACATGCTAGCCATCTTGCTCGCAATCCAAGGGCAGATGGCTCAGCTGCAAAAGCAGGTGCAAGAACAGGCCAAGCGGGTGGACCAGATTTACGCGCTGCTGCCGGGCCTAACGCAACACATGTCGTAATGGGTACGCACATGGTGGAGCAAACTTTGAAGGTCCTTGCGGTGAATGTTAATTCACTGATTAGGATCGAACGAAGAGCCGCGATGTACTGGAGTACAATAATTATATTGTTAGAAGAAGAAACCGGCCCAGATCCAAACGTGGAGGTGGTGTCGCGATCTTCATTAAAGAAGGTATAAAATTTCACAGAGTGTACAAGGGAGTGTTGCGCAGGTTCCGGGTGTTGGAGGCAGTTGTCATTTACATTCCGCTTCGCAGTGGAAAGCGGCTGTACTTGGCCTCTGTTTATGCACCTGAGGCTTCACAATCCACCCTATTTATTACAGAGCTCGACACGCTTTTTCGACTTCTGAGGCTGGAATCGGGGAAGAATTATTTTATAATCGGCGGGGATTTCAACGCTAGACACAGAGATTGGGGAAATAATTTGCCAAATACTAGAGGGAACCTACTACTCGATTGGTGGGGCCAGCACGATGTCATGTACAGACTCGGTCTTAAAGCGACGGATAACCCGTCGTTTCCCAGAGGCGGGTCTTATTTGGATCTACTGCTGTACGACGAACGTATACGACTGACAGGTACGAATTTACAAACGCTAAACTGTCTGCGCACCTTCGTGTATGACAGCGACCATTGCGGTTTTAGCACCGAAATTACAGTTCCCAACGAAATTGCGGAATTGGAGGAGTTTGTCCAAAGATATTGTTACAACTACAGTCAGACTCGATGGACGCGCTTCTCCGCAACCTTGAACAGAGCGCTCTCCTCGAACACGCGCCACCCACCGTCCAATAGGAATTTGTCAAACGAGGAGATCGACAATTACCTAAAACAGATGGACGAGACAATTAAACAAACTATGGACACTACAATATCGCGGTATCGACATACAACTAACGAAGACCTGTTCCGTAATCCTACTATTGACGCACTGCACCGACAGAAAAGTAGACTTCTGTCAAGACTCAAAAACTTGTACAGACAAGATCCGGAGATTAGGACGCTGAAGTCGTCGATTAAAAATGTGCAAGAGTTAATAAAAGAAAATTACAGAATTGCTGTAAGCTCATATTGGAACAACAAGGTTCGGGCTGTAAACACCAGTAACCCGAACATGTTTCCGCAAATCAATAAACTATTTCGGAGAAAAAAACAAAACGACCTTCAGTGTCTTAAAATAGCTCGGACAACAGAAAACGAACGGTTACTGACAATAGCAGGTATTGATCCAAATGAAGCTGCTGACGATGACGACTTCTTTGTGATCGAGGATCCGCAGGAGAAGGTTGAGACCATAGGGGCGACTTTCCAGGAAGTATACAGGGCCATTGATACCATTGGCCCTAATTGCGACCTGGACAGTCGCGTCTTTTTACACGACTTCTGCATTCGAAATGAAATAGGGAAATGGCGATCCGAGGGCTCTGGTTTCACCCGGTTTAGCAACGAAAATATGGCAAATAACGTCATTGCCAGAGAAGGTGACCTACCCCCGTTCATTTCGAAGCAAAAACTCCGTGAGATCTTCGACACAATCAGGGCTAAGAAGTCAGTGGGGACCGATGGTATTCCAAACATCGTGCTTCGACATCTTCCTCTAGAAGCGGTGGACATTTACACCACCCTGTTTAATAATCCAATGAATAATGCACATTATCCAGCGCATTGGAAAACGGCGGTGGTTCAACCTATCCCCAAAAAGGGAAAGGATATATCCAATCCGGCGAATCTCCGGTCGATAAGTCTCCTTCCGAATATCAGTAAGGTTTTTGAAAAAGTAATCAATAGAGCTCTGTCTAGGTGGGTTGAGGACAAACATATAGTTCCGGATAATCAATTCGGTTTTAAGGCGGGACATGATATCTCACATGCCGCGTCTAAACTGGTGTCCGATATCCAATGGAACAAAGGCAAGAAACAGTGCACTGGTGCCTGCCTTGTTGACTTGGAGAAGGCCTTCGACACCGTATGGTTAGAGGGTCTTTTCTATAAGCTGACTAGGCTGGGGATCAGCAAACCTCTCTTGTACATTCTTTATAATATGCTAACCAACAGACAGTTCATCGTGAAAAATGGCGATGTGACTTCTGTTGGAATATTTCAAATTAAAAATGGTCTTCAGCAAGGCGCGGTCAATTCGCCGATCCTATTTAACATTTATACAAGCGACTTGATAGGTTCACTTCCCCATACTATTGCGTACGCAGACGATTTGGTAGCGTACAGAACAGGTCCAAAAATCGAGGTCATTAATACTCTCTTGCAGCGTGACTTCGATAAGATAAGACGATTTTGCGATGACTGGAAGTTGAAAATCAACTTTCAGAAGTCGGAAACCATTCTCTTTAGGACGCCGTTGTCTGGAGCCTCTAGGGATACCAGAAAAAATTGGCGAAAGTTCTCAATCATTGGACAGCACGGACAGCCTCTTGCCTGTCGAAATGTAGTCAGATACCTTGGGATCTGGCTAGATCAGTTTCTGTATTTTTGCAAAAATGTAGATGCTGCTCTGGCCAGAGCTAAAGGTGCTTTTGCCCTTACAAAGAGACTGTTTTATAGCAGCCAACTCGATGTGAGGGTAAAGGTAATCTGCTACATGGCCCTTATTAGGCCCATGCTGGTATTTGGTTGTCCCGTGTGGTTCAATGTACGAGCAAGCTTAATGGAAAAGATTCGGGTTGTCTTCGCTTGTACAGAACACCAGAGTCGGAGTACAAGAAATTTTATCCTAATGAGGTCCTTTACAATAGGGCGAACCTAATACGAGTGGATAACTTCGTAATTAAGCTGACTCGAAGGCACATTGCAAGAGCAATGACCTCGATGAATAACCTGATATCTGGGGCTTACTACCCCATTTACCTTTACCACGAGAGTGTGCGATCTGACGGCTTCGTTCCACCGGAAGCATTCCTCTACCTAGATCAGAAAGGGTTGATCCAGGATAGATCAGCGGTGCCGTTAATCTTCCATGTCGCTCGGACAGCTGGGGATAGGCGACTCAATTACAACAGAGACGTCGCACACGGCAGTGTGGATCGCCTCAGGTTCAGTAGGGCGGTGGGGAATCGCGATAAGAGGGATGTCGTTCGGCAGCACCAGCATTTCTGGTGGTTGAATGATGGGTAAGATGTTTCGTCGTCGTTTCCGTCAATTACGGACCAGCCTCACTAATGAGGCAGAGCTGACCAATCTATTTGCTCAGTAAATAGCGATGGCCAGCTTACATAGGTTTAGGTTAGCATTTAAGTAATAAATGCATGTGTTAGTGTATATAAAGGTATATACTAACATATGTATATTATTCTGTATAATGTCTAAGTGTGTTTATGTGTATTTTGTGTATGTAGATTAAGTAGACTAAGGTTGATTTTAAGTTAGATATTAAGTTTTTATAAAAAATAAAAAATTGTCCATATGCTAAGTTTTTGTAATCAATTTTTTTTTCTTAGCCCTAAGTATATAAAATAAATATTTCCAAATAAAATGTAAATGAAGTCGAAAGACATAGATATAAGAATTTAGAGTAGCTTAGAGTGCCTGTGTGGGGCCAGTAAGTTAGTATAATGTTGTTAAGTAATTTTAAGCTAGCATTTAAGCATTTTTTGTTAGTATGTAAGAGTTATTGATTAGAAAATAAAATGCGTTTAAAACTAAAACTAACACGCATTTTCAACAAAAGAGCCTGATGCCAAACTCTGTCAAACGCTAGAAATATCGAGTGCAACTATCTTGCTTTCGCCAGATTGATATCAAATCAAATCTCAAAGGACCTGCTGCTACGAAAACCGTTGTTGGCGAACTTGCGACAAAAGCACTAATTTTTATGAACCTAAATAAAAAAGCCTTGTTCAAATTAGTTTGTTTTTTTTATTGTGAAACGTTATAAAATTATATTTAGATAAAAATATATGTAATTCAAGTATAGTACAATAATTTTAGATGACTTACTTTAGTGTTAAGACTAAGTTCGCTTTAGGAAAAAACCTATTCCTAAGGTGACCTTTTTGGGATTAGTGGCTTTCAGGTTTTTTTCGTGTTGACATGATGACTTGTCAACAGCATCAGCAGCAGAGGTTTTTTTTTTATAATATACGCGCGCCTAAGGGGTTAGATTCCCTTTTACTGTTGCCATGGCGCGAGCGGAAAGGTAGAAGGAGGAGAAAGGAAAATTGTTTTGTAGTGGTTTAAAACTCAGGTGTATTTGGTTTCGATATTAGCTCTCCAGGGGTGGGATTCCGAATAGAACGGAGAGTTTTTTCTTCGCTCAGAGTGATTCGAAGGTTATAATTCACACTGGTTTTTTGTGCTTGAAACTCTACAACAGCCAAATCTACGTGTCAGTGTTATGCCTTAACATGCAGAATTTTTCTGTCTGAGTTCCAATTACACAAATGAAAAACTTGAAAGGCGACTTGTCATGACCTTCTAACCTTGACCCTCCGAGTGAGAAGCGATTGCTAGTACCACTACACCACGGGCACCCCCAGAGGTGCCAACATTAGAACTATAGATTCCAGGTTGTTAACACTCTCCCCCGGTGTATCCGCTAACGGATTGACCCTTACAAACAGCCTACATTACGGCGGGTTTTGCCACTACCGGATCTACTGTTGCAGAATCTCCTATGTCCAAAAAGCCAACTATACTGCAGCTCTTTCCAGGATTCCCGCCAGTGTTAAAACAACAGCTCTTCCAGCAGGATGGCCAACCTTAGATATACGAGTTTCGATTACACGTCCCTTGGGCCAGCAATTTCGAGGACTGTTGGGGTCCACAACAAGTACGATGTCTCCCACTTCGATGGGCTTACCCGGTGCGAACCACTTAGTGCAGCGGGTGTTTGTAGTAAAATATTTTTTGATCCACCTTTTTCAAAATGATTCAGCATACAATTGAGAAATCAACCAATTTTTTTTAAGTGTTGCCTTGTCATCATTGAGTATTGGAATCGATGTTGATCCACTGGAAGAGCCTAGAAGGAAGTGATTAGGGGTTAGCGCTTCTTTATTTTTATCATCAAGAGGAACATATGTTAAAGGACGAGAGTTGACGGTGCTCTCTACTTCCATTGCCATGCTACGCAACAACTCATCCAATGGGTAGCGATTTGGCATTATCTTATAGAGGAAAGTTTTGATCGAGCGTACCAGCTGTTCCCAGCAACCCGCCATATGCGGCGATGTAGTTGGTATAAAACTCAATTTCATATTAGCTGTGGTGAAAATTTCCAGCTAATCAACATTCAGTTATGACTCTTTCAATTCCCATTCCGTACCCTTAAAAGTGGTACCGTTGTCGATATAAAATTCGATTGGACTACTCCTTCTGGCAATGAAATTTCGAATAGCAAGTATGCAAGAGTCCGTCGACAATGTGTGTGCAATCTCGATATGTACAGCTCGCGTTTTTAGACAAGTAAGCAGAACCCCCCACCTCTTTTTCTTTCTTCTTAAATTGGATATGTAAATACGGCCAGAATAGTCAGTACCCACATATGAAAATGGTTTTACCAGGCCGGTCTAACAACTGGTAGTTGACCCATGAACGGAGGCTGTGGCTGTTCTGTCCTAATTTTGCAAAGTTGACATGATCTTCTGACTGTACGAAGAACGATTCTTAACCTCGGGATTCTGTATCTCTGGCGGATTTCATTGATCACTGTCTCATGGTTTTGATGATGGTATCGACGATGATAGTCTTGAACGAGCAAGTTTGTTGTCGCATAGTCCTTAGTGAGAAGTACTGGTCGTTTCAATTCCACGTTAGCTTCTTGACAATGATCTAATCATCCATTAGCTCGCAAAACACCATTCTCGTCTAAGTGGGGACAAAGGGATACTAATGAACTTGACCGGTGAATTGTTTTGCTGATATTGACGCGGTCTCTTTTGGAAATCTCTCTCGTTAGGCTTCTCGAAACAATATCATTTCTGCTGCATCCAACTCAACTTGGCTAAATTTACCATACTTTCGGTAGGTTTTCCTACGCCTTGACTGTACGTTGTGCAGAAAACGGAGTACATAAGAAGTACTGCGGACTAGCATGTTACAGTTAGAAAACCTTTCTGGTTGGGACACAGATGTTGATGTTTCCGGCTGTTCTGTTGATGGTCAACTTTGCGGAGGCAATGTCAAAAAGGATGGGCCTCTGAACCATCGGTTTGAGGCGCTAAGTTCTGGATTTTTCTTCCCTGGCTTCGTCCGCCATGTTTGATTTACTGGGGATCCAGCACCAGTCAGCTAGTTTTGTATTGTCCAGGATTTCACTTACTCTGAAGGAAACGAATTGCCGTTATCGTGATCTGAACGCTGCCAGCTGAAAACGGTCTTGGAATCCATCCAGAAGACTTGCTTTTGGAATTTTATAGAGTGACAATCTATAACACTTTTTGCGAGACGAGCACCAAGTACAGCTGCTTGCAACTCCAGTCTGGGAACGGAAAGTCTCCTTAGGGGGGCTACTCTCGTCTTTGCCTCTACTAATGCACATTCGACTAATTCCCCATCCCTAGATCTTATGTATGCAGCTGCCGCTAATCCATTTTACCTCGCATCGACGAACACATGCAGGTATCTCTCTGGCTGGCGTATTAATCTGTTGCTAATATAGCACCGCGGGATTTGTAAATTTACCACTTCCGGAAGAAAACGAATCCAGTTGAGCCATTTGTCATACTGTGGATCTTGAATTTTCTCATCCCACGCAACTCCTGAACGCCAGATTTCTTGAAGTAGAACTTTTGCTCGTATATACATAAGAAAGTTCGCCAGAAGTCTTTGCTTTGGACTGTATCGTATAATGGTTTTATTCGATCTGATTAAATTACATAACCTTTACAAAGTATGTTTAAGAAAGAGAAAAGCGTATGTAGCAAAATGAGTAGTACAAACATATGCTATGGCATTTCGAATTACAGGGTGATTAAACAATAGTAATGACTATTAATAAAAGCAAACAAGTTTTGGATAAGTTAAGTAAGTAAAGCGAACAATATGATAATTAAATACATGTTAAGAGAAATGATGAGAAACATGGTAAAGATGAGTCCAAAACATTCTGCCACCGGCTGAAAGACCTTAGTCTTTAAGAACAGGAAGATGGACTAGTTTGGTGATTGGCCGTACGAACTCTCCATGTGCGGTTTTAACTGGTATTACTCGTGTGCAACCATCCCTTCCTTGGGTTGACTCCTGTATGACCCCCAATATCCATTTGGATTGCGGCATATTTGGTTCTTTGAGGACCACTACGTCTCCGGGTTCGATGTTGCGCTTAAGTTTCTTCCATTTTGGGCGATTTTGAAGAGGTACTCGTTATGCCAACGTTTCCAAAAAATTTGCATCAGGTGTTGAAGTCTCTGGTAATTAGAAAGCAAATAAGAATTAAAATTATTCATATGGGGCTCGGAAATCGAAGTAAATGGACGACCAATTAAAAAATGGGAAGGAGTGAGTGCGTCAAAGTCATCATCTGCTCGGGCACAGAGTGGACGGGAGTTAAGTAATGCTTCGAAGGGTGTTAAAAAGGTATAAAATTCTTCATATATAAGTATGTGATCACCAATGACTCTTTTAAGATGAAGCTTGGCGGACTTTACTCCCGCCTCCTACAATCCTCCGAAGTGCGGTGATAAGGGTGGGATAAATCGCCACGAAATTGCTTCAGTTGATAAATGGTCTACAACAATATCGCCTTGATGTAACGCAAGAAGTACTGGATGCATCTCAGTTAACTTCCTATAAGCTCCCTTGAAATTGGTTCCATTGTCTGAAAAGATTTCGACGGGCTTCCCTCGGTGTGCGATAAAACGGTCTAGAGCAGCCAAAAACGCCTCAGTCGACAAGCCTCCAACGAGTTCCAAGTGCAAGCAAACAAACAGTAAGATGTATGACTTCACGATGGTGGGGCGCTGCCCACGTGCCAGTCGCAGTGTGACTGGACCAGCAAAATCAACTCCTACACGAGCAAAAGGATAGGCGAAATTTACGCGCTCGGCGGGGACAGATTCAATGAGTTGAGAGCAGGTAGTTTTTCTGACTTTAGCACAAACGACGTAATTGAGAACTATTTTTCGAAGCAGACTTCGACACCCAACGATCCAGTACTTTTGTCTCAATAAGCTAAACAATTCTGCAACTCCGACGTGAAAATATTTTTCATGATAGTATCGGCCGAGTAGTAAAACAACGGCGTGTGCACTAGGCGAAATAATGGAGTGCTTAGCAGATGATGTTAACCCAGATCTCTGAATTCTTGCCTCTACGCGTAGTAACCCGCAGCTATCTATAAACGGCATGAGACTTAATATCCTTGACCTTGGTAGAAGTGGCTGGCCTTGTGAGAGTAAGCTAATTTCCTTCCAAAAAAAAAACCGTTGTACAGTTTTAAAAAGATATGTTTTGCATGTTGTAGTTCGCTGGTACTTAATGAAGCTAAGTTTCGATCACATGGCGATAGGCGACAATTATTGGTAAACCGAAAGCAAAATGAGAGCATGCGAATGGCTTTTACAAATGACGACAACCGAGAAACAACATTATCGAAAAATTGTTCTTGGCAAGCAGATAGTAAAACGGATGTCGATGCACCACGTCGAAGTTCCAGCATTGGTTCTGGAAAATCCGTGTCGGACGTCGTATCTTTATAATTAGGCCAATTATTTGATGACTCCGACAGCCAAGGAGGCCCTTTCCACCACAAATGAAAATCCTTCAAATTCGAAGGGCGAATACCACGGGAGGCACAATCAGCTGGGTTGAATTTGGAGCAAACATAGTTCCAACAACGACGGGGATTAGCCACACGATTTCTGTTACATGATTTGCGATGAAAACGCTCCAGCGAGCTGGATGACCAGACAGCCAGTGCAGAACTATTTCTGAAACCGCCCATTCATGTATTTGTACCGATTCATCTTGTAGTGATGTTTTAAGTTTAGCGAAGAGTCGGCAAAGCAACAGCGCACCACATAATTCCAAGCGCGGAATAGTTAGTTCTTTGATGGGGGCAACTCTACTTTTTGCAGCAACTGAAGATGTTACAAATGATCCATCCGAATTTTGACTCTTGCAATAAATAACTGCTGAATAAGCTTTTAGGGAAGAATCACAAAACCCATGATATTCCACCGAGCTGCTGTACCAAATTCGACGAGGAATCTGCAATCCCTGTATCAAAGGAATTTCAGAGCGGATATTAAACCACTCTTTCGCAATTTCGACAGGAACAGCGTCATCCCAGGATCGCTTGGATTTCCATAACTGTTGGAAAATGATTTTTAATGTAATAATGCTTGGTGCCAAAAATCCAAGGGGATAAATATCCGGGAAGTGTCCGATAAGATTTCGCGTTTAGTACATGCAGGTCGCTCAGGTAAGGCAACCTTAAATTGAAATGAATCCTTAACTGGATTCCACAGTAAGCCCAATAACTTAACCGATTCATAAAATTCGCGTTCGAAAGAAGAGTGCTCACGAGCATTATCTGGCAGCGATTCTAAGAACTCTGAGCAGTTGGAGCTCCACTTTCTCAAATTGATACCTGCGGCTTCTAACAACCTAGTTACATTTTGGTGTACCTTGAAAAGTCCTTCAACAGTATCAGCACCTGTCAACAGGTCATCGACATAAAAATTGTTCTGTAGGATTTCCGATGTCTCCGGGGATTCCTTCCAGGAGTCTATTGCAAGCTGGCGCAATGTTCGAACGTACAGGTATGCGGTGCAAGATGTTCCGTATGAAACCGTAAGAATGTTTGACCGGCTGAAATGAAGACTCCCTCCACAAAATCCTCTGAAAATCGACATGTTTCCTAGCGACCCAAATTTGCCTAAACATTTTTTCAATATCTCCTGATATTGTGTACGTACGACGTCGAAAGCGTAGTAGAATTGCTAATAAATCCCTTTGTATGGAAGGGCCAATTACCAAAGTTTCATTCAGAGATGGATTCGAAGAAGTTTTATAAGAACCGTCAAACACGACTCTTATTTTGGTGGTAGTGCTATCTTCCTTAACCCTTAAACCCCTAAGACTGTCTACAGATGGTCTTCGTATAAATCCAATTCTCTTCTAACTGAACTACGAGTATATTTCCGCTCTCCCCTCAAAAGAAGTTTTTTGCGGGTTAAATTTACCTCTACAACAGTAACGGTTTAAATCCTGTCAGTAGAATAGTTGTATAGATGTGCAAAGAGGTAGAAAAATTAATTGTACATTTGTACAAATTAAATTAATAAAAAAATACCTTCCAATAAATAAATCACGGGAAAATTTTTGGTAAGAAAAGAGGTGTTATATTTCCAGATTTTGTTTTTTGTTTGATTTGTGAAATAAAAAAATTTTGTGAGAATCGTGTTTTGTGAAGACCGTCTCCAGACGGCTTTAGTGGCTTAGCTATGAAAAATTGTCCACCCATGTGTTATTGGTTCTGTGTTATTTTATGAGTGTTCTTTTGTTTTATTTATTAGAATTAAAAGTTATTATGCTGTTTTTAGTAAAATAATAATGTCTCGTCGAAGTGATAGAAACAAGGCTTGTGATAAGTCAAAAAAATAAATCTATCTGCCTTGAATGACGAAGAAATTGCAATATTGATGGATTCATATGAATCCGATGATGATTCGGAAGTTGCAAACGAAGAAGTGGCTAACCCTGAAGCTCTAATCGAGCTTCCCTCATCAGCAGGAACGCAACAAGAGCAACAGCAACAACGCCGTTTAAGCCAAAGAAAAGGGCTCGGTAGTCGTTACCTACCTCATAAGCTTCAGGCCCTTCAATTATGCCATCAGCTGGTGGCTTTAACGGAGGTGGTTAATATTTGTAAAAAACATTATCCCAAAATAAATAACTCGTCTTTGTTTCATAATATATCGTTTAGATGTAGTAAATATCAAAAAGGATTCATCGGAATTCAAAGATATCCTATGGCGAAAAATATGCATGCAGCTACATATGGCCGTGGTGTAGTGGTACTCGCTTTTCACTCGGAGGCTCAAGGTTCGAATCCTGCCCATCACAAATCTTTCAAGTTTTTCATTTGTGTAATTGGAACTCAGACAGAAAAATTCTGCGTGTGAAGGCATAACACTGACACGTAGATTTGCTGTTGTAAGGTTTCAAGCACAAAAAAATAGTGCGAATTATAACCTTCGAATCACTCTGAGTGAAGAAAAAACTCTCCATCCTATTCGGACTCCCACCGCTGGAGAGCGATTATCGAAACCAAACACACCTGAGTTTCAAACCACTACAAAAACAATTTTTCCTTTCTCCTCCTTATACCGTTCCGCGCGCGCCCTGGCAACAGTAAAAGGGTATCTAACCCCTTAGGCGCGCGTATATTATAAAAAAAAAAAAATGTGAATGAAGTTGCGTTTAGAGGGAAAACTGATTTGCCACCTGAAATAAAAAAAACTTCAAACACCTTTTGAGTTTTTCTCGTATTTCGTTACCGACCATCTTATCGATATGATATCCCTGGAAACAAATCGGGCTGCTATCATAGAAAATGTCAACACCCAATTCAAGATTGACAAACATGGACTTCGAAGGTATATTGGAGTTCTGATTTTTATGTCGATTTTTCGTTACCCAAACATCGAAGCTGACTGGACTGCTGTTGGGTACGATCCCATTTTTCGTATAAGAAAAGTTGAGACTTATTTGATTGAGCGGTTTGATTCAATTCCAAAGAATGCTCGTTTGTGTGTTGACGAAGTGCTCGACTAAAATGGCGCATCACTTGAGGCAGTATTTGCCAGACAAACCGCATCCATGGGGTGTTAAATTCTCTGTCTTATGCGACAGCAACGACTACTCGTACAGATTCGAAATTTATACAGGAGTAAAAAATGACGACATAATTTTGGCTGGCACTCCAGACATTGGGACAACATGGAATGTTGTCATCAGATTGTCACAAAGTATTACAAATTTTGTTAACCATATAATATATTTCGATAATTTTTATACGTCTTTGCCGCTTTTGGTGTACCTAAGAGCTCGTGGCATATATAGTTTAGGTACAGTTAGAGCAAATCGAGTACCGAAATGCAAGCTTCCGACCGATAAGAGTGAAGAATGACAGAATACATCGGATCCGCTTAAGGTGTCAATATTACCACAGTTCTTTGGAAGGACACGAAAAATGTGAAAATATGCTCAACGTATGTTGGTACAAAGCCGTTTTTGAAAACTAATTTGGTTAGCCAGCCATCGAAAATTGCTCGCTACAATAGGAAAGAGAAAACCTATCACGAAATCGAGTGTCCACAAATTATACGTGAGTATAACGCCCACATGGGTGGTGTGGATTTGATGGATGTCTACATGGGTCGAAATGGACTTCAAATCAAATCACAGGACATGGCCACAAGAATTTTCTATCACCTTTTGGGTATGGCTACAACAAATGCGTTTATTTATTTATCGAAACAAAGAAGAAGAAGAACAAATAAAAGATATGACGATGTGTGAATTTCGCTTGAGCATTGCCAAAGAACTCTGTGCTGCTGCTGAAAAAAGATGTGTTGGTCGTCCATCGACTGCTGCACAGGCAACTTCCAGCATGTTGAGAAAAAAGCTGTAAATCTAGTGGCAAGTATGAGATTTGATGGAACCAATCATTTTCAAGAATGGGGAACGAAAAAATCTTGCAAATTGTGTAAAAACATCCGATATACACACATTTTGTACCAAATGCAATATTCATTTATGTTTTTCGAAAGTAAAAAACTGTTTTAAAACTTATCACACAGAACAATAATTTATAATTTTGTAATGAATAAAAAATTTATTTTTGATTTTAATCATATACATAGTATTTGTAATATTTTTTGCAGCTAACCATTAAGACCGTCTATAGACGGTCTTCCATTATTTTCACCTGGCGCTTCCAGGTGACATGTTTTGGACAAACGGACTTCATATTCGTATTTTTCAGCCTAAAATCATTTAAGAACCAAAATTCATATAAGAAAATATCTTGTATTTTGATGTCAGTGGTTTAAGGGTTAAATAACATACTGGGTGATGCGGAAGTTAGTAAACGGATGTACTAGATTTATAGATTTCTCCTGCAGCGATTTCCTCCATATGTCCTAGCTTAATATACTCCGACATAAATACGCAGTACCTTGTTTTGAGGACAGGATTCTTTACAAAACTTCATTCGTTGCTCAGCAGGCGACGAAGAGCACCTGAAAACGTATTGCCGTAATCAACTGATTGGCTTGGTCAGAAAGTTCTACTATAAATTTTCCATCGGACGAGCGACTGTGAGTGGAAGAGAAATGTTCTTCTATCTGTGCGTAAGATTTGGAAATATGTGTCTCAATGGAACCAATAGTCTCCTCAATTTCCCAGAATTTTTGCATTTCCACACCCACATCAACATGAAGGGCAACAGTTGACAAGAATGGAACTGTTGTATCGTAAGTGGCCACCAGATTTCCTCTAAAAACCCAACCAAAGGTAGTCAAAATTGCATTAGGAAAACCACGTTGTGTTCTGACAGGAGCTGATTCTATGACATGAAATACGTGGTCGATCCGTAAAATTAGATCAACCGGCGCTCTTATATTAAATTTTGGGTCAGCTATTCTCTCCTCTATGTGATTTATGTTCTTATTGAAAACGAAATCAAATGACTGATTAGCTAGAGGATCGCTTAACTTCGATAAAATGTATGCAGTTATATGAATTGAATTTTGGCCGAAACGAGAAAAAACTTGAGTTGATATCCTTCCACGAGTGCACCCAATATGTGTGCCACTTACTCCATTAAGAGACAAACGAGCATATTGACGATCTAATCCCAACCATTGAACACACGATTCCGATATGAATGAAGCCTGAAACCTACTGTCTAGAAGAGCTCGACAGGCTTGTAATTGTCCAATGGAGTCAGGAATCAAAACGATAGCAGTTGGCAGTAAATTGCCTGATGTGGATGTTGAAAACGAGACGCTATTATGAAATGACGATAAATGGTTGCTAATAGAAGGTGAGATATTAGGCAATTGGTTACAAGGCGAAGATTCTACTACTGGTGATTGATAAACGAGGGTATGGTGTCTCCCATTGCATTGCCTGCATCTGAATTTTGAATTGCAGTTGAGAGACTTATGTCCAGATCGAAGACAATTGAAACAAACGGAACCTTCCTTTACAAATGATCGACGAGAATTAACATCAAAAGAGAGAAACTGTGGACAATGTGGAAGCTCATGCTGTTGTTTGCATTTCACACAATTGGACCTGTCAGCGCTAACATGAAAAGATTTTATAACACGTGGCTTAAGGCTTGACCTAACCTTCGTTAAATCCTGACACACTTCCAATGAATCACAACGTTTATCGAGAAAACTCAGAAACTGCTTTATGGAAGGAAAATCCTCATCTCGTGACGTATCTGCCCATTTTTGTAGAGTATCAGCATCCAGTTTGTTACTAAGAATATGAATCAGAAAAACATCACGAGATTCAGCTCCATCTCCTAAAGCCTTCAACCCGCGCAATAACTCATCAGCTCTATGCTTTACTTTTTTCATACTTTCGAAGGCCTACTCGATCCATAAATGTTAAATTTTGACTCTTCTGAAAAAATCCTAGAAGCCAAATACTTTGTTTTTGTATTCATCAACAATGTCTTCTCTTTTTTTTATATGCTTCACTGACGAAAAGTTTCCTTCTAGCTGTATAGGATTCATACTCAGTTCGTTGTGTCCATCTACATACTATGTACGCTGCTTATGTTGACATTCACGACAATCCCACCAAATTTTAGCATTGCAACGTGATATTTGTGAAAGGTACAGCGTTGTGTTTACATTGATATTTTTCTTCTCAGAAATTTTTGGCTGCAAAAACTGAACAACGAATTTGGAAAGTATGTCTTTTGCAATGCCCATGTGCTACTTTTCTCTGTAGGAAATTCAAGTCTTTTATGTAGATGGACTGCCAGAACGGTCGATGACTGCTGAAACGGGCATGCCAATCGTACAGCATTATTTATTTTAAAATCGGTTAAACGATAGCGTCACACAAATAGATATTTTAAAAATGAAATTGTTGACCGTAGATAATTTTTTTTAAATTCTGAAATTCATGTAAATTAATTACCGTTCGCCGTGTAGTTCAGATCTTTTTTCTCTGTTGTAGTCCAAATGTGTCCAGTCACACCCTTATTTTTTTTAAAATATGGTCAATTCTCTGTTGTACCAAATGCACTTATAAAGTACAAATTTAGTTTATTATGTTTGTTGCTATTACCAATATTTTAAATTCAATCTTGCAAAAGGTTTATGTAAAGTTATATTTTCACAAATAAAAACAGTCCAAATAATCATTAATCCTTTTCTATTACTTCGTATGAAAAGTTAATACAATAATTGAATTACACGTACGTATTTTCCATCTAATCTAATAATCCAATGTATTCATGAATTGTTATTTACATTTTTTCGGAACATACTCTCCTGATAAAAGCATTCATGGTGAAGTGAAAAATTTGCCCACACCGTGGTGAAAGGATCAAATGTCAATATTTGTTTGAAGAAGGAGCAAAAATGTAAGTGAACAAAATTTATATTGCTTAATTCAATAACACTAATCCGTTTTTATTTTATAGAGCAATAATAAAGGGGAAAAACAAGAAATGCAGTTTAGGATGTCGGGACCCACATCCATGTGTACCCCCAAAGATGCGAGTAAGCCAGGTAAGTTTGTATTATGCATAGTAAGAATATTGTTTAGAAAATCAAATTCTACAATTCTACCGCCCAGCGTTTTACGGGACTTGGAGATACTGTGCATGCATGCATTGTAATTACACCAAGAAGGCTGTTTGCTACAGATAAGGTTTGTTCTTTTTATTTATATTTTCCACTAATTTGTATGCACTCATCGACCTATCGGTTCTTTATTTTTAATAGAAATTCTTCGATTACGAAGCTAATGCGAATTATGGGTGGAAGGAAGAGGAACCAGACAAATCACTTAATTGAAAATGACAAATCAGAGAATGTTAAGAAGTTGATAACGAATGGTTTGCAATACATTTACACTTAAGCGATGAAGAGCTCTAAATCGAAGACGAAATTTACCCCAATATGTCTCGTGAAGAAAAGAAAAAATCAACCCCGATTAATCAGTGCAATTTGGGAGCATGAAAACGACAATCAACATATCACTGTCCTACAATCATCTAGAATAGTGTGTATTTACGTGCAATGAAGTTTTGTGAACCACTGCTTGTTGAACAGCTAAACACATGCATACATATGTATATTACATTTAATACCCCTTGTTCTAGAAAAAAAATAAAAGATTCTGTTTTATGTAAATGTAAAATCTTTTTAATTTAAATCTTAATTTATTTTTCACTTTTCAGAATGGAGAATGGGTGCAATAGGCCTACAGGGGAAACCGAACACCCAGTAAAAAAAAATTGGTTAACGCACCGCTATGCATACCTCAAAAGTGGTGTGGAATTGCATAATTTAAGAAAAAAAAAAACAATTTCATTAAATTTATGTTATTTATTGAATAAAAATATCAAAACCAAAATCGAGAAAAAGACATTAAGTATTTACACATATTAAACATATACATAGTTAACATGCAGTAGGAAGAATTAATTCTGTCGCTGTACTATAAATGTTGAATCTGCAAAGGAAAAGGCAATAAATGTATAGCTAAATGAAAATGTATTCTTTTTACTCACATGTATTTGATGAGAACAGGATGGTTCCACCCTGGGATCGCTTTTGTTGAAACCATTGCACTGCAAATGTTGGATCTGCAAGGAAAAAGGCAATAAATGTATAGCTAAACGAAAACGTATTCTTTTTACTCATATTTATTTGATCAGCTCACGATGGTTCCACACTGGGAACGGATTTTTGAAACCATTGCACTTCAAATGTTGGATCTGCAAGGAAAAAGGCATTATATGTATAGCTAAACGAAAATGTATTCTTTTTACTCACATTTATTTGATCAGCTCACGATGGTTCCACACTGGGAACGCTTTTCTTGAAACCATTGTACTTCAAATGTTGGATCTGCAAGGAAAAAGGCATTAAATAAACGACTAAACAAACATGTATACTTTTTACTTACATGTAATTAGTTAGCACCACTTATCCACATTTCTTAAAGCTCTTGAATGGTGAATTTAGATTCATTGTTCTTACTGTAAAAAAGAAGTAAAATAAATTATTTTGAAATTAAAATGTTTGTAGTTACCCACAAGAAAACTTTTCCAACTGCTTTTGCCACCTCCAATCCAAGGCAATCTGTTCGTGGCCGCAGTATTTTGTGGAAAATGTTTTCTTCTTGCTCCAAATGTGTAGATTTTTCTTCTTTTGTTGTCCTAGAAAATATAATAAAGAAAATTATTGTTCAACATAAAATTTTTTTGCAACTTACACGAAATTAGATTTGTAAATATGAGAAATGTCAAAATCGAAATTCCCCGCGTCATTTTTATATGGGTGACGTCACTCGTAAAACTTTTCGAATTTTGACATTGTTGACAATTCTCACGTTCATTTCATTTTCATTTTATATGCATTTTTATTTTTGGAATTCATTTACACTTACAGCTAGACAAAAAATGCTTAAATATTAGCTTAAATAACTTACAAATAATCTTATTCTATCTTACTGGCCCCATGCGGGCACTCTAAGTTAAACATAATACTTAATTTATGTCTTTCGACGTTTCTTACAGACTATTTTTATTTTTGTTTTACATTTATTAAAACTAAAACGAAGAAAATAAACTTTAAGTAGAAAAACTTAGTATATGGACTTTTTGTTATAATATAAAACTTAAAACTAAACGTATAAACTATTTACAACTATATCTTAGCCTACTTAATCCTACTTAAACTATCTAATGCTATACCATATTTTAGAGGGTGTTACCCACCTCTGTTCTAATATATATTTTTTTCTTTTTGTTTTTTTTTTTTATTTTTTTTGTGATTTTTATTTTTTATTATTTTTTCTTAAAACTACCCTAATTCTACCTAAAACTATGTAAGCGCCACGGCAAAAAAAAAATATGCAGAAGACCGACTTTGCTCCTTATGGAGCTACGTATGACTGGAGGAATTCGACGACGAGACTTCCCCTCCTTCATCTAGCCACCAGAATTGTTGGTGCTGCCGAGCAACATCCTTTATGTCGCGACTCCCTACCGACCTACTGAACCGGAGGCACTCCGCACTGCCATGTGCGACGTCTCTGTCGTAGTTGAGTCGCCTGTCCGCAGCTGTTCGAACAACGTGGAAGATTAGCGGCACCGCCAATCTGTCCTGGATCTGACCTTTCATATCTAGGTAGAGGAACGCTTCCTGGGGGAACAAAGCCATCAAAGCGAACTCTCTCATGATACATGTAATTGTGGTAGAAAGCCCCGGAGATCAGGTTATTCGATGAGGTCATTGCTCTTGCAATGTGCCTTCGAGTCAACTTAATGACGAAATTGTCCACGCTTATCAGGTTCGCCCTATTGTATAAGACCTCATTAGGATAGAATTTTATGTACTCAGACTCTGGTGTTCTGTATAAGCGAAGACAAGTCCTAAGACAAGCCCTCTCAAACACCCGAATGTTTTCCAATAAACTTGCTCTTACGTTGAACCACACGGGACATCCAAACACAAGCATAGGCCTGATAAGGGCCATGTAGCAGATAACCTTTACCCTCGCATCGAGTTGGCTGTTATAAAACTGTCTCTTTGTAAGGGCAAAAGCACCTTTGGCTCTGGCCAGAGCAACATCTATATGTTTGTTAAAATATAGATATTGATCTAGCCAGATCCCAAGATATCTGACTACATTTCGACAAGCAAGTGGCTGCCCGTGCTGCCCCACGATCGAGAACTTTCGCCAATTCTTTCTGCTATCCCTAGAGGCCCCAGACAAAGGCGTCCTAAACAAAATGGTTTCCGACTTCTGAAAATTGATTTTCAACTTCCAGTCATCGCAATATTGCTTAATTTTATCGAAGTCACGTTGCAAGAGTATATTAATAACCTCAATCTTTGGACCTGATCTGTACGCGATTAAGTCGTTTGCGTACGCTATGGCATGGTGAAGTGAACCTATCAGATCACTCGTGTAAATGTTGAATAGGATCGGCGAATTTACCGCACCTTGTTGCAGACCGTTTTTAATGTTAAATGTTCCAACAGAAGTCACATCGCCATTCTTCACGATGAACTGTCTACTGGAGAGCATCAAAAAGAATATACAGCAGTGGTTTGTTAATGCCCAACCTGTCCAGCTTGAACAACAATTCTCACGTATTCACGGACAGGTTCACACGGATAGGGACGATCAGTAGAAAACCGGTTTTGATTTTCCAATATCTGGAAAGTTTGATATCTAGGTATAGTTAGTCTATGCCTCTTGTTACACGCAAAACACTGGCATTCTTTTGCTGGACACTGGATCTCTTTACTCAAACTGCTCCCACAACGACAACAAATTTGCTTGCTGTTATCGCTGGAACTGCTGGAACTTTTTTTTTGTAAAATCGTAGCCGCTGAACGTGGGATTTTGTTATGACGAATACTTGAACTATTTTTTTGTGGACAGGTTTTTCTTTGTTGATTATATATCATATTGTGTCACATCGGTTGGATGGCACGTGATGCATTATGTGAAGCCTCCACATTTAATGCTAGTTGACACACCCTTTCAAAGGTTAACGAGTCATCTCGAAGAAGCATTTCTTGAATCTTGTCACTTTTTACTCCGAATGAACCTGTCCGCCAAAGCTTCATCCAGAATTAGAGGTTTGCTAGCCTGTCATCCTTAACTTCTTCTAAAAAATCTCAAAAACGGCACGTTTAAGCTGCAGATTTTAGGCGCACAATAAATTCTTTTAACGATTCACCGTGTTCTTGATAAATTTTATTGAATTATTGAATTTATAGCGTTCTGCTCTTTTATCTCCTTTGGAGCAAAATGATCTCGCAGCAATTTTAAAATTTCTTCACACGATTTTTCACTTGGCATTTTTGGAATAGTTAATGACATCAGTATTTCATATATTTCGGCTCCCACGATGGTGATAAAAACGAAGTTTTTTCCTCTTCTTGGATGTCATTTACTATGTAAAATTGTTTTATGCGATCTTCATATGCCTTGAAATTACTGCCAGGTACAAACGGTTCAATATTTCCGACTAGCCAGGACATTTTTAATTTTATTTTATTTAATAATTAAATAATTAACCACACGTGTTTCGCAAATCCTCGTCGCCAATGTTATAGTTTTTATTATTAATAAAAGAAGTTACCTTGATTCAATTTTCTTTATTGAGATGCTTACAGCTCGGAGGTCAAAACAAGAGAGAGATAAAAGTAGCTTAAAACTAATCTGAATTCAATATAATGTGCGACTGGTATAATAGAATTACTTTGCAAGATTGGTAATAAATAAAGCATGAACTATTTTATGCTCCGTCAACTAACACATTATATGTTTATTATATATATAACATTATATATTATAATTTTCTTTTATTAATACTTGGAGGTTTTTAATCGACGATTTCAGCGTCATAATCTCCAGGTTATGTCTGTCAGTAAACTGTCTGTACAAGGTTTTTAGCCTTGACAGCAGCCTACTTTTATGTCGGTGCAGTGCGTCAATAGTTGCGTTGCGGAATAAGTCTTCGTCGTCAGTACCGAGGTATCGTTTTGTCCATTGTTTGTTCAATTGTCTCGTCCATTAGTTTTAGATGCCTGTCAATCTCCTCGTTTAACAGATTTCTGTTAGACGGTGGGTAGAGTGAATTCGAGGAGAGTCCCATCGTCAGTGTTTTGGTGAAGTGTGTCCAACGCACCCTACTATAATTGTAGGAATGCCCTTGGACAAACTCATCAAATTCCACAATTTCGTCACTCTAGAGCATGCTTCCAGCACCTGGAACCTACGTTTGACAGGACTGTATACTCTTTTAAAACGTATACCTTTTCGTACGAAAATCGCAACGCCTCCTCCCTGAATGGAGTTGGGTCGGTTTCTCCGTACTATTTTATATCTTTTGTGCGTCATTTTCTGTCTCTTGGTAAGCTTAGTTTCGCTAACTAAGAGCACATCAGGGGCTTGGTCTTTAAGCAACTTAAATAGTGTGGCTCTTCGTTCAAACCTAATCAGTGAATTAACATTCACTGCAAGGACCTTCAGTGTTTGCTCCGCCATGTGTGTACCCATTACGACTGGAGGTGCGTTAGGCCCGGCAGCAGCGTCTATATTTGATCTACCCGCTTAGCCTGTTCCTGTATTTGACGCTGCAGCTGAGCCATCTGCCTCTGAATACAGAGCAAGATAGCCAGCATGTCAGGTACAGGTTCCGGTGCTCTAGGCGCTGGGGCCTGAGAAGCTGCCTTTGGTTGTTGTACCGTATTTCCCCTACCTTCCGCCATTTGGGCGTAGGTAACATGCGGAGTAACGGCTGGTGTTTGTGTCTGCACGAGTGGACGTTTAATTTCCACTTTTTGCTGCCGAGCCAGATTTACTCTCTTGATGTATTGGAATTTGGGACAACCCCGATGATTTGCGGTATGTCCCGTGTTCCTATATAACGCGCAAGAGAGTTGGCTTTATTTGCATCAATCGGCATCTTTTCCTTTGAGGTAGATAGGATCGGGCACATTGCAGGGCTCGGAGTGCATTTTAGCTTCCTCCTCCTCTTTGCTGTTGTCCTTACTGATCCCTCTGCTGGGTTAGCAGTCTGTGCTGCGTAGTCAGACGATGACATCACGTCATCACCTTTAGTCGTTTTTTGTCGAGCGGGTCGCTCTTTTTTTTCCATCACGTGATACTTTTACCGTGTTTAATATATTGTAAATTAAAGGAAAGGAGAAAAAAAAGGATATCGGGATTTGAACCCACTACCTCTGGTACCGTGACTGTAGAACACTTGCACTGGGCTACTTGGGGCCTAACGTACGCTACGTCTAGGTACTGATCTATACTTTTTTTTTTTAATTGTTTAATTTTGCTTGCAAGCTGAAGCACTTCATGTCGCGATGAAAATCAGTGAACGACTGATAAAAAAGCCTTGTTCAAATTAGTTTGTTCTTTTTTATTGCGAAACGTTATAAAATCCTATTTAGATAAAAATATATGTAATTCAAGTATAGTACAATAATTTTAGATGACTTACTTTAGTGTTAAGATTAAGTTAGCTTTAAAGACATTTAACCAAAGAATTCTAATTATTAAAAAAAAAAAAAAAAAAAAAAAGTGTTCCTAAGATGACCTTTTTGGGATAACTGGCTTTTATGTTTTTTTCGTTTTGGCATGATGACTTTTCATCAGGTTCAGCATCAGAGGTGCCAACGTATAAAACTATAGGTTGTTAACAACCGTACTGCCGGTAATTGAGAAGTTTTCGTGCTGACGATTTATTAGCGTTTCCATAACCTTGGAAAGAATGGAAGTAAGTGCAATGGGCATGTAGGAGGAGAGAAAATAAGATTCGCCGTTTTTAGGAATGGGCTGGACAAATTCTGTTTTCCATCTGTTCGGAAAGAGTCCTAAAGGGTAGGATTGATGAAAAAGCTTCCGCAGTGGTTTTGCCAGCGTAGAACAACACCTCTTCAGAAGTCCTCCATCTGGACTAGAGGATTTATGTATGTTGAGATCTGTAAGTACTCTTGCTACTACACGAGTCTGTCTCATTGAAGATTCGACGCACTCAAGTGCAGACGGAGACAAAGCACAATCTGGAAGTGTTTAGCTCGTCGCAAAGTGTGCAGCTAGCAGATTGGCTTTGTCTAAAGAGCTGACAGCTGGAATATCATTGTAAATGAGCCTTGGGATGGAGGATGAGGCAAAATTTCTGATGCTTTTGACAAACGACCAAAAACTTTTACACGCTTAAGAAAGACGTTGCAGGCATTCCTGGCTCGTTTAAACTTTTTTCGGCTTTCCTCTGTTGGGTTGGTCTTGAAGGACCGAGAAAACATTTCTCTAACCCTTACAGCCTCTTTGCAGCTCAAGTCGTACCATGCCTTTTCTTTTGGTTTGATACTCTTCATCCGATGGGATAAAGGATCTCATTCCAAAGAGAATAGTGTTTGTGATCATACCAGCAGCGGCATCCACGTCGTTGTCGAGGAAACATAACGACCAGTTAATATTCCTAAAGAAGCTGGTAAGTATGCTCCAGTTGGCTTTCTCGTATTGCCATACGGTTCTTTTAGAAATCTTTTCTGTAACTGTGTTGTCGGTATACGAGAATTTAGCTGATATAACACAGTGGTCCGACGAGCCTAGAGGTGAAAGCACTTCAACAGTGTACTTATTAGGGTTAGTTTTGATTTGATTTGCGGCCCGAGTCAACCCCGGACCGATTTATTAAGCTTATTGCAAGCAAATACATACATATGTTACTTAAAACTAACATTTTTACTTAAAAAACTAAAGGGTGGCAACGGTTAAAGAAAGTTAGGACGTGAGGCATAGGTAGAAATAAGTATGTTCTTGAGGGAGAGTTTGCTGAGATGGTAGTCGAAGAGAGGCAGAATATCGTTAACTTCACGAAGCATCCTAGACATTGGCTCCAGGTGTCCGTAATTCGTTCTGTGAAGATTGAGCCGGAAAAGTGGCACAGACCTAAGATTGCGGGGATTGGTGTTAAAAGAAATAATTTGAAGTAAGGAAGGACAATCGATATTACCGACTAAAATTGAATTTTTTTTTTTTTTTTTTTAAAGAACTTAACACTCAAGTGGGTATTAATACACTCAAAATACCTGAGCACGTGTTAAGTTTTTAAGGAAAATGGGACAGAGAGAGAAAGAAAGATTGATGAATAAAGAGAATGTCGGCAACTTTTCGGTTAGATAGGGGTTGTAAATTTATAAGTTTCAGCCGGTCAGTGTAAGGCGGTAAGTTTTGGTTATCATCCCAGGGAAGACCACGTAAAGCAAACCGTAAAAACCTGCGTTGAACAGCTTCTATCCGGAGGATGTGAGTTCTGTAGTAGAGTGACCAAACTTGGCTGGCATATTCAAGAAGAGGCCTAACAAAGGTTATGTAAAGTGATTTGGTAACATAAGGATTGGAAAACTCCTTAGACCAGCGCTTGATAAAGCCAAGGGCAGAGTTTGCTTTTTTTATGATACTATCAATGTGAGAACGGAAATTGAGTTCCTTATCGCAGATAACATATAAATCACGCAACTCATTCACTAAGGGAACAGGCAGATTAAAGATTAGATAGCAACGAGGTGAAGTAGGGAGGCGTTTACGGGTATAAGTTATAGCCTGACACTTATTGACGTTAAGCTCAAGAAAATTCTTCTGACACCATGTACAAAACCTGTCTAGATGTTGCTGCAGAAGTAGGCTGTCTGAGGAAGATGATATATATCTAAATATATAGGATTGAACCCAAGTTATAAAGTTTATCTGGAAACCAAGAGCCTTTAATTTTAGAAGGATTATATCATGAGAAATTCTATCAAAGGCTTTGCTGAAACCGGTGGCAATCACATCAACTTCATTTCCAGATTCCAGTGCACATAAAGTGCTTGATACGAATTCCGTTAAGTTGGTGGTCGTAGATCTGCCTTTGAAAAATCCGTGCTGGTTTAGGGAAACAATAGATTTACAATGGAAAAGCATTATGTCATAGATAATGCTCGCAAAAAGCTTAGGTATGCAGGACAACTTAGCAATTGGTCGATAGTTGGAAATATCGTCTTTTCTAACTTTTTTATGTAGGGGAATAATAAACGATCTTTTCCAGGCTGAGGGAAATAATCCCTGGGTGATAGAAAGCTGAAAGAGAGCTGTAAGAGGTTGGGTTAGATGCATTTGATATTTCTTTAAAAATATAGGGGGAAGATCATCAGGGCCAGCAGAAAAATCATCTTTGAGTTTTATTATTTTATCTCTAACTTGCTCTAAAGTTATAGACACCGATTCCCAAGTTGTTTGTGGGCAGCTGTTTAAGTAGGAAAAGTAAGAATGATCTGGCTCTTGGGAATGGATGGCGAACGCTTAGCCAAAAAAAATTGCGAAGAGATTTGCAATAGTTTGGGGATCGCCCGAGGACCTATCAAGAAAATTTAGAAATGATGGATAGTTATCCGATTTGCTTTTAGTTTTGATGAACTGAAAGAATCTTTTGGGGTCGGAAATGAGTGTGTGGTCCATTCGGTTTAAATAGTTGTCATAGAGAGTTTGGCAAAGCACAGAGAAATTTATTTGGGCAGACTGGTAGTAGAAGAAATCAGTGTCGGAACGCGATTTTAAGTAAGTATACCAGAGCTTATTTCTCTTGTTGCGAAGAGATCGCAGCTCTTTATTATACCAGGGTGGTGACGATGATGGATTCCTTTTGGGTAAAAAAGGCACAGATTGGGAGAGACATTTTAAAATTTCGGTATAAAAGGATGAAAGAGCATCGTTAACCTTAAGGTTAGGGTTATTGTAGAGAAAGTTAAAATTGACCATACTGAGGAGGTTCTTCAGTTTGGCGTAGTTAGCCCTATGAAAATTAAAACTGTAAGAATATTCATAGGAAACGGGATTAAAACCATTGTCATATGTCAGCGTAAGAGAAAGGGGAGGGTGGTAACTATCCAACTTAGAAAGCAGGTGTTTACTTTCTACAACGACGACAGGTCGAGTTGTCTGACGATGTTATTGGTGACACCACTTAATTGATATAGACCAGAGTCAGTTAGGCAGTCGATGAAAAGATTTTCTTTATCAGAGGTAGGATTTGTTGCAGTATAGTAGGACTGATCAGTCTGAGTCCATAGAAGCTTTGGTAGATTAAAATCACCTAAAAAAATAACAACGTCATTGGGATCAGCAGCATTAAATATGCAGTCGATTGCATCAACAGCTAGCTGGTAACCTTGAATTGGTTGAGAGGGGTGAATATAACAGCAACAAATATATAGGTTGCGTTTGCAAATAGGAATTATAGCGCAAACAAATTTAAAGAATGCAGTGGACGATTTTTTAAAGGGTCTAGACTCGAGACGAGAGTGTATAGCTAGAAGTACACCACGGCCATATAAATCTCCTCTTTATTTAGATCATCGTCACGGTGTAAATCGAATTCTTGGGAAAATAATTTATTATTCATAATATCAGGGGTGAGATTGGTTTCTGTGAGGGCAAAGATGTCGTAGGGCAGAATCTGCGAATTAATATGTTTTATACTTAGATGAAGTATAAAATATAATTTTGGATTTAAAATGAAACGCAAGAGATAAAGACGTTACAATTTTATTATTCTTCCGATTCAAATGACTGGCGATTAGTGTCGAGGAAACTTGTTTCATGAGATGAAGAAACCTCGGTGTCTAACAGCTGTTATGCTTTTCTTTTATATACAAGTGTCAATGAACTCTTAAATATTCATATAATATGTAATGACACTTATGTGTTTGTACATTATGTTTATACCAATTAAAATTTATAATGCCCCATATATAAATTATGAAGTTAGAGCTGTGACTATTAACCTTATGGGGCTATAGGTGTATGCTTTCTCTCTTTTTAAGTCGGCCATTAATATAAGGTTTTTTGACCTGGCATGACTAGCGACACTAGATGTGTCATATTGGTTTTGGACGATGCTAGAGAGAGAAAGCATGCATCTTAACAATCTGGCCTTGCACATTTGACAGTTCAGGTGTTTTTGTTAGTTATTTTCTATTATTTTGGTTGTGATTTTATCCACGCGCTTACAATTTGTGTTTTCATGTTCGTCAAAACTAGTCGTCGAAGATATCAAAGTTGCATTTGCAACCAGCGTTCTAGTTATATCTCGACGACCAGTCCAACGCGCAGGAAACCCTTTCATATTACCATCGCCTCAAGTGTCAAATGTGCGCGGCCTTACAATAGGTACATTTTCGAATGCAAGATATGAGTGTAATTGAGTTTTTATGGTTTGTGTTGTTTTGTTGGGAACCAACAAATATATATAGCAGAAATCTTAGTTCGTAATCCTCCTACGTTTTGATAATACAGGGACAGATATTTGGGAGGCTTCGGCAAAGAATTGAGTGGTGGGTTAGGAGCGATGGTAGTTTTTGAAACTAGACCGTGTTCTCTGGAGGTGTAGTATCCGTTTGGAGCTAACATGAGACGCAAAAGAAGAGAGATCATTAGCCACGTCATCAGGAGTCATATCTAATTGCTCATGAAAACGTATAAAAAGTTGCCGCAGATCATTATGATTAGTGGGGAGGCCTTCTTGCAGAATGGAAACCATTGCATTGGTTTTCGTTATACCGTCGATATAGACATAGTCAGGCTTATCATGTAGGTAGGAGCTTGTTTGTTAGGAGTTGGGATGTTTTTGGAAGAGTTACGCTTCGGTATAGGGTTAGACTTAAAATTAACATTGTTCTGTTTTCTAGATTTAGTGGATTTTGAGTTACTGGAGTTATTCAGTTTTATTCTTTCCATAGTTAATCCACCCAGATTGATGACGTCGGGAGCAGGGTTGATAAACATCCATTCATATTTTGACGTGATGCTTACCTTGAAGGTGTTGGTGGAGATCTTACGGCAGTTGCTGACATCTATTTTAAATTTAGATTGAAGAGACTAGTTAGCCTGTTTCGATCGAGGAGTGTACCTCTTTTTAAAAAGGCAACTGACTCAGCTTTGTTGAAATTTTTCAACTTTTTTATTCTCGTGTTCCACTCCGAAAGTGTCCATAAGATTCCGAATCTTTAGATTGTGGGTTCAGGAGCTGGTGTAGTAGCATCCTTTACCGAATAGGGTTGTGGTGGAGGAGAAGATGATCCAGGAGTGAAAAGTAAAAAACAAGTCCAGGGTGTTGGCGGTATGGCTATCAACGTCTGGTGTTCGTGTGGGCTCATTTACAAGCTGGGTTAAGTTATTTTCCGCAACGAAAATCTCAACACACCGTCCTTCGGGTGTTGTCTGTCCAGAATGTCGAAGCCACCCAGAATTGTGTATTGTAATGAAAATTGCCTATTGACCGAAACTACCGCCGAGTTTCAATCGGATAAAAAGAGGACAAAAATAAAAAAAAAGAAACTCCAAAAAAATCTGGTTACACGGGAGGTAAACTTTTGTTTTTATTCTTTTATTTTTTTATAATTAAACGTTTTTTTTTCTATGGCCTTAGTCTTCTGACCTCAACTGCTCGCTTTGGACTTCCTGGTTCTGCCGAAAATTCTCAAGGCAAAGGGTAAGAATCTTTTTTTGTAACCTCGTTCAGCTGTCGGTAATCCACGCAAAACCTCGAAGATTCATCTTTCTTCTTGACTAACACAATCGGTGCAGCCCAGGGGCTATTTGAAGGTTCTATAACTGTTGCTCATATCCTTAATTAGATCTTCCATCTCTTCGCGTTTGGCCACTGGGACTCTTCTCGCCGGTAGCTTGATTGGTTTTGACTTTGCGGTATCGCTTTTGTGTTTTGCCATCCCTGTTCGTCCAAAGTCCGCTGGTCCTTTTGAGAACACTGCTTGAAATTCCTCCAATAGTTTCTCAAACTCCATCAGCTGCCCCTTGAACAATTCGGGGGATACTTCTTGTAAGAGATCCTTATGCCTGTAAATTTGCAGCAGCCGAACTAGTTGGGACTTCGCATACTTCCACCGTTTCCATTTTCCCCACTACAGTGTTCTTGGGTAAGATTGTATCACGCAAGGAGAGATTGGTCATCATAACGAAGAAACTTTTGCTGCAGGGGTCAATTAGGCATCTACCGGTTGATACACCTTTTGGTAGTTCGAAACCAGGGGTAGGCTCCAATAACGCTGATATGCCTTTTATAGCGGGCGGTTTATTAAATTCCACAAGGGTTTCTCTTCCAGCTTTCAGTATTTCGTCGCTAGTTTCGCCCGTTGTGATGCTATCACGGGTGGTAGGTGCAATGGATGCTTTTTGCCGTTCATTTCTATTGTCATCTCTTCAAAATCTAAGTGACACTGATGCTTCAATAGAAAGTCAACTCCTAAGATGTTTGGCACTCCCTGCGGTACTATAGCGAAGTAATGAGAAAATTCCTGTGGTTAACAAAAATCTCACCTCCGCCATCCCTTGACTCCAGATCGCTTCCCCGGAAATACCCACCAACTTCATCGGAGGATCTCTTGTAATCGTCTTGTTGGAAACATGTTGCGCGTCAGAATAGACACGTTCGCACCAGAGTCTACGACAAAAGAGCTGCTTTGTCCTTCGATAAACGCTTTGAGAGAGATGCTAGCTTCGCCAGTAGTTCCTATAAATGTGTCAGTGACATTCTTTTCTTCAGGTTGACTACGTTCGTTTCTGCTGAACGCAGTTCCGTATTCGTGGTCCGTTGTACAACTCCGGTTCGTAGTTGTTTGCTTTGAAGCGTTGATGTTTTTAACGGTAGACAACTGTTCCCTGTTGTCTCCGTACTTTAGTTTTTTGTATCATTTCCGTTTTTCGGCACCGTTGGTAGCGATTGGTTTTCCACCACGAAATCTTTCCTTCGTTTATTTCTTGCATGGAGTTCCTGTGCCATATTAACAGCGTCTGTCAATGCAGTACGGCGCCCGACAGAAATTAAATCCTGGATTGACTCATCTCTTATTCCTTCAATAAACTAGCTTACCAGTACCTCCTGCACGACTTTTGTTGGACACCCAGGAAGCGCCGAAACTACCAATCGCTGAAGACCTAAAGCAAATTCGGAAAAATTTTCTTTGGGGCCCTGCACACGACACCGCAGCTGAGTATAGCTAGATCTACAGTTTCCGCAGAAGCGCTGATGCAGCAATTGTGCCAACAATTCGTAGTCGGGTTCACCATTCACAGGTACAGCACTTAATAATACAGAAAGAGCCTCTCCTCTTAACTGAATTGCTAACACATTCGCTTTTTTGTTAGCGTCCCAACCTGCACAACTTGCTGCAATCTCGAACTGCCGTTGATAGTCGGTCCATGAACCGCTGCGATCAAACGGGTGTACAGCCACTGGAATAGGTGCCCGTTTCAGCACAGAATGTAGTACTTCAACTGCTACCACGGGATTTGGAGTACTACTTACATGTGGCACAACGGTCGCCTCCTTTGTCGGTGACATCTCCACATGATGTAAGTTGATATTCTGCCCGCTTGCTGGTAAACCATTGCACTCAACCAAGCTACCTTTGGGAGAAGAATGCTGTCCAGTGTTAATGACTTTGGCGAAAGACAAACAGCTCACCGACCGTTCTAGTTCCTCCATTTTCTTCTCGATCTCCGAGTTCCGAGTTACCAGTTCCTGCTTCCAGTCGGACAGTTTTTGGTCCCAAAACTGACTCTGGTTTAGCATGTAGTCCAGAAACATCGTTCGCAGTTTTGCAGTCTCGCTAGACTCTGAGGGAGTTGTTCTCTTCTCTGGTGCAACTTTCTTCGAATCCATCTTGATGATCGTGGTTGGCTATCTACTGATAACAGCAATACCACACACCTGGCACCAGTGTAACGAAAATTGCCTATTGACCGAAACTACCGCCGAGTTTCAATCGGATAAAAAGAGGACAAAAATAAAAAAAAAACAGAAACTCCAAAAAAATCTGGTTCCCGAGAGGTAAACTTTTGTTTTTATTCTTTTATTTTTTTATAATTAAACGTTTTTTTTTCTATGGCCTTAGTCTTCCGACCTCAACTGCTCGCTTTGGACTTCCTGGTTCTGCCGAAAATTCTCCCTTTTATCTCGATTTTTACGTTGCCCGCGGTTCTTTTTCTCTGTTAAGAAGTCTTCCGTTTTCTTATCTCCGTTGCAACGTCTAAGATTCCACCGCTTGTTCACCAACCGTTTTTGATTGGAGAAATTCGCTAGTCATTACAAAAACGCAAACAACAAAAACCTAGATTTCTAGAGAGAGCCAGTCGATTTACCATAGGCATAACAATGTTATGTTAACATCTATGCCTGAAATTGGAAAATCAAAATTTTGGGACTAATCACTTCCACAATAATCAACGAACGGGTGCAAAACTTCAACCTCCTCATATTCCTCAAAGACCAAATATGGTACCAATGCATTCCCATTCTAATCAGCAAACACATGGTCAACAACCCAACCGTTCAACCCAACCACAACAAAACCGAGAACATAGCAACCGCCAAAATTGCTTCCAACATCGAGGCCACTCTTTTAATCAAACCCAATAGCACACTAGACAAATTTAAATCGGGCCCGTAGTAGAACAAGAACCTCCAACACAAGGACGCAGTGCGCAAGCTAGAGATATTCACCAGCATGCGGTTAGCACTTTAATGCTTTCTCTGGTAGAATAGGATCACCAGTACATCAAGGTCATCAAGCAACAAGACAACAGGAAAATTATCAAATTGCAGCATGCCAAGAAGAACTTTGTGCATACTGCCAGGATCTAAATTTGGACGACGGAAAAGCAGAACAAAATCTAGACGATCATCCCAGAGATAGGGATGAGCCATCCTGTTCGAACGGACCTGTAACCCCACAATAAGAATACTGCGATTTACATTTGTTAGGCTAAATGGCCCTTCCTTACCTTATTTTAAGTGTAAGACGAAGAGTGGTGACATGCTAATTTTTTTAATTGATACAGGCTCTTCAAAAAAATTACATACAACCATCCCTTGTCAAAAAAACGTTACAGAACTAGCAATGTTTCTTCGCTAAATCTACAGCGGGAGGCATAAAAATAACCCAGCATACAACGATTAATTTATTTAATTTAGAAAACCTTAGCCTGTAGTTCTTTTTTTACTAAGTTTACAAACCGTTCATGGTATTCTTGGCAACGATAGCCTTAGGGAACTATAGGCTGTCATTCATACAAAAAACAATTATGTGACAATTCTTAATTCTGTAAAAATTAAAGTCAGACAATTGGAGTCTCCAACTGACAATGCCATAAATATTAAAACAGACAACACAGCACAGCACAGCTAAATCTTTTGAGCTCTATAATACGTCGTTTTTCAAACCTGTTTTCCGAACCTGATGAGAAATTGACCTTCACCACTAGGGTCATAGGAGAACTCCGGACCTCCACAGATTCACCAGTTTATAGCAAATATTATCCTTTCCCCATGTCCCTCAAAAACGAAGTTGAGAGGCAGATATAGCAGCTTTTAGATAACGGAATTATCAAACCCTCTAGATCTCCCTACAACTCACCGGTGTGGGTTGTACCAAAAACAGCGGACACCGCAGGTGTAAAACAATATGAGATGGTAATCGGCTATTCAAAAGCTTAATAGCGTAGCTATAGCTGACCATTACCATTGTCGGGCTATTATCGCAACTTTGTTCAAGACTACACAAAGCTGACAGCCCTTTTAAGAGGGGAAGGAGGACGTACGTCCAAAACGCTGTCCGCAAAAAAACAAATTTTATTAGACCCAATCGTAATAGACTCCTTTAATAGAATAAAAAATTCTCTGATTTCCAAAGACCTAATTCGCACATATCCAAACTTCAATATACCTTTCGAACTTACCACTATACCCTTGGAGCCGTCCTGTCACAAGAAGGGCGACCGATAACATTTATCTCACGAACGTTTAGTTCCACTGAAGAGAACTACGCAGCGAACGAGAAGAAAATGTTGGCGACCATATGGGCTTTAAGCTCATTTCGTAGTTACTTGTATGGCTCTGCTTTCGTCAAAATCTACACCGACCACCAGCCGCTCACTTACGCGTTAAGTAGCAAGAACAATAACAGTAAGATAAAGCGCTGGAAAGCCATCCTTGAAGAATACAACCATGAACTGCAATTCAAGCCAAGTAAGAGTAACGTAGTAGCTGACGCTCAATCATCACAGATTAATTCATTAACACCGCCGAAACACAGTGATGAAAGTTCATCGCAAAATCTAATAACAAAGACCAATTTCTCCTTCAGATTCGGTAAAAACCGAAGAACGAGCTATGGGAATGATTCAGGAACTATATCCCCTTCATTTCGACAACTTTATAGTGAGATTCACTCAGATGCAAGTCACAGTTGTTAGAAATGAACTGGAATAGGATAAAATCATTATCGAAACCCACAAATGAGCACATAGAAACGAAAAAGAAAATAAAGCTCAAATCCTCCAAAAATACTACTTTTCAGGTATGGTTAGAAAATCCGAAAATCTTTAAAATCTGTAAAATATGCAACAAAATAAATACGATAAACACCCCAACAAACCTGAAATTCAATCCACTCCCATTCCGACATACCCAGGAGAAATAGTCCACATAGACATTTTCTCAACGGAAGGAAAAGTGGTACTCACTGCACTGGACAAATTCTCGAAGTATGTTCAAGTAAAATTCATAAATTCGAAAGCCGCCGAGGATATAAAACAGCTTCTTCGGGAATTACTTTTTGCTTTCGGTATCCCCAAGCCTGTGGTAGTTGACAACGAAAAATCGTTTAGTTCAGCCTCAATCAGCTTTACGATTGAAGATGAGTTCGGAATTCAAAGGTTTCGAACACCCCCTTATACAAGTTCAGTCAACGGCCAGATAGAGCGTTTTCATTCCACACTTGGAGAAATCATGAGATGTCTGAAAGCTCAAGCTATTCATCTTTCCATCACGGATCTTCTTGAAAAAGCGGTTTATACCTATAACCCTTCTATACATTCGGTTATAGGAAAAAAACCGGTCGCAGTATTCTTTGGTAGAAGAGTAAGTACTGACCCTGTACTACTCGAGAAATCTACAACAGAAAACATGCGAAAGATTGCAGAGAAACAAGGTAAGGATCTGTTATATCATAATAAAAAAAGACAACCGGGAGATATCGTTTACGTCTAAATAAATAAACAATTAAGATCCAAGCTTACAGCGAGAAATAAAAAAGAAATTATTCGCAGAAGATAGGGTTACTACTATATTAACTAAGTCAGGAAAAACCGTACACAAATAACACATTAAAAATTAAACCATTCACCTTGAAAATGGGTCTCAAGGTCAAACTTGTGGTCACCATCAGAACCTTGTGACTTTTGTCTGAAACATTTTTCGCGATATCGCGTATTTTTCGAATAATTTGGATGTCTCAAGTTAAGAAACTCACCCAGTATTTGCTACAGAAAACGGAGAATATGAACGTACGCATATTGTTCAACACCACATTGACACCGGATACGCTCGACTAATCTGTTAAGCTGCAAGGCGTCTTCCATTGGCAAAGAAAACCGAAGTTGCCGAAATGGTGTTGAAGATGAAAGTTGAGAGACTGATTGAAGAATCGCAAAGTCCGTCGGCTTCTCCAGTGGTCCTCGCGAAGAAAAAAGATGGCAGCTACCGACGTCTAAACGATGTCACTAAAAAGGACAGATACCCACTTCCGAGAATCGATGACACTTTGGATATGCTTTCTGGACCCATATGGTTTTCAACACTTGACTTGAAGAGCGGTTACTGGCAGGTAGTGATAAATCGTACGGATCGTGAGAAAACTGACTTCACTACAGGTCTTTGACAGTATACAGTGATACCGTTTGGACTGTGCAATACTCCTGCCATCTTCGAACGACTAATGGAACAAACATTGCAAGGACTCACGCGGAAAACCTGCCTAGTGTATTTGGACGACGTTATCGTCATAGGCAAAACGTTCGAGGAACTGAACCCAGGTTACAATCTGTTTGTAATTCTATGGGATCACCGAGGAAAAAACGGATAACAAGTTATTTCAATGCCTTCAGTTTATTAAGTGGAATTCATTAGGTCACAAAATTAGTTAGGTTAAGTCTAAGTTCAACTTTTATGTGACAATTTAGTATAAGTTGGTAATATGCAATATAACAATCTACTACCATATGGTTTAAGTTGGTAATAAGCTATATCAATGGGAATGTTGCATGTATACTTCAACACTCCTCGTCAATATCACGGGCAGATGGCTCAGCTTCAACGTCAAGTACAGGAACAGGCTAAGCGGGTGGATCAAATCTACGTGCTGCTGGGTCTAACGCACCTCATGTCGTAATGAGTACGCACATGGTGGAGCAAACCCTGAAGGTCCTTTCAGTGAATGTAAGTTCACTGATTAGGATCGAGCGAAGAGCCGCGCTGTTTAAGTTGCTGGAAGACCAAGCTCCTGATGTGCTTTTCGCTAGCGAAACTAAGCTTCCCGATAAGCACAATGTGGAACACAGTAAATATAATAGTAGAAGAAGAAACCGACCCAACTCAATACAAGGAGGTGGTGTCGCGATCTTTATTAGAAAAAAATTTTAATTTATAAGAATGTATAAGGGTTTTTTGCATGGGTTCCGGGTGCTGGAGGCATGTGTCATGCGCATCCCTTTCCGTAGCGGAAAGTGGCTGTTCACGGTGTCTGTCTACGCGCCTGATGCTTCCCAATCCACAATATTCATCTCAGAGCTCGATAAACTCTTTAGACTACTTAGACTGGAATCGGAGTAGAATTATTATATAATCGGCGGGGATTTTAATGCCAAACATAGAGATTGGGGAAATCATGTAACAAATACTAGAGGGAACCTGCTACTCAATTGGTGTGCCCAGCACAGTGTCATGTATAGACTTGGTTTGAAGGCGACGGACAGTCCGTCGTTTCCCAGATACGGCTCGACACAGCTGACTGGGAGTAATCTACGAACGTTAAACTGTCTGCATACATTCGTGTACGACAGTGACCATCGCGGTTTTCGTACCGAAATAACAATTCCTAATGAAATTGCGGAGTTGGAGGAGTTTGTTCCCAAGTATTCCTACAATTACAGTAAGACTCGCTGGACATGCTTCTCCGGAACCTTGACAAGAAGGGCTTTCCTCGAATTCGCTATCCACCGTCCAATAGGAATCTGTCTAACGAGGAGCTTGATACGTACCTTAAACAATTGGACCAAACAATTAAACAGACGATGGACATTACAATACCTCGGTATGAATACACACCCAACGAAGAATTATTCGGCAATGCTGTCAAGACTCAAAACCTTGTAGAGGCAGTTTACTGACAGACATAACATGGAGGTTAGGACACTGAAGTCATCAATTAAAACCTCCACATATTAATAAGAGAGAATTACAGAGCATCTGTAAGTTTGTACTGGAACAACATTATTCGGGCTGTAAATTCCAGCAACCCGAATATGTTCCCGCAAATAAATAAAATATTTCAGAGAAAAAATCTAAATGACTTACAATATCTTAAGATTCCTCGAACGACGGACAACGAACAAATACTGACTACGGCAGGCATAGATCCAAGAGAAGTCGCAGATGATGATAATTTTTTTGTGATCGAAGATCCTCAGGAGAAGGTTGAGGCCATGGGAGCGACTTTTCAGGAAGTGTATAAAACCAATGATGTCATTGGTTCAAATCACGACCTGGAGAATCTAGTCCTTGTGCACAATTTCTACCTGCGAAATGACATACAGAACTGGCGATTCGAGAGCTTGGATTTCACCCAGTTCAGTGAAAAGTATATGGCAAATAATGTATTCGCCAATGAAGGGGACCTACCCCCGTTTATCTCAAAGGAAGAACTAAATGAGATCTTCGACACAATAAGAAGTAAAAAATCAGTGGGAATCGATGGAACACCGAATATTGTGCTTCGACATCTCCCTCCAGAAGCGGTAGACATTTACACCACCCTGTTTAAAGATGCAATGAATAATGCACATTATCCAGAGCATTGGAAAACTGCGGTGGTGTATCCCACCCCTAAAAGAGGTAAAGATACATCCAATCCGGCTAATCTCCGGTCGATAATTCTCCTTCCGAATATCTGTAAGGTGTTCGACAAAGTAATCAATAGAGTCCTGACTAAGTGGGCTAAGGATAAAAATATAGTTCCGGATAATCAATTCGGTTTTAAGGCGGGGCATGATGTCATGCATTCCGCGTCTAAACTGGAGTCAGATACCCAATGGAATAAAAGTAAAAATCAGTTTACTGGGGCCTGCCCGATTGACTTGGAAAAGGCCTTCGACACCGTATGGTTAGAGGGTCTTTTCTACAGGCTGACCAGACTGGGCATCAGTAAACCACTTTTGTATATTCTTCATTATATGCTCACCAACAGACAGTTCATCGTGAAAAATGACGATGCGACTTCTGTTGGAACATTTCACATTAAAAACGGTCTGCAACAAGGTGCGGTTAAATCGCCGATCTTATTCAGCATTTACACAAGCGATTTGATAGGTTCACTTCCCCATAGCATAGCGTACGCAGATGACTTGATAGCGTACAGAACAGGTCCAAAAGTCGAGGTCATTAACATGCTTTTGCAACGCGACCTCGAGCAAATTAGACGATTTTGCGATGACTGTAAGTTGAGAATCAACTTTCAGAAGTCTGAAACCATTCTGTTTAGGAGGCCGTTGTCTAGTGCCTCTGGGGACACCAGAAAGAATTGGCGAAAATTTTCGATCATAGGACAACACGGCCAACCACTTGCTTGTCAAAATGTAGTCAGATACCTTAGGATCTGGCTAGACCAATATCTATATTTCAACAAGAATGTAGGTGCTGCTCTGGCCAGGGCCAAAGGTGCTGTTGTTTTATAGCAGCCGCCTCGATGCGAGGGTGAAAGTTATCTGCTACATGGCCCTCATCCAGCGCATGCTGGTATATGGGTGTCCCGTGTGGTTTAACGTGATAGCAAGCTTAATGGAAAAGATTCGGCTGTTTGAGAGGGCTTGCCTTAGAGATTGTCTTCACCTTTACAGAACACCAGAATCGGAGTACATAAAATTATATCCCAATGAGGTTCTATACAACAGGGTGAGTCTAATAAGAGTGGACAACTTCGCTATTAAATTGACTCGAGGGCATATTGCAAGAGCAATGACCTCATCCAACAACCTGATATCTGGGGCCTACTACCCCAACTATTTATATCATTAAAGGCTTCGTCCCCCCTGAAGCGTTCCTCTACTTTGACATGAAAGGGCTGATTCAGGATAGTTTTGCGGTGCCGCTAATTTTCCACGTAGCTCGTGCAGTTGGTGAGGGGCGACTCAACTACAACAGAGACATCGCACACGGCAGTGTTGAACGTCTCAGGTTTAGTAGGGCGGTTTCAGAACGCGATAAAAAAGATGTTTTGCAGCACCAAAATGTTTGGTGGTTGAGTGCAGAAGACCCGATTCCTTCGCCTTTTCCTTCAAGTCCAGATTAGCCGAGTCAGAAAGCAAAGTGGGCCATATTTACTTTGCTACGTTTAGCAACTGGTCGACTTTCATAGGTTAGGATAGTTTTAAGGTATTGAAGGTTGGCAACCTTGGGTTTGCTAACAATAAGGTTAGCAACTTGAAGTTTGCTAACATTTAGGCTAAGTTACATTGTATAGTTAGGCTAAGTAGTTTAAGGTTTAGTATAAATAAGCGTAGGTAGTTAGTTTAAGTGGTTTAAGTTTTATATAAATACAAAAAAAAAAGTTAATTTACTAAGTTTTTTTAAATACTTAATATTTTCTTAGTTTAACTAGATGTTTAATGAAAAATAATTATTTTTTAAAGTGTTAATTTAAACGTCGAAAGATATAGAATAAAAATACAGTCTAGCTTAGAGCGCCCGTTTGGAGGGCCAGTCAGTTAGAATAAGTTAATTAAGTAATGTTAAGCTAGCTTTTAAGCATTTTTTCTGTTAGCATATAAGTATAGTATATTTAAGAACTATAAAATAAAATGCATTTACAAAAGGAAAAACTACAGGCTATTAAACTGGCAATTGAGCACTTCCTGCGCTTCATAGAAGGCCGATCATTCGCCATCTTCACCGACCACAAGCCGCTTACGTTTGCTTTCCATAACACACCATCGTCCACGGAAACTCCTCATCGTCAACGTCACCTGGACTTCATATCAAAATTTTCAACGGATATACGCCATGTCAAGGGGAAGAAAAATGCTGCCGCTGACGCCCTGTCTCGCATTGCCGCAATTACGATTTCCGCAGTCTTGGACTACCCTGCTATCGCGAAGGAGCAATTCAACAACCTGGAACTGCAGAAAATAAAAACGGTGTCCTCTTCGTGCGGCTGAATGCTCCGCCTTGTTCGGCAAAGGGAACAAACCTCTTCAACCTGTCAAACGAAACCCACAACAAACAACGTGAAGCAGGTAGGTATTTCGCCGTGAAACAAAAGGTTTTTTATTTTTCTGCAGTTTTCTTTTTTCTCTAGGTTTCGTAACAGTATTTTAAAATCGCCCCCAATAACGATTTAAGTATGAGGATACAGGGATACAGCTCTTTGTATGTAGTCAGACAGCGCATCGAACTTGTTGAAGGTCGAATCGCCGTCCAGTTTGGGAATTCTGTATAATAAATAAAGCAATAGTGGAAAATTTGCTTACGGAGATGGAGTTTTAACCATGTGAAGTTGAATTCCGGATTGGTACAACGATTACATTGTGGTGGAATTTGGTAAGCAACGTCACTACGAGCGTAAATGGCGAGACCGCGGTGAGAAAAGAATAATGGCACTAGTTCATAGCCAGGCAGCTTCAGGTCAGCGTGATCTGTGTTTCACTAAGTGCCAAAACAGCTGGTCTGTATGTACAGACGTAGACGTACGCAGAAAAGTGATTACTTTTTAGCCCACGTATATTTGCTACGTCTACCCTAAATTCGCTAGTCATTACAAAAACGCAAACAACAAAAACCTAGATTTCTAGAGAGAGCCAGTCGATTTACCATAGGCATAACAATGTTATGTTAACATCTATGCCTGAAATTGGAAAATCAAAATTTTTGGACTAATCACTTCCACAATAATCAACGAACGGGTGCAAAACTTCAACCTCCTCATATTCCTCAAAGACCAAATATGGTACCAATGCATTCCCATTCTAATCAGCAAACACATGGTCAACAACCCAACCGTTCAACCCAACCACAACAAAACCGAGAACATAGCAACCGCCAAAATTGCTTCCAACATCGAGGCCACTCTTTTAATCAAACCCAATAGCACACTAGACAAATTTAAATCGGGCCCGTAGTAGAACAAGAACCTCCAACACAAGGACGCAGTGCGCAAGCTAGAGATATTCACCAGCATGCGGTTAGCACTTTAATGCTTTCTCTGGTAGAATAGGATCACCAGTACATCAAGGTCATCAAGCAACAAGACAACAGGAAAATTATCAAATTGCAGCATGCCAAGAAGAACTTTGTGCATACTGCCAGGATCTAAATTTGGACGACGGAAAAGCAGAACAAAATCTAGACGATCATCCCAGAGATAGGGATGAGCCATCCTGTTCGAACGGACCTGTAACCCCACAATAAGAATACTGCGATTTACATTTGTTAGGCTAAATGGCCCTTCCTTACCTTATTTTAAGTGTAAGACGAAGAGTGGTGACATGCTAATTTTTTTAATTGATACAGGCTCTTCAAAAAAATTACATACAACCATCCCTTGTCAAAAAAACGTTACAGAACTAGCAATGTTTCTTCGCTAAATCTACAGCGGGAGGCATAAAAATAACCCAGCATACAACGATTAATTTATTTAATTTAGAAAACCTTAGCCTGTAGTTCTTTTTTTACTAAGTTTACAAACCGTTCATGGTATTCTTGGCAACGATAGCCTTAGGGAACTATAGGTTGTCATTCATACAAAAAACAATTATGTGACAATTCTTAATTCTGTAAAAATTAAAGTCAGACAATTGGAGTCTCCAACTGACAATGCCATAAATATTAAAACAGACAACACAGCACAGCACAGCTAAATCTCTTGAGCTCTATAATACGTCGTTTTTCAAACCTGTTTTCCGAACCTGATGAGAAATTGACCTTCACCACTAGGGTCATAGGAGAACTCCGGACCTCCACAGATTCACCAGTTTATAGCAAATATTATCCTTTCCCCATGTCCCTCAAAAACGAAGTTGAGAGGCAGATATAGCAGCTTTTAGATAACGGAATTATCAAACCCTCTAGATCTCCCTACAACTCACCGGTGTGGGTTGTACCAAAAACAGCGGACACCGCAGGTGTAAAACAATATGAGATGGTAATCGGCTATTCAAAAGCTTAATAGCGTAGCTATAGCTGACCATTACCATTGTCGGGCTATTATCGCAACTTTGTTCAAGACTACACAAAGCTGACAGCCCTTTTAAGAGGGGAAGGAGGACGTACGTCCAAAACGCTGTCCGCAAAAAAACAAATTTTATTAGACCCAATCGTAATAGACTCCTTTAATAGAATAAAAAATTCTCTGATTTCCAAAGACCTAATTCGCACATATCCAAACTTCAATATACCTTTCGAACTTACCACTATACCCTTGGAGCCGTCCTGTCACAAGAAGGGCGACCGATAACATTTATCTCACGAACGTTTAGTTCCACTGAAGAGAACTACGCAGCGAACGAGAAGAAAATGTTGGCGACCATATGGGCTTTAAGCTCATTTCGTAGTTACTTGTATGGCTCTGCTTTCGTCAAAATCTACACCGACCACCAGCCGCTCACTTACGCGTTAAGTAGCAAGAACAATAACAGTAAGATAAAGCGCTGGAAAGCCATCCTTGAAGAATACAACCATGAACTGCAATTCAAGCCAAGTAAGAGTAACGTAGTAGCTGACGCTCAATCATCACAGATTAATTCATTAACACCGCCGAAACACAGTGATGAAAGTTCATCGCAAAATCTAATAACAAAGACCAATTTCTCCTTCAGATTCGGTAAAAACCGAAGAACGAGCTATGGGAATGATTCAGGAACTATATCCCCTTCATTTCGACAACTTTATAGTGAGATTCACTCAGATGCAAGTCACAGTTGTTAGAAATGAACTGGAATAGGATAAAATCATTATCGAAACCCACAAATGAGCACATAGAAACGAAAAAGAAAATAAAGCTCAAATCCTCCAAAAATACTACTTTTCAGGTATGGTTAGAAAATCCGAAAATCTTTAAAATCTGTAAAATATGCAACAAAATAAATACGATAAACACCCCAACAAACCTGAAATTCAATCCACTCCCATTCCGACATACCCAGGAGAAATAGTCCACATAGACATTTTCTCAACGGAAGGAAAACTGGTACTCACTGCACTGGACAAATTCTCGAAGTATGTTCAAATAAAATTCATAAATTCGAAAGCCGCCGAGGATATAAAACAGCTTCTTCGGGAATTACTTTTTGCTTTCGGTATCCCCAAGCCTGTGGTAGTTGACAACGAAAAATCGTTTAGTTCAGCCTCAATCAGCTTTACGATTGAAGATGAGTTCGGAATTCAAAGGTTTCGAACACCCCCTTATACAAGTTCAGTCAACGGCCAGATAGAGCGTTTTCATTCCACACTTGGAGAAATCATGAGATGTCTGAAAGCTCAAGCTATTCATCTTTCCATCACGGATCTTCTTGAAAAAGCGGTTTATACCTATAACCTTTCTATACATTCGGTTATAGGAAAAAAACCGGTCGCAGTATTCTTTGGTAGAAGAGTAAGTACTGACCCTGTACTACTCGAGAAATCTACAACAGAAAACATGCGAAAGATTGCAGAGAAACAAGGTAAGGATCTGTTATATCATAATAAAAAAAGACAACCGGGAGATATCGTTTACGTCTAAATAAATAAACAATTAAGATCCAAGCTTACAGCGAGAAATAAAAAAGAAATTATTCGCAGAAGATAGGGTTACTACTATATTAACTAAGTCAGGAAAAACCGTACACAAATAACACATTAAAAATTAAACCATTCACCTTGAAAATGGGTCTCAAGGTCAAACTTGTGGTCACCATCAGAACCTTGTGACTTTTGTCTGAAACATTTTTCGCGATATCGCGTATTTTTCGAATAATTTGGATGTCTCAAGTTAAGAAACTCACCCAGTATTTGCTACAGAAAACGGAGAATATGAACGTACGCATATTGTTCAACACCACATTGACACCGGATACGCTCGACTAATCTGTTAAGCTGCAAGGCGTCTTCCATTGGCAAAGAAAACCGAAGTTGCCGAAATGGTGTTGAAGATGAAAGTTGAGAGACTGATTGAAGAATCGCAAAGTCCGTCGGCTTCTCCAGTGGTCCTCGCGAAGAAAAAAGATGGCAGCTACCGACGTCTAAACGATGTCACTAAAAAGGACAGATACCCACTTCCGAGAATCGATGACACTTTGGATATGCTTTCTGGACCCATATGGTTTTCAACACTTGACTTGAAGAGCGGTTACTGGCAGGTAGTGATAAATCGTACGGATCGTGAGAAAACTGACTTCACTACAGGTCTTTGACAGTATACAGTGATACCGTTTGGACTGTGCAATACTCCTGCCATCTTCGAACGACTAATGGAACAAACATTGCAAGGACTCACGCGGAAAACCTGCCTAGTGTATTTGGACGACGTTATCGTCATAGGCAAAACGTTCGAGGAACTGAACCCAGGTTACAATCTGTTTGTAATTCTATGGGATCACCGAGGAAAAAACGGATAACAAGTTATTTCAATGCCTTCAGTTTATTAAGTGGAATTCATTAGGTCACAAAATTAGTTAGGTTAAGTCTAAGTTCAACTTTTATGTGACAATTTAGTATAAGTTGGTAATATGCAATATAACAATCTACTACCATATGGTTTAAGTTGGTAATAAGCTATATCAATGGGAATGTTGCATGTATACTTCAACACTCCTCGTCAATATCACGGGCAGATGGCTCAGCTTCAACGTCAAGTACAGGAACAGGCTAAGCGGGTGGATCAAATCTACGTGCTGCTGGGTCTAACGCACCTCATGTCGTAATGAGTACGCACATGGTGGAGCAAACCCTGAAGGTCCTTTCAGTGAATGTAAGTTCACTGATTAGGATCGAGCGAAGAGCCGCGCTGTTTAAGTTGCTGGAAGACCAAGCTCCTGATGTGCTTTTCGCTAGCGAAACTAAGCTTCCCGATAAGCACAATGTGGAACACAGTAAATATAATAGTAGAAGAAGAAACCGACCCAACTCAATACAAGGAGGTGGTGTCGCGATCTTTATTAGAAAAAAATTTTAATTTATAAGAATGTATAAGGGTTTTTTGCATGGGTTCCGGGTGCTGGAGGCATGTGTCATGCGCATCCCTTTCCGTAGCGGAAAGTGGCTGTTCACGGTGTCTGTCTACGCGCCTGATGCTTCCCAATCCACAATATTCATCTCAGAGCTCGATAGACTCTTTAGACTACTTAGACTGGAATCGGAGTAGAATTATTATATAATCGGCGGGGATTTTAATGCCAAACATAGAGATTGGGGAAATCATGTAACAAATACTAGAGGGAACCTGCTACTCAATTGGTGTGCCCAGCACAGTGTCATGTATAGACTTGGTTTGAAGGCGACGGACAGTCCGTCGTTTCCCAGATACGGCTCGACACAGCTGACTGGGAGTAATCTACGAACGTTAAACTGTCTGCATACATTCGTGTACGACAGTGACCATCGCGGTTTTCGTACCGAAATAACAATTCCTAATGAAATTGCGGAGTTGGAGGAGTTTGTTCCCAAGTATTCCTACAATTACAGTAAGACTCGCTGGACATGCTTCTCCGGAACCTTGACAAGAAGGGCTTTCCTCGAATTCGCTATCCACCGTCCAATAGGAATCTGTCTAACGAGGAGCTTGATACGTACCTTAAACAATTGGACCAAACAATTAAACAGACGATGGACATTACAATACCTCGGTATGAATACACACCCAACGAAGAATTATTCGGCAATGCTGTCAAGACTCAAAACCTTGTAGAGGCAGTTTACTGACAGACATAACATGGAGGTTAGGACACTGAAGTCATCAATTAAAACCTCCACATATTAATAAGAGAGAATTACAGAGCATCTGTAAGTTTGTACTGGAACAACAGGATTCGGGCTGTAAATTCCAGCAACCCGAATATGTTCCCGCAAATAAATAAAATATTTCAGAGAAAAAATCTAAATGACTTACAATATCTTAAGATTCCTCGAACGACGGACAACGAACAAATACTGACTACGGCAGGCATAGATCCAAGAGAAGTCGCAGATGATGATAATTTTTTTGTGATCGAAGATCCTCAGGAGAAGGTTGAGGCCATGGGAGCGACTTTTCAGGAAGTGTATCAAACCAATGATGTCATTGGTTCAAATCACGACCTGGAGAATCTAGTCCTTGTGCACAATTTCTACCTGCGAAATGACATACAGAACTGGCGATTCGAGAGCTTGGATTTCACCCAGTTCAGTGAAAAGTATATGGCAAATAATGTATTCGCCAATGAAGGGGACCTACCCCCGTTTATCTCAAAGGAAGAACTAAATGAGATCTTCGACACAATAAGAAGTAAAAAATCAGTGGGAATCGATGGAACACCGAATGTTGTGCTTCGACATCTCCCTCCAGAAGCGGTAGACATTTACACCACCCTGTTTAAAGATGCAATGAATAATGCACATTATCCAGAGCATTGGAAAACTGCGGTGGTGTATCCCACCCCTAAAAGAGGTAAAGATACATCCAATCCGGCTAATCTCCGGTCGATAATTCTCCTTCCGAATATTTGTAAAGTGTTCGACAAAGTAATCAATAGAGTCCTGTCTAAGTGGGCTAAGGATAAAAATATAGTTCCGGATAATCAATTCGGTTTTAAGGCGGGGCATGATGTCATGCATTCCGCGTCTAAACTGGTGTCAGATACCCAATGGAATAAAAGTAAAAATCAGTTTACTGGGGTCTGCCCGATTGACTTGGAAAAGGCCTTCGACACCGTATGGTTAGAGGGTCTTTTCTACAGGCTGACCAGACTGGGCATCAGTAAACCACTTTTGTATATTCTTCATTATATGCTCACCAACAGACAGTTCATCGTGAAAAATGACGATGCGACTTCTGTTGGAACATTTCACATTAAAAACGGTCTGCAACAAGGTGCGGTTAAATCGCCGATCTTATTCAGCATTTACACAAGCGATTTGATAGGTTCACTTCCCCATAGCATAGCGTACGCAGATGACTTGATAGCGTACAGAACAGGTCCAAAAGTCGAGGTCATTAACATGCTTTTGCAACGCGACCTCGAGCAAATTAGACGATTTTGCGATGACTGTAAGTTGAGAATCAACTTTCAGAAGTCTGAAACCATTCTGTTTAGGAGGCCGTTGTCTAGTGCCTCTGGGGACACCAGAAAGAATTGGCGAAAATTTTCGATCATAGGACAACACGGCCAACCACTTGCTTGTCAAAATGTAGTCAGATACCTTAGGATCTGGCTAGACCAATATCTATATTTCAACAAGAATGTAGGTGCTGCTCTGGCCAGGGCCAAAGGTGCTGTTGTTTTATAGCAGCCGCCTCGATGCGAGGGTGAAAGTTATCTGCTACATGGCCCTCATCCAGCGCATGCTGGTATATGGGTGTCCCGTGTGGTTTAACGTGATAGCAAGCTTAATGGAAAAGATTCGGCTGTTTGAGAGGGCTTGCCTTAGAGATTGTCTTCACCTTTACAGAACACCAGAATCGGAGTACATAAAATTATATCCCAATGAGGTTCTATACAACAGGGTGAGTCTAATAAGAGTGGACAACTTCGCTATTAAATTGACTCGAGGGCATATTGCAAGAGCAATGACCTCATCCAACAACCTGATATCTGGGGCCTACTACCCCAACTATTTATATCATTAAAGGCTTCGTCCCCCCTGAAGCGTTCCTCTACTTTGACATGAAAGGGCTGATTCAGGATAGTTTTGCGGTGCCGCTAATTTTCCACGTAGCTCGTGCAGTTGGTGAGGGGCGACTCAACTACAACAGAGACATCGCACACGGCAGTGTTGAACGTCTCAGGTTTAGTAGGGCGGTTTCAGAACGCGATAAAAAAGATGTTTTGCAGCACCAAAATGTTTGGTGGTTGAGTGCAGAAGACCCGATTCCTTCGCCTTTTCCTTCAAGTCCAGATTAGCCGAGTCAGAAAGCAAAGTGGGCCATATTTACTTTGCTACGTTTAGCAACTGGTCGACTTTCATAGGTTAGGATAGTTTTAAGGTATTGAAGGTTGGCAACCTTGGGTTTGCTAACAATAAGGTTAGCAACTTGAAGTTTGCTAACATTTAGGCTAAGTTACATTGTATAGTTAGGCTAAGTAGTTTAAGGTTTAGTATAAATAAGCGTAGGTAGTTAGTTTAAGTGGTTTAAGTTTTATATAAATACAAAAAAAAAAGTTAATTTACTAAGTTTTTTTAAATACTTAATATTTTCTTAGTTTAACTAGATGTTTAATGAAAAATAATTATTTTTTAAAGTGTTAATTTAAACGTCGAAAGATATAGAATAAAAATACAGTCTAGCTTAGAGCGCCCGTTTGGAGGGCCAGTCAGTTAGAATAAGTTAATTAAGTAATGTTAAGCTAGCTTTTAAGCATTTTTTCTGTTAGCATATAAGTATAGTATATTTAAGAACTATAAAATAAAATGCATTTACAAAAGGAAGAACTACAGGCTATTAAACTGGCAATTGAGCACTTCCTGCGCTTCATAGAAGGCCGATCATTCGCCATCTTCACCGACCACAAGCCGCTTACGTTTGCTTTCCATAACACACCATCGTCCACGGAAACTCCTCATCGTCAACGTCACCTGGACTTCATATCAAAATTTTCAACGGATATACGCCATGTCAAGGGGAAGAAAAATGCTGCCGCTGACGCCCTGTCTCGCATTGCCGCAATTACGATTTCCGCAGTCTTGGACTACCCTGCTATCGCGAAGGAGCAATTCAACAACCTGGAACTGCAGAAAATAAAAACGGTGTCCTCTTCGTGCGGCTGAATGCTCCGCCTTGTTCGGCAAAGGGAACAAACCTCTTCAACCTGTCAAACGAAACCCACAACAAACAACGTGAAGCAGGTAGGTATTTCGCCGTGAAACAAAAGGTTTTTTATTTTTCTGCAGTTTTCTTTTTTCTCTAGGTTTCGTAACAGTATTTTAAAATCGCCCCCAATAACGATTTAAGTATGAGGATACAGGGATACAGCTCTTTGTATGTAGTCAGACAGCGCATCGAACTTGTTGAAGGTCGAATCGCCGTCCAGTTTGGGAATTCTGTATAATAAATAAAGCAATAGTGGAAAATTTGCTTACGGAGATGGAGTTTTAACCATATGAAGTTGAATTCCGGATTGGTACAACGATTACATTGTGGTGGAATTTGGTAAGCAACGTCACTACGAGCGTAAATGGCGAGACCGCGGTGAGAAAAGAATAATGGCACTAGTTCATAGCCAGGCAGCTTCAGGTCAGCGTGATCTGTGTTTCACTAAGTGCCAAAACAGCTGGTCTGTATGTACAGACGTAGACGTACGCAGAAAAGTGATTACTTTTTAGCCCACGTATATTTGCTACGTCTACCCTAAATTCGCTAGTCATTACAAAAACGCAAACAACAAAAACCTAGATTTCTAGAGAGAGCCAGTCGATTTACCATAGGCATAACAATGTTATGTTAACATCTATGCCTGAAATTGGAAAATCAAAATTTTGGGACTAATCACTTCCACAATAATCAACGAACGGGTGCAAAACTTCAACCTCCTCATATTCCTCAAAGACCAAATATGGTACCAATGCATTCCCATTCTAATCAGCAAACACATGGTCAACAACCCAACCGTCCAACCCAACCACAACAAAACCGAGAACATAGCAACCGCCAAAATTGCTTCCAACATCGAGGCCACTCTTTTAATCAAACCCAATAGCACACTAGACAAATTTAAATCGGGCCCGTAGTAGAACAAGAATCTCCAACACAAGAACGCAGTGCGCAAGCTAGAGATATTCACCAGCATGCGGTTAGCACTTTAATGCTTTCTCTGGTAGAATAGGATCACCAGTACATCAAGGTCATCAAGCAACAAGACAACAGGAAAATTATCAAATTGCAGCATGCCAAGAAGAACTTTGTGCATACTGCCAGGATCTAAATTTGGACGACGGAAAAGCAGAACAAAATCTAGACGATCATCCCAGAGATAGGGATGAGCCATCTTGTTCGAACGGACCTGTAACCCCACAATAAGAATACTGCGATTTACATTTGTTAGGCTAAATGGCCCTTCCTTACCTTATTTTAAGTGTAAGACGAAGAGTGGTGACATGCTAATTTTTTTAATTGATACAGGCTCTTCAAAAAAATTACATACAACCATCCCTTGTCAAAAAAACGTTACAGAACTAGCAATGTTTCTTCGCTAAATCTACAGCGGGAGGCATAAAAATAACCCAGCATACAACGATTAATTTATTTAATTTAGAAAACCTTAGCCTGTAGTTCTTTTTTTACTAAGTTTACAAACCGTTCATGGTATTCTTGGCAACGATAGCCTTAGGGAACTATAGGCTGTCATTCATACAAAAAACAATTATGTGACAATTCTTAATTCTGTAAAAATTAAAGTCAGACAATTGGAGTCTCCAACTGACAATGCCATAAATATTAAAACAGACAACACAGCACAGCACAGCTAAATCTCTTGAGCTCTATAATACGTCGTTTTTCAAACCTGTTTTCCGAACCTGATGAGAAATTGACCTTCACCACTAGGGTCATAGGAGAACTCCGGACCTCCACAGATTCACCAGTTTATAGCAAATATTATCCTTTCCCCATGTCCCTCAAAAACGAAGTTGAGAGGCAGATATAGAAGCTTTTAGATAACGGAATTATCAAACCCTCTAGATCTCCCTACAACTCACCGGTGTGGGTTGTACCAAAAACAGCGGACACCGCAGGTGTAAAACAATATGAAATGGTAATCGGCTATTCAAAAGCTTAATAGCGTAGCTATAGCTGACCATTACCCTATCCCAGAGATAGGCGAAGTCCTTGCGCAAATCGAGAACCATCGATCTTAAATCTGGTTTTCACCAGGTTCACTTAAAGGAATCTGACGTTGAAAAAACAGCCTTTTTCATTAATAACGGAAAATTAGTGATTACCAGTCTTCCATTTGCCCTTAAAAACACGCCATCTATCTTCCAAAGGGCACTCGATGACATCCTTCGAGACTATATAGGTAAAACTTGCTATGTCTATATCGACGATATAGCTATATTCAGCGAAAGTGACCAGAACATAGAGCAGATCTTCAGAATACTCTATAATGCTAATGTGAAGGTACGGCTACATAAGTGTCATTTCTTCAAGCAGGAAGTCGAGTTTTTGGGATTCTTCATATCATCACATGGAATTAGAACAAATCCGGTAAAAGTCGAAGCCATTCAAAAATTTCCTATACCTAAGACTTTAAAGGATTTACGTTATTTTCTTGGTCTGTCGGGCTATTATCGCAACTTTGTTCAAGACTACACAAAGCTGACAGCCCTTTTAAGAGGGGAAGGAGGACGTACGTCCAAAACGCTGTCCGCAAAAAAACAAATTTTATTAGACCCAATCGTAATAGACTCCTTTAATAGAATAAAAAATTCTCTGATTTCCAAAGACCTAATTCGCACATATCCAAACTTCAATATACCTTTCGAACTTACCACTATACCCTTGGAGCCGTCCTGTCACAAGAAGGGCGACCGATAACATTTATCTCACGAACGTTTAGTTCCACTGAAGAGAACTACGCAGCGAACGAGAAGAAAATGTTGGCGACCATATGGGCTTTAAGCTCATTTCGTAGTTACTTGTATGGCTCTGCTTTCGTCAAAATCTACACCGACCACCAGCCGCTCACTTACGCGTTAAGTAGCAAGAACAATAACAGTAAGATAAAGCGCTGGAAAGCCATCCTTGAAGAATACAACCATGAACTGCAATTCAAGCCAAGTAAGAGTAACGTAGTAGCTGACGCTCAATCATCACAGATTAATTCATTAACACCGCCGAAACACAGTGATGAAAGTTCATCGCAAAATCTAATAACAAAGACCAATTTCTCCTTCAGATTCGGTAAAAACCGAAGAACGAGCTATGGGAATGATTCAGGAACTATATCCCCTTCATTTCGACAACTTTATAGTGAGATTCACTCAGATGCAAGTCACAGTTGTTAGAAATGAACTGGAATAGGATAAAATCATTATCGAAACCCACAAATGAGCACATAGAAACGAAAAAGAAAATAAAGCTCAAATCCTCCAAAAATACTACTTTTCAGGTATGGTTAGAAAATCCGAAAATCTTTAAAATCTGTAAAATATGCAACAAAATAAATACGATAAACACCCCAACAAACCTGAAATTCAATCCACTCCCATTCCGACATACCCAGGAGAAATAGTCCACATAGACATTTTCTCAACGGAAGGAAAACTGGTACTCACTGCACTGGACAAATTCTCGAAGTATGTTCAAATAAAATTCATAAATTCGAAAGCCGCCGAGGATATAAAACAGCTTCTTCGGGAATTACTTTTTGCTTTCGGTATCCCCAAGCCTGTGGTAGTTGACAACGAAAAATCGTTTAGTTCAGCCTCAATCAGCTTTACGATTGAAGATGAGTTCGGAATTCAAAGGTTTCGAACACCCCCTTATACAAGTTCAGTCAACGGCCAGATAGAGCGTTTTCATTCCACACTTGGAGAAATCATGAGATGTCTGAAAGCTCAAGCTATTCATCTTTCCATCACGGATCTTCTTGAAAAAGCGGTTTATACCTATAACCTTTCTATACATTCGGTTATAGGAAAAAAACCGGTCGCAGTATTCTTTGGTAGAAGAGTAAGTACTGACCCTGTACTACTCGAGAAATCTACAACAGAAAACATGCGAAAGATTGCAGAGAAACAAGGTAAGGATCTGTTATATCATAATAAAAAAAGACAACCGGGAGATATCGTTTACGTCTAAATAAATAAACAATTAAGATCCAAGCTTACAGCGAGAAATAAAAAAGAAATTATTCGCAGAAGATAGGGTTACTACTATATTAACTAAGTCAGGAAAAACCGTACACAAATAACACATTAAAAATTAAACCATTCACCTTGAAAATGGGTCTCAAGGTCAAACTTGTGGTCACCATCAGAACCTTGTGACTTTTGTCTGAAACATTTTTCGCGATATCGCGTATTTTTCGAATAATTTGGATGTCTCAAGTTAAGAAACTCACCCAGTATTTGCTACAGAAAACGGAGAATATGAACGTACGCATATTGTTCAACACCACATTGACACCGGATACGCTCGACTAATCTGTTAAGCTGCAAGGCGTCTTCCATTGGCAAAGAAAACCGAAGTTGCCGAAATGGTGTTGAAGATGAAAGTTGAGAGACTGATTGAAGAATCACTAAAAAGGACAGATACCCACTTCCGAGAATCGATGACACTTTGGATATGCTTTCTGGACCCATATGGTTTTCAACACTTGACTTGAAGAGCGGTTACTGGCAGGTAGTGATAAATCGTACGGATCGTGAGAAAACTGACTTCACTACAGGTCTTTGACAGTATACAGTGATACCGTTTGGACTGTGCAATACTCCTGCCATCTTCGAACGACTAATGGAACAAACATTGCAAGGACTCACGCGGAAAACCTGCCTAGTGTATTTGGACGACGTTATCGTCATAGGCAAAACGTTCGAGGAACTGAACCCAGGTTACAATCTGTTTGTAATTCTATGGGATCACCGAGGAAAAAACGGATAACAAGTTATTTCAATGCCTTCAGTTTATTAAGTGGAATTCATTAGGTCACAAAATTAGTTAGGTTAAGTCTAAGTTCAACTTTTATGTGACAATTTAGTATAAGTTGGTAATATGCAATATAACAATCTACTACCATATGGTTTAAGTTGGTAATAAGCTATATCAATGGGAATGTTGCATGTATACTTCAACACTCCTCGTCAATATCACGGGCAGATGGCTCAGCTTCAACGTCAAGTACAGGAACAGGCTAAGCGGGTGGATCAAATCTACGTGCTGCTGGGTCTAACGCACCTCATGTCGTAATGAGTACGCACATGGTGGAGATAAGCACAATGTGGAACACAGTAAATATAATAGTAGAAGAAGAAACCGACCCAACTCAATACAAGGAGGTGGTGTCGCGATCTTTATTAGAAAAAAATTTTAATTTATAAGAATGTATAAGGGTTTTTTGCATGGGTTCCGGGTGCTGGAGGCATGTGTCATGCGCATCCCTTTCCGTAGCGGAAAGTGGCTGTTCACGGTGTCTATCTACGCGCCTGATGCTTCCCAATCCACAATATTCATCTCAGAGCTCGATAGACTCTTTAGACTACTTAGACTGGAATCGGAGTAGAATTATTATATAATCGGCGGGGATTTTAATGCCAAACATAGAGATTGGGGAAATTATGTAACAAATACTAGAGGGAACCTGCTACTCAATTGGTGTGCCCAGCACAGTGTCATGTATAGACTTGGTTTGAAGGCGACGGACAGTCCGTCGTTTCCCAGATACGGCTCGACACAGCTGACTGGGAGTAATCTACGAACGTTAAACTGTCTGCATACATTCGTGTACGACAGTGACCATCGCGGTTTTCGTACCGAAATAACAATTCCTAATGAAATTGCGGAGTTGGAGGAGTTTGTTCCCAAGTATTCCTACAATTACAGTAAGACTCGCTGGACATGCTTCTCCGGAACCTTGACAAGAAGGGCTTTCCTCGAATTCGCTATCCACCGTCCAATAGGAATCTGTCTAACGAGGAGCTTGATACGTACCTTAAACAATTGGACCAAACAATTAAACAGACGATGGACATTACAATACCTCGGTATGAATACACACCCAACGAAGAATTATTCGGCAATGCTACCATTGACGCACTGCACGGACACAAAAGTGGACTGCTGTCAAGACTCAAAACCTTGTAGAGGCAGTTTACTGACAGACATAACATGGAGGTTAGGACACTGAAGTCATCAATTAAAACCTCCACATATTAATAAGAGAGAATTACAGAGCATCTGTAAGTTTGTACTGGAACAACAGGATTCGGGCTGTAAATTCCAGCAACCCGAATATGTTCCCGCAAATAAATAAAATATTTCAGAGAAAAAATCTAAATGACTTACAATATCTTAAGATTCCTCGAACGACGGACAACGAACAAATACTGACTACGGCAGGCATAGATCCAAGAGAAGTCGCAGATGATGATAATTTTTTTGTGATCGAAGATCCTCAGGAGAAGGTTGAGGCCATGGGAGCGACTTTTCAGGAAGTGTATAAAACCAATGATGTCATTGGTTCAAATCACGACCTGGAGAATCTAGTCCTTGTGCACAATTTCTACCTGCGAAATGACATACAGAACTGGCGATTCGAGAGCTTGGATTTCACCCAGTTCAGTGAAAAGTATATGGCAAATAATGTATTCGCCAATGAAGGGGACCTACCCCCGTTTATCTCAAAGGAAGAACTAAATGAGATCTTCGACACAATAAGAAGTAAAAAATCAGTGGGAATCGATGGAACACCGAATATTGTGCTTCGACATCTCCCTCCAGAAGCGGTAGACATTTACACCACCCTGTTTAAAGATGCAATGAATAATGCACATTATCCAGAGCATTGGAAAACTGCGGTGGTGTATCCCACCCCTAAAAGAGGTAAAGATACATCCAATCCGGCTAATCTCCGGTCGATAATTCTCCTTCCGAATATCTGTAAGGTGTTCGACAAAGTAATCAATAGAGTCCTGACTAAGTGGGCTAAGGATAAAAATATAGTTCCGGATAATCAATTCGGTTTTAAGGCGGGGCATGATGTCATGCATTCCGCGTCTAAACTGGAGTCAGATACCCAATGGAATAAAAGTAAAAATCAGTTTACTGGGGCCTGCCCGATTGACTTGGAAAAGGCCTTCGACACCGTATGGTTAGAGGGTCTTTTCTACAGGCTGACCAGACTGGGCATCAGTAAACCACTTTTGTATATTCTTCATTATATGCTCACCAACAGACAGTTCATCGTGAAAAATGACGATGCGACTTCTGTTGGAACATTTCACATTAAAAACGGTCTGCAACAAGGTGCGGTTAAATCGCCGATCTTATTCAGCATTTACACAAGCGATTTGATAGGTTCACTTCCCCATAGCATAGCGTACGCAGATGACTTGATAGCGTACAGAACAGGTCCAAAAGTCGAGGTCATTAACATGCTTTTGCAACGCGACCTCGAGCAAATTAGACGATTTTGCGATGACTGTAAGTTGAGAATCAACTTTTAGAAGTCTGAAACCATTCTGTTTAGGAGGCCGTTGTCTAGTGCCTCTGGGGACACCAGAAAGAATTGGCGAAAATTTTCGATCATAGGACAACACGGCCAACCACTTGCTTGTCAAAATGTAGTCAGATACCTTAGGATCTGGCTAGACCAATATCTATATTTCAACAAGAATGTAGGTGCTGCTCTGGCCAGGGCCAAAGGTGCTGTTGTTTTATAGCAGCCGCCTCGATGCGAGGGTGAAAGTTATCTGCTACATGGCCCTCATCCTGCGCATGCTGGTATATGGGTGTCCCGTGTGGTTTAACGTGATAGCAAGCTTAATGGAAAAGATTCGGCTGTTTGAGAGGGCTTGCCTTAGGGATTGTCTTCACCTTTACAGAACACCAGAATCGGAGTACATAAAATTATATCCCAATGAGGTTCTATACAACAGGGTGAGTCTAATAAGAGTGGACAACTTCGCTATTAAATTGACTCGAGGGCATATTGCAAGAGCAATGACCTCATCCAACAACCTGATATCTGGGGCCTACTACCCCAACTATTTATATCATTAAAGGCTTCGTCCCCCCTGAAGCGTTCCTCTACTTTGACATGAAAGGGCTGATTCAGGATAGTTTTGCGGTGCCGCTAATTTTCCACGTAGCTCGTGCAGTTGGTGAGGGGCGACTCAACTACAACAGAGACATCGCACACGGCAGTGTTGAACGTCTCAGGTTTAGTAGGGCGGTTTCAGAACGCGATAAAAAAGATGTTTTGCAGCACCAAAATGTTTGGTGGTTGAGTGCAGAAGACCCGATTCCTTCGCCTTTTCCTTCAAGTCCAGATTAGCCGAGTCAGAAAGCAAAGTGGGCCATATTTACTTTGCTACGTTTAGCAACTGGTCGACTTACATAGGTTAGGATAGTTTTAAGGTATTGAAGGTTGGCAACCTTGGGTTTGCTAACAATAAGGTTATCAACTTGAAGTTTGCTAACATTTAGGCTAAGTTACATTGTATAGTTAGGCTAAGTAGTTTAAGGTTTAGTATAAATAAGCGTAGGTAGTTAGTTTAAGTAGTTTAAGTTTTATATAAATACAAAAAAAAAAAGTTAATTTACTAAGTTTTTTTAAATACTTAATATTTTCTTAGTTTAACTAGATGTTTAATGAAAAATAATTATTTTTTAAAGTGTTAATTTAAACGTCGAAAGATATAGAATAAAAATATAGTCTAGCTTAGAGCGCCCGTTTGGAGGGCCAGTCAGTTAGAATAAGTTAATTAAGTAATGTTAAGCTAGCTTTTAAGCATTTTTTCTGTTAGCATATAAGTATAGTATATTTAAGAATTATAAAATAAAATGCATTTACAAAAAGAAAAACTACAGGCTATTAAACTGGCAATTGAGCACTTCCTGCGCTTCATAGAAGGCCGATCATTCGCCATCTTCACCGACCACAAGCCGCTTACGTTTGCTTTCCATAACACACCATTGTCCACGGAAACTCCTCATCGTCAACGTCACCTGGACTTCATATCAAAATTTTTTACGGATATACGCCATGTCAAGGGGAAGAAAAATGCTGCCGCTGACGCCCTGTCTCGCATTGCCGCAATTACGATTTCCGCAGTCTTGGACTACCCTGCTATCGCGAAGGAGCAATTCAACAACCTGGAACTGCAGAAAATAAAAACGGTGAGTCAGAAACCTATGTTTATTAATCTTGTTCTCCCGGATTCTCCTACAGCAATTACTTGCGAAACTTCAACTGGTCGTGCTCGCCCATATATCACACCCGGATTTAGGCGCGCTGCCAATGAAGCTGTGCACAACCTTAGTCACCCTGGTACTCGAGCATCCCGTAAGGCAGTGTCATTACGCTTTTCCTGGCCATCTATGAACGCTGACATAGGTAAATGGGTACGCGCCTGTCCAGCTTGTCAACGAAGTAAAGTCCATAGGCATATAAGACCACCTTACGGAACATTTCCAAGCGCAGACAGGTTCGAACATATTCGCATGGATATAGTCAGTCGCGCTGTTCAGGCTTTAGTTACATTGTCACGCGTATTGATCGAGCAACCCGTTGGCCGGAAGCAGTCTCAATAGAAGACATCACCGCATCCGCTGTCGCCGACGCATTTTTCCAACACTGGGTTGCACGTTTCGGCTGTCCACTTCGCCTGACTACCGATCAGAGGCGGCAATTCGAATCTGCTTTGTTTCGAAGATTTGCTCAACTCCTCGGATGTAGCCGTGTTCACACTACCGCCCATCACCCCCAATCCAATGGAATAGTAGAGCGATGGCACCGGACACTGAAGACAGCCCTCATCTCCCATTTTCCAGAGAACTGGATTCAAGCACTTCCATCCATGCTACTGGGACTCCGTTCGATAGTAAACGAGTCGGGTACATCACCAGCCCAATTAGTTTATGGTACGACTACCAGGAGATCTTTTAGCAGCGCTCAGCAACATTAAAGAACCTATCGCCTTTCTCCAAGATTTGAGAGAGGAGCTGCAACGAACTTCATCTACTTTCACCACACACCATACGAAGTCAATTTTCTTCCCACAGGATCTCAAAACTATCTCGCATGTGTATGAACACACCGACAGCACCAAGTCACCGTTGCAGCCAGCTAACACGGTACCGTATTCCGTCTTGGACCGTGAGCCACACGCCTACAAATTGGCCATGCCGAGTAAGGATGCATACGTGTCCATCCAACGCTTGAAATCAGCTTACCAGCTTCTGGACCAAACAGCAACACCATCTCCATCGGCAATTATACCACAGTCAACCAATCCGGGGGTTCCAAAGACAACAGTTACTAAGCGCACTGGCCGGGCTATCATACCACCCCTTCGCTTTATTACCTCCTAAGGGGGGAGCCTTGTGGTGGTTTCACAACAATAATTCCCAAGAGACATAAATAACACACTAGATGGACATAGCCACAACAATAATGTTTTCACCACAGCTCCATTTTGAGTGGTCACTTCGTCGTTTTCCGGTTTTTGACATCCTGGTCTTTGGATTGTTCTTTCTGGTGGCAGCCGCGGTTGGGATCGGGCGTACATATTTCTTTGTAATCCTTTTTATTAATAAAGTCATATTTAAATAAGAAAAAATTACATTATCATTACAATACCTATGCTAACAACCACCTGCAGATAAGCATTTTGCTTTGCAGGTAAATTGATGAAAATTGATGTAAATTTAAAATGTGAAAAAAACAAAGTGTGCCTTGTTCCGTCCGGAAGTAAAATATCTGGATCACATTATATCAGCGGAAGAAGTAAGGACGGATCCTGACAAAATCGAAGCCGTGAAAAGTTGTCCTGTCCCAGAAGATAAACACCAACTGAGAAGCATCTTGGGCCTTGCCTCGTACTACAGAAGGTTCGTAAAGGATTTTGCTGGTTTTGCAAAGCGCTTGCATCAACTTACGGAAAAAGGCAAAGAGTTCAGGTGGCCTGGAGAGTATGAAAAAGCATTTCAAGAACTGAAGCAACAGCTGTGCAATGCCCCCATCTTGGGTTATTTTCCGGGCGTGGAAAAATGTTCATCGTGGACACAGACGCTAGCAATGTTGGGGTCGGAGCTGTGGTCTCCCAAGTTCATGATGGTCAAAAGAAAGTGGTAGCATATTACAGCAAAAAACTCTCCAGACCTAAAAGGAACTACTGCGTGACTCGGCGCTAGCTTCAAGCTTTAATTCTGGCTACGAAACATTTCCATAAATACCTCTACGGACAAAAGTTCATTCTTCGGACAGACCACGCAGCTCTGAAATGTCTACTCCAATTTAAGGATCCTGAAGACCAAGTTGCAAGATGGATCGAGCAGTTGCAATGTTACGACTTTGAAGTGCAACACCGCAAGGGAAAACTCCACTCAAATGATGAGGCTCTCTCTCTCATCGACCGTGCGGAGTAAAATGTGAACACAGCAGCCGTAAAGAAGCCAAAGGACAGGCCACTATTCAAACGATCAGGACTGAGCCAATAGAGGGTTAGAGTGTAGACGAAATCCGTTCATCCCAGCAAGCAGGCAATGAAATCGGGCCAATATTGCCCTGAAAGGAACACGAGGAAAGACCAAGCTGACAGCAGATATCAGATCGGAGCCAAACTCTGAAGGCATACTAGGCACAGTTGGATTCGCTTTGTGTGCAAGATGGTTTGCTGAAGCGAAAATGGGAAAGTGCAGATGGGACAATATCTCGTATGCAACTAATTGTGAACGGTCCAGAATCAGCCAAGTACTGCATGAAATACACGACGGGATCTTTCGAAATAAACAAGACGTTGGAAAAGGTAATATAACGTTTCTATTGGCTAAGCGTTAAACAAGATGTCGAGAATTTGAGCAAAAAGTGCATAATGTAAGGCTACCAAGGGTCAAAAAGTAAAGCTACATGGACAAATGCAAAAATACAATGTCGGAGCACAATTCGAACGACTAGCCGTCAATATCGTTGGCGGTTTCCCGAAACCTTTAATGCCTACCGATACACCTTCGTCGTCATGGATTACTTGAGTGAAGAAAAATTCAGATCCCCACCTGCGGAGCCTAACGAGATATGTAAATTGCATGAAAACACCAGAGAAAAGATTAAACGAGCGAGCAGCTGCATGAAGACTAAGTACGTCATAAAGCGAAATCTTCCGAATTCAACGAGGGAGATCTAGTCTGGTTGTATAATCCTCAACGTCAAAAAGGCGAATCACCAAAATTGCAACAGGATTGGGACGGTCCATACAAGGTTATAACCCGCATTAATGACGTTGTCTACCAGATCCAGTGTGAGAATCGAGGAAAATTTAAGGCGGTCCATTTGGATCGAAAGCGTCATCTCAACGGAACGATGAATGGCGAACTTATTTGGTTCTAACAACTTTAAGGAGGGAGCAGTATGATATCCATTTAAATGTGAGCACCGTCATCTATATTTCAATAGTAGAAGATTTCGATATTTGAATAGCAAAGACTCAACTATTGGAGAATGGAGAATGGAATCAAATTTTCTAGCAAAATGGAAATTGTATAAGACGCTGGATGGCGAGGATTGTTCTCGAAGTATGTAATTCGAGTATAAATACCAGTATCCCCAAGGTATGCAAATCAGTTCATCAGTTGAATTTGAAGTGTTAATTAGGAGAAGTGATAAGATAAGGTAAGTGAAAAGATAATAAAAGTATAAGCTGTTGATAGATTTGATGATATTGAGATAAACGATTAAATTGTAAATTGTAACTGCAATGAATAAAGCGATTTGTATTGAAAAGAATAATTTCTATCATTTGTATCCACACAAACATTTTACAATATTGTGATAACCACTTAAATGTGAGCAGCGACATATAGATTTACAGAGCAGAAGATGTCAATACTCGAAGACCAGAAGATTTCAATACTTGAATAACAAAGTCTCGACCATTGATGACTGGAGAGAGGAATTGAATTTTCCAGCAAATTGGAAATTGTATGGGACGCTGGATGGCGAGGAATGTTCTCGAAGTATGTCATTCGAGTATAAATACCAGCATCCCCCAGGTATGCACGGAGTTCATCAGTTGAATTTGAAGTGTTTATTAGGAGAAGTAATTAAGTGCTTTAAGTAAAAGATAAGAAAAGTATAACCGGTTGAGAAATTGGATTGTATTGAGAGAAAGAATGAAATAGTGAATTGTAACTGTACTGAATAAAGGGATTTGTATTGAAAAGAATAAGTTCTATCATTTGTACCCACACAAACATTTAACATTGGTGTCAGAAGAGCGATAGAACTTATTGTGTGTAAAAAAACAACAGTGTTTTCTGACTATTTGAGAAAGCTAGAATGGGTCGAAAACTATTGCAGTTGACCCTCGTCCAACTCAAATCCGAGTTGAACAAGAGAAGCCTCAGCGCGAGTGGAGGAAAAAGTGACCTGGTGCTCCGACTTCAGGAGGCTTTGAACAACGAGGGACATTCTCCTGATGCATAGGGGGTAGCCGTGGTGTAGTGGTACTAGCAATCGCTTCTCACTCGGAGGGTCCGGGTTCGAATCCTGCCAATGGCACGTCAGTTTTTCATTTGTGTATTTGGAACTCAGACAGAAAAATTCTGTGTGTGAAGGCATAACACTGACACGTAGATATATGGCTGTTGTAGAGTTTCAAGCACAGAAAAAAATACTATGAATTATACCTCGAATCACTCTGGGTGAAGAAAAAACTCTCCGTCCTATTCGGACTCCCACCCCTGGAGAGCGAATATCGAAACAAAACACACCTGAGTTTCAAACCACAACAAAACAATTTTCCTTTCTCCTCCTTCTACCTTTCCGCCCGCACCATGGCAACAGTAAAAGGGTATCTAACCCCTTAGGCGCGCGTAAATTATATAAAAAAAGAAAATACTCCTTTGATGTTGAGGAGGATGAACAGACAAGTACCGGCAGTGACATGGCTGCGATGATGCAACTCCGCTTGTTAAAAATGCATGAACAAAAGAAAAATCTAGACGAGCAGAAGAGCAGCATTGAACAAAAATTCGACGAACAAACCAACAATCTGCACGGTCTTCAACAGAAAATGGATGAACAAAAGAATAATCTGGAAGAACAAAATAACATTCTCCAGCAAAAGTTCGAAGAAATCGATGACAAATTTTAAAGAATAGAGAAGAACGTTGATAACAAATTTGATAGAATAGAGAAGAATGTTGAAAATTCAAACAAAGTTGAGCAACTGGCGACACAGTGCGAAAATAGAAACTGCGAGAATGTTCTTTAAGCGGTCCAAGGAGAAAAGAATTGAAGCCTCCCTCATTCGATTGCCAGACCTCATGGTCTGAAATGAACCGCTTCTTATAAGTAGACCATGCTGCCTGTGCAAACGACTGGGACAACGAGGAAAAGTGCTTTGCCCTAACAATGGCCTTGCACGGTCCTGCAGCAGAATTGTTGCAAACAGTAGACATCGAAAAGCATAAAGATTATGTGATTTTAGTACAGGCTATCGAGAAACGGTTTGGGGATAGCCACATGCAGGAGGTCTACAAGGTCCAATTGCAAAGCCGAACGCAGCAACGAGGAGAAACACTGCAGCAGCTCCAAGCAGACGTGAGTAGACTGGCAAAAGATGCATTTATTTGGGGAATTGCAGATTCAGCAGTAAGGATGGCCAGGAAAAGAACCCTTGCTGAAGCACTTGCCTTCGCTCTGGCGATAGAAGCAGCCAATCAGGCTTCAAGGGGAACGCATTTCGTCAGAGAAGTTGCATCTATCGTACGCTCCCGCAAAAGAATTAGTGCCGAGGAACGAGACACTCGACGAGATAGACTTCGCGGGGCAGAAGTTGGTAGCAGGAGTCGACGGCACCAGGACCATCATCCAAGTCTCGCTGGCAAAACGATGCAACGAAAGCCTTCTAGTAGAAGTAGTCAGTGGAAAAGAAAATTGGATGGCAACAATAGACACCGGTGCCACGGCCTGAATAATCAGGAGGAATCTTGTGCAGAAGTCTTGGCACTAGCATTTGCGAACAGCTACAGGAGCAACGATTAAGGTATATGGTGAGGTCCGCATAAAAATCCAACTAGCCGGAATAACATTCACTCACACATTTGTGGTAGCTGACATATGTGAAGAGTGCATCATTGGTACAAACTTCATGAGAGAACATGGACAACGTCAATACCTCAGTCTCAAATATCGTCACCTGCAGCAATCAGAGTCTAGAGCCTTCGTCAGAAGCAAAAAAGAGAAGAGATTTCATGGTGGGAAAGACTTTAGTGGAGCCAAAGAACAACATTGTCCCTGCAAGGATTCTAAATCCGAAGACATTCAGTGTAAAGGTGATAAAGGGGGAGATAGTGGGGAAATGCGTACCTGTTAAGGCTATATCGACCACAACGGAAAAAAGGGTGCAACACCGGTCACAACAGTTCAGAGCATAAAAATCAAGAACAAAATTCTCAGCCGCTGTAATCTAGACGAAGATCAGCGAAACCTGGCAGAAAAACTAATCGGTGAGTACGCTGATATATTTGCTACACAAGACGGAGAATATGGACGTACGCATATTCTTCAACACCACATTGACACCGGACCAATCCGTCAACCTGCAAGGCGTCTTCCATTGGCAAAGCAAACAGAAGTTGCCGAAATGATGTCGAAGATGAAAGCTGAGGGAGTGATTGAAGAATCGCAAAGTCCGTGGGCATCTCCAGTGGGCCTGGTGAAGAAGAAAGATGGCAGCACGAGATTTTGTGTAGACTAACGACGTCTCAATGATGTCACTGAAAAGGGCAGCTACCCACTTCCGAGAATCGATGACACTTTGAATATGCTTTCTGGAGCGAAATGGTTTTCAACACTTGACGTGAAGAGCGGTTACTGGCAGGTAGATATAAATCGTACGGATCGTGAGAAAACTGCCTTCACTACAGGAAGCGGTCTTTGGCAGTTTGCAGTGATGCCGCTTGGACTGTGCAACGCTCCGGCCACCTTCGAGCGACTAATGGAACGAACATTGCAAGGACTCACCTGGAAAACCTGTCTAGTATATTTGGACGACGTTATCGTCATAGGTAAGACGTTCGAGGAGCACCGCGAAAATCTAAAAGAAGTGTTTGACAGGTTGCGAAGTGCTCGTTTAAAGCTCAACACAGAAAAGTGCGCCGTGTTCCGTCCGGAAGTAAAATATCTGGGTCACATTATATCAGCGGAAGGAATAAGAACGGATCCTTACAAAATCGAAGCCGTAAAAAGTTGGCCTTCTCCAAAAATAAACACCAACTGAGAAGCTTTTTGGGACTCACCACGTATTACAGAAGGTTCGTAAAGGATTTTGCTGGCATTGCAAGGAGCCTGCATCAACTTACGGAAAAAGGCCGACAGTTCAGGTGGTCTGGAAGAATGCGAAACACCATTTCAAGAACTGAAGCGACAGCTGTGCAGTGCCCCCATCTTGGGTTATTTTCCGGGCGTGGAAAAATGTTCATCGTGGACGCAGACGCTAGCAATGTTGGGGTCGGAGCTGTGATCTCCCAAGTTCATGATGGTCAAGAGAAAGTGGTCGCCTATTACAGGAAAGTACTCTCCAGACCTGAAAGGAATTACTGTGTAACCCGGCGCGAGCTTCTGGCTTTAATTCTGACTACGAAGCATTTCCATAAGTACCTCTATGGACAAAAGTTCATTCTCCGGACAGACCACGCAGCTCTGAAATGGCTACTCCAATTTAAGAACCCTGAAGGCCAAGTTGCAAGATGGATCGAGCAGTTGCAATGTTACGACTTTGAAGTGCAACACCGCAAGGGAAAACTCCACTCAACTGATGAGGCTCTCTCTCTCATCGACCGTGCGGAGTAAAAAGTGAACACAGCAGCCGTAAAGAAGCCAAAGGACAGGCCACTATTCAAACGATCAGGACTGAGGCAATAGAGGGTTAGAGTATAGACGAAATCCGTTCCCCCAGCAAGCAGGCATTAAAATCGGACCAATATTGCCCTGAAAGGAACACGAGGAAAGACCAAGCTGACAGCAGATATCAGATCGGAGCCAAACTCTGAAGGCATACTAGGCACAGTGGGATTCGCTTTGTGTACAAGATGGTTTGCTGAAGCGAAAATGGGAAAGTGCAGATGGGACAACATCTCGTGTGTAGCTAATAGTGTCACGGTCTAGAGTCAGCCAAGTACTCAATGAGATACATGACGGAATCTCTGGAGGCCGTTTGGAAATAAACAAGACGTTGGAAAAAGTAAGGGAACGTTTCTATTGGCTAAGCGTTTAACAAGATGTCGAGAATTGGTGCAAAAAGTGCATAAGATGTGCGGCTACAAAGGGTCCAAAAGTAAAGCCACATGGACAAATGCAACAACACAATGTATTAGCAACTTTTGAACGAATAGCCATCGACATCGCTGGGCCGTTTCCAAAAACCTTTAATGGTAACCGATATACCCTCGTGGTCATGGATTACTTCAGTAAGTGGCCGGAAGTGTTTGCCATCCCAAATCAAGAGGCTCAGACCGTAGCCGAACAGATAGTCAACAACTAGCTGAGGAAATTTTTGGGGTCCCAATGGAGCTACACTCTGATCAAGGGCGAAACTTTGAATCAAAAGTCTTCCAGGAAATTTGCCAATATTTGGGAATAAGAAAGACAAGGACAACACCACTACACCCTCAATCTGATGGAATGGTCGAGCGATTCAATCGGACCTTGAATGAGCATCTATCCAATGTTGTCAGCAACTGCCAGTGGGATTGGGATCGACACATACCCCTCTTCTTAATGGCCTACCGAAACGCGGTCCATAGCTCCACAGGACACACACCATCCGAGATCTTATTTGGTCAAACAATTCGGTTGCCAAGTGAAGCAAAATTCGGATCCCCACCGACGGAGCGCAAAAAGGTGAACGACTACGTGAATGACGTGCGTAGCAGGATTTGTAAATTGAAAAGATGAAGCTAGCAAGCAGCCGCATGAAGACTAGGTACGATATCAAGGCGAAATCTTCCGGCTTCAACGAAGGAGATCTGGTCTGGTTGTATTGTCCTCAGCGTAAGAAAGGCAAATCACCAAAATTGCAACAGCACTGGGAAGGTCCATACAAGGTGATAACCCGCATTAATGACGTTGTCTACCGGATCTAGCGTGGTGATCGAGGAAAATTAAAAGTGGTCCATTTGGATTGAATGTGTCATTTCAACGGGATGATAAATGACGAAGTTGTTCGGGACGAACAACTGTAGGGAGGGAGCAATGTGATAACCACTTAAATGTGAGCAGCGACATCTAGATTTACAGAGCAGAAGATGTCGATACTCAAAGGGCGGAAGATTTCGATACTTGAATAACAAAGTCTCGACCATTAATTACTGGAGAGTGGAATCGAATTTTCTAGCAAATTGGAAATTGTATGGGACGCTGGATGGCGAGGATTTTTCTCGAAGTATGTCATTCGAGTTTAAATACCAGCATCCCCAAGGTGTACAAGCAGTTCATCAGTTGAACTTGAATTATTAATTAGGAGAAATGATTAAGTGGTTTAGGTAAAAGATAAGAAAAGTATAAGCGGTTGAGAAATTGGATTGTATTGAGAGAAACAATTAAATAGTGAATTGTAACTGTACTGGATAGAGCGATTTCTATTGAAAAGAATAAGTTCTATCATTTGTACCCACACAAACATTTTACAATATTAATAAACTGGACTATTTAAAGTTCTTGTTTATAGATTCTTGTGTTGATGTTATTTGTGTAAGTGAAACGTGGTTCAATCCTAATATTCCTGATGAATATATAAGATTCATAGAAATGATAGAATCACTGATACTATAGGTGGTGGAGTGGCAATTTACTGCAGGTCATCTATTTAATCTTTTAGCATACTTAAATCAAGTGGACCTGGTATTGAGTTTATCATTGTTGAAATAACTGACTGTAGTTTTTAGTTTTAGTTTTATATGCATTTTATTTACTTAATCACTAACTCTTACATTCTAACAAAAAATGCTTAAATGCTAGCTTACAATTACTTAATAATCTTACACTAACTTACTGGCCCCACACAGGCGCTCTAAGCTACTCTAAATTCTTATAACTATGTCTTTCGACTTCATTTACATTTTCTTAGAACTATTTATTTTGTATACTTAAAGCTAAGAAACAATTTGTTAACAAAACTTAGCATATGGACATAATTTTTTATTTTAAATAAAAACTTAGTATCTAAATTAAAATAAACCTTAGCCTACCTAAACTAAATGTACAATACACACATAAACACACATAGACGTTATACACAATCATATACATATATCAGTATACATAACTGACTGTAGTACTGAATGTATTGTGCAATGTGTCTAAATTAAACACCGTGGTTGTTCTCCCTCACCGTTTTTCTCAGCTCTTTCGGACTATTGTGCACTTTATGTTAACATACACCCCTATTGCGAGTGTCAATTATCGATCAGAAACAAATTCGGTATTGTGTAACTCATTTGATAAAATTATAAAATTTCTGACAAATGTGAATAAATTGTTTGCTGTATGTATTTGTATTTTGGTCTTTGTGTTTTAATATTTAATTAAAAGAATATTTAATTAAAAGAATATTTAATTAAAAGTTCAGTGGAATTGTTGTTTGACGATGATGAACAGTCTTCAGTTCTTTTGGAAACTCTTAGAAGAAGAAGGCAGTCAAGGGATATTTCCAATCCTCTAGAATTAGAGGAAAGTATGTAAGTAGATATGTAACTCCACCATCGAAATTCGTTCTTATGGGTAATGCTTTTCAGTTTTGTTAAAAAATTTCGTTTATCGAAACCAGCGTTTGCCTATTTGTTTCATGAAATAGAGGACAAGTTAAAGAACTACATCGATACCAAACGTCATAAAGCTTGCCACAGCATTGCGGTTATGTGCTCATGGGTCATATCGAATCGTGGTCGGGAATGAGCATTCCATAGGTCTGGCCCAGTCAACAGTGTCTCTAGTTTTAAAAGATGTTTTTAATGTACTCGAAGAACACATTTGTCCGAAGTGGATCAAGTTTAATTACTCCAACATTGAGAAAATACGGGCAAAAACATATTTTTTCGAAAGAAGTGGAATACCGGTTGTAATAGGCTGTGTGGATGGGACGCATATCAAAATTGCATTACTTAAAAAACAACTGCAACAAGCGTGCTACAATAGGAAGGGATTTTATCGTATAATTGACATGATAGTAAGTTACTCGTATCTCTTAAAATAGAAACTTTCGGTTGTTTAATATTAACATATGTTCTCAGGTATGTGATGATAAGATGCAAATCCGTGTTTTTAGCGCAAAATATACTGGGTCGACACATGATGCCAATGTTTTCAGCATGTCTTCCCTCAAAATGAAGTTGGAACAAGAGTACCAAGGAATACTTGGTTATTAGGTACACAATCATGTTATTAACTTAATACATATGTACTTATTTTCATGCACTATCTATTAGGTGATGGCGGATATGCTTTGAAGCCATATTTGATGACACCATTCCGTAACCCTGACCCAGCTTCACAGGAAAGTGCATTTAATAAAAAACACGCCTAAGCAAGAAACATTGTTGAACGTACAGTACCTAGTTTAGTATTAAGAAAGGATATTTTGTTTACATTTTATACCCTTTGTCATTTTTACCAATCGCGCTATGGAGGACCTAAACAGTTCAGTTCCAATGAAAAACTTTCCCACTTTTGCTGCAACATGCTTTTTGGGCAAACTCCTTTTGCGATGTTTTTATTTTCCACCATCAGTTGAACCAATCGTTCTAATTGCTTTTTATTGCTAACTATTTTTGCCCTAGAACCATAAATGTTTTTTTGTCATAAATACATTAAATTATTACAAATACTTACATTCATTTTCCTTCGCAGCAGCTTGCTTTATCGTCCTCAAAAATGCGATTGACTAAAAAATTGACATTTATCAAAAAAAAAATGATTTCAATTGACACTTACAATACCACTTTGGCTCCATTAACAATGGATAAATTGACAACGATCAATCGTCCATTGACAATTGACAATCGCAATACCAACGAGTCAAATTTTTTGATAAGTATCGTTTATTTTTTGACACTCGCAATAGGGGTGATACTTATTTGTGGAGATTTTAATGCTGACTTGATAAGAAATTACTCACGTGCATTTCAGATGAAAAAATTAGTGTCATCTGTTATACTCATTCGATTTGTAAAACTTATATTACCATTGATCTTATGCCACCATACTCACATTATTAATTTCTGCATTGTGACTTCTACCTTTCCCCAATCTTGGAAAGTCACAAAGGTCATTCCAATTGCAAAAAAAGCAAAAGCTGATTCGCCTGCTGATTTCAGACCCATCAGCATACTTCCTCGTTTATCGAAAGTCTCGAAAATATATCAGAGAAACAAATTTTCGACCATTTAAAAAATAACAACCTTCTCTACCCGAAGCAATCTGGTTTCAGGACTAATCATAATTGTTCTACAGCGATTGTGAACTTATTAGAGGAAATTAGACAAGACTACGACAAAGGTCACATTACTCTACTTTGTTTTCTTGACTTTTCTAAGGCTTTTGATAGGTAGATCATTATATTCTAAGGTTAAAACTTAAAAACTTCTTTGGTTTCAGTGACAGGGCCGTCAAACTAATCAAAAGCCATTTATCAGAGAGGTTTCAAAGGATTAATTTAAATAGCAGATCCTCGTCACGTAAGGCGTTATTTCAAGGAGTTACGCAAGGCTCTATCCTGGGTCTCTTATTGTTCGCCATGTTCATCAACGATCTACCTAATGTCTGCACCCACACTTCTGTACATCTTTATGCAGATGATGTACAGCTTCACTTAGGTAAACCTCTTCTCTTGCTTGATGAATTAGTCCATCTTATCAATGAAGATCGTCTAAACCCGACCAAATCTCAATCCCTTCCTATATGCAAAAGAAAATGTGATCTTATCTTAATTTCCGATATTTGTCTAGATAAGATTACTGTTGTGGAGCAGTGCACTAGTATTGGTTATGTTATTAATCATAATCTTTCTGGATATAGTCACACAAATGCAATTATCGGCCGTGTCTACGGATGCCTCCGCCATTTGTGGCTTACTCCCTATTTTATCCCTTTGGATACAAGACGCAAGCTAGTGCTTACTTTGATATTGCCTATTATTACCTATGCTGGGGTAGTTTATAGTGATTTGGACTCACTATCGCAACGTAAGCTCTTAGTTGCTTTCAATGATGCTGTACGATATCTATATGGTGTCCGCAGATACAACCATATTTCTGAATTCTCCAATAAATTACTAGGTTGCACTCTACAGCAGTATCTCTATGCAAGAAATTGTATATTTTTGCACAAAATTATAACTTGCAAGTCTCCGTCCTACTTATTTAACAAACTCGTTTTTAATCGCTCCTTAAGAAATCTATCTATTGTCAATTTTTTTTATCAATTCTTGAATTAATCGCGTCTTTTTTTCATTCGTGCTCTTAAATTATGGAATTCTCTTCCACCGCGAATCAAATTAATATCTAACCGTTCGACATTTAAAAGTGCAGTCATCTTCTGCTTCTCCTAATTATGATAATGAAGCCTGGAATTAATCCATAAACGTGTAAGCCTATTATCTCTTGATCTTGGTGATTCATCGTCGCATATTTGAGACACACGTGCCCTCATAGACGACAATCTTTGGGATCGGGCTGTCGGAGATTCGTTGTCACGTATTTGAGACACATGTTTACTCATAGACGACAGTCAATGATATCGTGTCGTTGGCGATTCCAGCCCTTCCCATTATTGGGAAGATTTGAGCTGGTCCAGATATTTCATGGGTCCTGACTATTTAAGTTGCTAAATTCCACATTAGAATTTATTATTTGCTTTATGTGTGTTTCCACCATGAAACTATTTCAATGGTGTGGTTAATTAATATTTCTTAACAGAATTCTAGACTACTGGACTTGCTTTTTTCTTTTTAGTTCATATTTATAAAGTCCATTTTTTTACTCAGTCGAGTTTTTAAATTTTTTAAATTATTTTTTTTATTTATTCATAGCCTTTGGAGCTTAAAACAAAAAAAACCCTTTTTTATATATTTTACCTGTTGCAGGTTTTTCCAAGTATAATAAAATCTGTGGGGTTTTCTGCAAACTTAAAATATTGATGATTTTTTTATAATATTGTTACGTTCATAAGAAAGAAATAAGTATAACGGTATGTAAATTAGGCATTTTCTGGAGAAAAGTGACCTCAAAGCCAAAAATTAGCATGGACAAGAAAAATGGAACAGGGGTGGCCGTGGTGTAGTGTTACTAGCAATCGCTTCTGAGTCGTTCATAGACCTCGATCGGGGACAGACGTGTTTTCGGCTTTTTCTCTCAAGTGAAATAGTGTAAAATAAAATAAAAGAAAAATTAAGAACATTTTGACCAAGTGATTCGGTGGCGCAGCAGTAGTGGTGTCGGCCGACAAAGCAGATGTCGTGGGTTCGATTCCCGGAAAAGGACGGACTTTTTTATTATTATAAAGAAAAATTACTATAATTTAAATTAAAATAAGTTCAGTCGTGTAACGAGAAGATGAGTGGTGGTGAACGGTCCGCTATCCAAATAGCGGGTCCGGGAGATGGCACGATGTCATCTGATGAGCAGGCCGTAATTTCGGCCCGTTCGGAAATTACGATGAGGAAGAGGAGGAAGCTGAAGCCAACTCCAAACCCCGTGAAGCGCCCTTCCCTATCAGCATCTACTGAGAAGCTGCCCGGTGGAGCAAGGGAAGTGGCGCCAACAACTTCAGCGAAAGCAGCAACACAACAACAACAGCGAAAGAAGCAAGAAGAATACCCATATGTTTCTGACGGCGGGGAAGGCCACTACATGGCTGGAAACAATAGCTTTTCATGCCTAGCTGCCTCTGACTCAGATGACGAAGAGGACGAGGTCAAAGCCATAAATAGTAGCATCATGCAGCTACAGCAACAAGTGCTTGCTATGAGAGCGAAGCAAGTGGCAAGGAGGGAGAAGGAGTTACAGCAACAACCTCAGATCCCTCAGAAGCAACTAAACACCAACGTGGAGCTACCACAACAAGGAAAACGTAACCAGCCACAAAAACAACAAAAACTACAAAAATCAGTACAAGAACTAAAAAACAAAGATCATAAACAACAACCCAAAAATAAACAACAAAAACAACAACAGCAACAAAAATCGCAGCAGCAGCAGCAACAGCAGCAACAACATCAGCAGCAGAAGCAACAGCAACAACAACAAACGAAATCAACAAAGCAACGAGTTCCACCTATAAATACATATAAGATGGAACTAAAGGAAACCATTGAACTATGTAAGTCGGCCATAGGCAATAATTTTTACATTAAAAGACTTAACTTAGATAGGCATGCGATCCACTGTAACACAGTGGAGCGCTATACTAAAATAAAAGACTTACTGAAGGAATCGACGACGGAGTTATTTTCCTACACCCCGAAGGGGGACAAGCTGCAAACAATGCTGCTGAGGGGGATTGAACCGTCGACTGATCCGGAGGAGCTCCTTGCACTGCTGAAAGAGAAGGAGTGCGAAGAGCTCAAATTCGTAGGGGTTAAGCCATTCGTCACGGCTAGAGCCAAAAGGGAGAAGCGGAAACTACCGTTCTTCCTGGTTCAGCTAAGACCCAACAGCAAACTGGATGGTCTGAGGAGCATCAAAGTCCTAGACTACCAGGTTGTACACTGGGAAAAATTAAAGAGGAGCGAAAACATTTTACAAAGGTTCGGGAACGCCGCGTCGAACTGCGAAATGCAGCCTCGATGCGTGAAGTGCGGAAAGAACCACAAGTCCGAAGAATGCGTTCTAGGCAAGGACAGAGAGTCAGAAAAAAGCCAACTCTCTTGCGCGTTATGTAGTTGCAATGTTACGACTTTGAAGTGCAACACCGCAAGGGAAAACTCCACTCAACTGATGAGGCTCTCTCTCTCATCGACCGTGCGGAGTAAAAAGTGAACACAGCAGCCGTAAAGAAGCCAAAGGACAGGCCACTATTCAAACGATCAGGACTGAGGCAATAGAGGGTTAGAGTATAGACGAAATCCGTTCCCCCAGCAAGCAGGCATTGAAATCGGACCAATATTGCCCTGAAAGGAACACGAGGAAAGACCAAGCTGACAGCAGATATCAGATCGGAGCCAAACTCTGAAGGCATACTAGGCACAGTGGGATTCGCTTTGTGTACAAGATGGTTTGCTGAAGCGAAAATGGGAAAGTGCAGATGGGACAACATCTCGTGTGTAGCTAATAGTGTCACGGTCTAGAGTCAGCCAAGTACTCAATGAGATACATGACGGAATCTCTGGAGGCCGTTTGGAAATAAACAAGACGTTGGAAAAAGTAAGGGAACGTTTCTATTGGCTAAGCGTTTAACAAGATGTCGAGAATTGGTGCAAAAAGTGCATAAGATGTGCGGCTACAAAGGGTCCAAAAGTAAAGCCACATGGACAAATGCAACAACACAATGTATTAGCAACTTTTGAACGAATAGCCATCGACATCGCTGGGCCGTTTCCAAAAACCTTTAATGGTAACCGATATACCCTCGTGGTCATGGATTACTTCAGTAAGTGGCCGGAAGTGTTTGCCATCCCAAATCAAGAGGCTCAGACCGTAGCCGAACAGATAGTCAACAACTAGCTGAGGAAATTTTTGGGGTCCCAATGGAGCTACACTCTGATCAAGGGCGAAACTTTGAATCAAAAGTCTTCCAGGAAATTTGCCAATATTTGGGAATAAGAAAGACAAGGACAACACCACTACACCCTCAATCTGATGGAATGGTCGAGCGATTCAATCGGACCTTGAATGAGCATCTATCCAATGTTGTCAGCAACTGCCAGTGGGATTGGGATCGACACATACCCCTCTTCTTAATGGCCTACCGAAACGCGGTCCATAGCTCCACAGGACACACACCATCCGAGATCTTATTTGGTCAAACAATTCGGTTGCCAAGTGAAGCAAAATTCGGATCCCCACCGACGGAGCGCAAAAAGGTGAACGACTACGTGAATGACGTGCGTAGCAGGATTTGTAAATTGAAAAGATGAAGCTAGCAAGCAGCCGCATGAAGACTAGGTACGATATCAAGGCGAAATCTTCCGGCTTCAACGAAGGAGATCTGGTCTGGTTGTATTGTCCTCAGCGTAAGAAAGGCAAATCACCAAAATTGCAACAGCACTGGGAAGGTCCATACAAGGTGATAACCCGCATTAATGACGTTGTCTACCGGATCTAGCGTGGTGATCGAGGAAAATTAAAAGTGGTCCATTTGGATTGAATGTGTCATTTCAACGGGATGATAAATGACGAAGTTGTTCGGGACGAACAACTGTAGGGAGGGAGCAATGTGATAACCACTTAAATGTGAGCAGCGACATCTAGATTTACAGAGCAGAAGATGTCGATACTCAAAGGGCGGAAGATTTCGATACTTGAATAACAAAGTCTCGACCATTAATTACTGGAGAGTGGAATCGAATTTTCTAGCAAATTGGAAATTGTATGGGACGCTGGATGGCGAGGATTTTTCTCGAAGTATGTCATTCGAGTTTAAATACCAGCATCCCCAAGGTGTACAAGCAGTTCATCAGTTGAACTTGAATTATTAATTAGGAGAAATGATTAAGTGGTTTAGGTAAAAGATAAGAAAAGTATAAGCGGTTGAGAAATTGGATTGTATTGAGAGAAACAATTAAATAGTGAATTGTAACTGTACTGGATAGAGCGATTTCTATTGAAAAGAATAAGTTCTATCATTTGTACCCACACAAACATTTTACAATATTAATAAACTGGACTATTTAAAGTTCTTGTTTATAGATTCTTGTGTTGATGTTATTTGTGTAAGTGAAACGTGGTTCAATCCTAATATTCCTGATGAATATATAAGATTCATAGAAATGATAGAATCACTGATACTATAGGTGGTGGAGTGGCAATTTACTGCAGGTCATCTATTTAATCTTTTAGCATACTTAAATCAAGTGGACCTGGTATTGAGTTTATCATTGTTGAAATAACTGACTGTAGTTTTTAGTTTTAGTTTTATATGCATTTTATTTACTTAATCACTAACTCTTACATTCTAACAAAAAATGCTTAAATGCTAGCTTACAATTACTTAATAATCTTACACTAACTTACTGGCCCCACACAGGCGCTCTAAGCTACTCTAAATTCTTATAACTATGTCTTTCGACTTCATTTACATTTTCTTAGAACTATTTATTTTGTATACTTAAAGCTAAGAAACAATTTGTTAACAAAACTTAGCATATGGACATAATTTTTTATTTTAAATAAAAACTTAGTATCTAAATTAAAATAAACCTTAGCCTACCTAAACTAAATGTACAATACACACATAAACACACATAGACGTTATACACAATCATATACATATATCAGTATACATAACTGACTGTAGTACTGAATGTATTGTGCAATGTGTCTAAATTAAACACCGTGGTTGTTCTCCCTCACCGTTTTTCTCAGCTCTTTCGGACTATTGTGCACTTTATGTTAACATACACCCCTATTGCGAGTGTCAATTATCAATCAATTGACGATTGATAAATTTGTCGATCAAAAACAAATTCGGTATTGTGTAACTCATTTGATAAAATTATAAAATTTCTGACAAATGTGAATAAATTGTTTGCTGTATGTATTTGTATTTTGGTCTTTGTGTTTTAATATTTAATTAAAAGAATATTTAATTAAAAGAATATTTAATTAAAAGTTCAGTGGAATTGTTGTTTGACGATGATGAACAGTCTTCAGTTCTTTTGGAAACTCTTAGAAGAAGAAGGCAGTCAAGGGATATTTCCAATCCTCTAGAATTAGAGGAAAGTATGTAAGTAGATATGTAACTCCACCATCGAAATTCGTTCTTATGGGTAATGCTTTTCAGTTTTGTTAAAAAATTTCGTTTATCGAAACCAGCGTTTGCCTATTTGTTTCATGAAATAGAGGACAAGTTAAAGAACTACATCGATACCAAACGTCATAAAGCTTGCCACAGCATTGCGGTTATGTGCTCATGGGTCATATCGAATCGTGGTCGGGAATGAGCATTCCATAGGTCTGGCCCAGTCAACAGTGTCTCTAGTTTTAAAAGATGTTTTTAATGTACTCGAAGAACACATTTGTCCGAAGTGGATCAAGTTTAATTACTCCAACATTGAGAAAATACGGGCAAAAACATATTTTTTCGAAAGAAGTGGAATACCGGTTGTAATAGGCTGTGTGGATGGGACGCATATCAAAATTGCATTACTTAAAAAACAACTGCAACAAGCGTGCTACAATAGGAAGGGATTTTATCGTATAATTGACATGATAGTAAGTTACTCGTATCTCTTAAAATAGAAACTTTCGGTTGTTTAATATTAACATATGTTCTCAGGTATGTGATGATAAGATGCAAATCCGTGTTTTTAGCGCAAAATATACTGGGTCGACACATGATGCCAATGTTTTCAGCATGTCTTCCCTCAAAATGAAGTTGGAACAAGAGTACCAAGGAATACTTGGTTATTAGGTACACAATCATGTTATTAACTTAATACATATGTACTTATTTTCATGCACTATCTATTAGGTGATGGCGGATATGCTTTGAAGCCATATTTGATGACACCATTCCGTAACCCTGACCCAGCTTCACAGGAAAGTGCATTTAATAAAAAACACGCCTAAGCAAGAAACATTGTTGAACGGACAGTACCTAGTTTAGTATTGAGAAAGGATATTTTGTTTACATTTTATACCCTTTGCCATTTTTACCAATCGCGCTATGGAGGACCTAAACAGTTCAGTTCCAATGAAAAACTTTCCCACTTTTGCTGCAACATGCTTTTTGGGCAAACTCCTTTTGCGATGTTTTTATTTTCCACCATCAGTTGAACCAATCGTTCTAATTGCTTTTTATTGCTAACTATTTTTGCCCTAGAACCATAAATGTTTTTTTGTCATAAATACATTAAATTATTACAAATACTTACATTCATTTTCCTTCGCAGCAGCTTGCTTTATCGTCCTCAAAAATGCGATTGACTAAAAAATTGACATTTATCAAAAAAAAAATGATTTCAATTGACACTTACAATACCACTTTGGCTCCATTAACAATGGATAAATTGACAACGATCAATCGTCCATTGACAATTGACAATCGCAATACCAACGAGTCAAATTTTTTGATAAGTATCGTTTATTTTTTGACACTCGCAATAGGGGTGATACTTATTTGTGGAGATTTTAATGCTGACTTGATAAGAAATTACTCACGTGCATTTCAGATGAAAAAATTAGTGTCATCTGTTATACTCATTCGATTTGTAAAACTTATATTACCATTGATCTTATGCCACCATACTCACATTATTAATTTCTGCATTGTGACTTCTACCTTTCCCCAATCTTGGAAAGTCACAAAGGTCATTCCAATTGCAAAAAAAGCAAAAGCTGATTCGCCTGCTGATTTCAGACCCATCAGCATACTTCCTCGTTTATCGAAAGTCTCGAAAATATATCAGAGAAACAAATTTTCGACCATTTAAAAAATAACAACCTTCTCTACCCGAAGCAATCTGGTTTCAGAACTAATCATAATTGTTCTACAGCGATTGTGAACTTATTAGAGGAAATTAGACAAGACTACGACAAAGGTCACATTACTCTACTTTGTTTTCTTGACTTTTCTTAGGCTTTTGATAGGTAGATCATTATATTCTAAGGTTAAAACTTAAAAACTTCTTTGGTTTCAGTGACAGGGCCGTCAAACTAATCAAAAGCCATTTATCAGAGAGGTTTCAAAGGATTAATTTAAATAGCAGATCCTCGTCACGTAAGGCGTTATTTCAAGGAGTTACGCAAGGCTCTATCCTGGGTCTCTTATTGTTCGCCATGTTCATCAACGATCTACCTAATGTCTGCACCCACACTTCTGTACATCTTTATGCAGATGATGTACAGCTTCACTTAGGTAAACCTCTTCTCTTGCTTGATGAATTAGTCCATCTTATCAATGAAGATCGTCTAAACCCGACCAAATCTCAATCCCTTCCTATATGCAAAAGAAAATGTGATCTTATCTTAATTTCCGATATTTGTCTAGATAAGATTACTGTTGTGGAGCAGTGCACTAGTATTGGTTATGTTATTAATCATAATCTTTCTGGATATAGTCACACAAATGCAATTATCGGCCGTGTCTACGGATGCCTCCGCCATTTGTGGCTTACTCCCTATTTTATCCCTTTGGATACAAGACGCAAGCTAGTGCTTACTTTGATATTGCCTATTATTACCTATGCTGGGGTAGTTTATAGTGATTTGGACTCACTATCGCAACGTAAGCTCTTAGTTGCTTTCAATGATGCTGTACTATATCTATATGGTATCTGCAGATACAACCATATTTCTGAATTCTCCAATAAATTACTAGGTTGCACTCTACAGCAGTATCTCTATGCAAGAAATTGTATATTTTTGCACAAAATTATAACTTGCAAGTCTCCGTCCTACTTATTTAACAAACTCGTTTTTAATCGCTCCTTAAGAAATCTATCTATTGTCAATTTTTTTTATCAATTCTTGAATTAATCGCGTCTTTTTTTCATTCGTGCTCTTAAATTATGGAATTCTCTTCCACCGCGAATCAAATTAATATCTAACCGTTCGACATTTAAAAGTGCAGTCATCTTCTGCTTCTCCTAATTATGATAATGAAGCCTGGAATTAATCCATAAACGTGTAAGCCTATTATCTCTTGATCTTGGTGATTCATCGTCGCATATTTGAGACACACGTGCCCTCATAGACGACAATCTTTGGGATCGGGCTGTCGGAGATTCGTTGTCACGTATTTGAGACACATGTTTACTCATAGACGACAGTCAATGATATCGTGTCGTTGGCGATTCCAGCCCTTCCCATTATTGGGAAGATTTGAGCTGGTCCAGATATTTCATGGGTCCTGACTATTTAAGTTGCTAAATTCCACATTAGAATTTATTATTTGCTTTATGTGTGTTTCCACCATGAAACTATTTCAATGGTGTGGTTAATTAATATTTCTTAACAGAATTCTAGACTACTGGACTTGCTTTTTTCTTTTTAGTTCATATTTATAAAGTCCATTTTTTTACTCAGTCGAGTTTTTAAATTTTTTAAATTATTTTTTTTATTTATTCATAGCCTTTGGAGCTTAAAACAAAAAAAACCCTTTTTTATAAATTTTACCTGTTGCAGGTTTTTCCAAGTATAATAAAATCTGTGGGGTTTTCTGCAAACTTAAAATATTGATGATTTTTTTATAATATTGTTACGTTCATAAGAAAGAAGTAAGTATAACGGTATGTAAATTAGGCATTTTCTGGAGAAAAGTGACCTCAAAGCCAAAAATTAGCATGGACAAGAAAAATGGAACAGGGGTGGCCGTGGTGTAGTGTTACTAGCAATCGCTTCTGAGTCGTTCATAGACCTCGATCGGGGACAGACGTGTTTTCGGCTTTTTCTCTCAAGTGAAATAGTGTAAAATAAAATAAAAGAAAAATTAAGAACATTTTGACCAAGTGATTCGGTGGCGCAGCAGTAGTGGTGTCGGCCGACAAAGCAGATGTCGTGGGTTCGATTCCCGGAAAAGGACGGACTTTTTTATTATTATAAAGGAAAATTACTATAATTTAAATTAAAATAAGTTCAGTCGTGTAACGAGAAGATGAGTGGTGGTGAACGGTCCGCTATCCAAATAGCGGGTCCGGGAGATGGCACGATGTCATCTGATGAGCAGGCCGTAATTTCGGCCCGTTCGGAAATTACGATGAGGAAGAGGAGGAAGCTGAAGCCAACTCCAAACCCCGTGAAGCGCCCTTCCCTATCAGCATCTACTGAGAAGCTGCCCGGTGGAGCAAGGGAAGTGGCGCCAACAACTTCAGCGAAAGCAGCAACACAACAACAACAGCGAAAGAAGCAAGAAGAATACCCATATGTTTCTGACGGCGGGGAAGGCCACTACATGGCTGGAAACAATAGCTTTTCATGCCTAGCTGCCTCTGACTCAGATGACGAAGAGGACGAGGTCAAAGCCATAAATAGTAGCATCATGCAGCTACAGCAACAAGTGCTTGCTATGAGAGCGAAGCAAGTGGCAAGGAGGGAGAAGGAGTTACAGCAACAACCTCAGATCCCTCAGAAGCAACTAAACACCAACGTGGAGCTACCACAACAAGGAAAACGTAACCAGCCACAAAAACAACAAAAACTACAAAAATCAGTACAAGAACTAAAAAACAAAGATCATAAACAACAACCCAAAAATAAACAACAAAAACAACAACAGCAACAAAAATCGCAGCAGCAGCAGCAACAGCAGCAACAACATCAGCAGCAGAAGCAACAGCAACAACAACAAACGAAATCAACAAAGCAACGAGTTCCACCTATAAATACATATAAGATGGAACTAAAGGAAACCATTGAACTATGTAAGTCGGCCATAGGCAATAATTTTTACATTAAAAGACTTAACTTAGATAGGCATGCGATCCACTGTAACACAGTGGAGCGCTATACTAAAATAAAAGACTTACTGAAGGAATCGACGACGGAGTTATTTTCCTACACCCCGAAGGGGGACAAGCTGCAAACAATGCTGCTGAGGGGGATTGAACCGTCGACTGATCCGGAGGAGCTCCTTGCACTGCTGAAAGAGAAGGAGTGCGAAGAGCTCAAATTCGTAGGGGTTAAGCCATTCGTCACGGCTAGAGCCAAAAGGGAGAAGCGGAAACTACCGTTCTTCCTGGTTCAGCTAAGACCCAACAGCAAACTGGATGGTCTGAGGAGCATCAAAGTCCTAGACTACCAGGTTGTACACTGGGAAAAATTAAAGAGGAGCGAAAACATTTTACAAAGGTTCGGGAACGCCGCGTCGAACTGCGAAATGCAGCCTCGATGCGTGAAGTGCGGAAAGAACCACAAGTCCGAAGAATGCGTTCTAGGCAAGGACAGAGAGTCAGAAAAAAGCCAACTCTCTTGCGCGTTATGTAGGAACACGGGACACACCGCAAATTATCGGGGTTGTCCCAAATTCCAATACATCAAAAGAGTAAATCTGGCTCGGCAGCAGAAAGTGGAAATTAAACGTCCACTCGTGCAGACACAAACACCAGCCGTTACTCCCCATGTTACCTACGCCCAAATGGCGGCAGGTAGGGGAAATACGGTACAACAACCAAAGGTAGCTTCTCAGGCCCCAGCGCCTAGAGCACCGGAACCTGTACCTGGCATGCTGGCTATCTTGCTCTCTATTCAGGGGCAGATGGCTCAGCTGCAGCGTCAAATACAGGAACAGGCTAAGCGGGTAGATAAAATATACGCGCTGCTGCCGGGCCTAACGCACCTCCAGTCGTAATGGGTACGTACATGGCGGAGCAAACCCTGAAGGTCCTTGCAGTGAATGTGAATTCACTGATTAGGTTCGAACGACGAGCCGCACTATTTAAGTTGCTTAAAGACCAAGCCCCTGATGTGCTCTTTGTTAGCGAAACTAAGCTTAAAAAAAAAACACAAAATGAGGCACAAAAGATATAAAATAGTACGGAGAAACCGACCCAACTCCATTCAGGGAGGAGGCGTTGCGATTTTCGTATTATTATTATTATTATTATTATTGTGATAACCACTTAAATGTGAGCAGCGACATCTAGCAGAAAATGTCGAAGACCAGAAGGTTTCGATATTGGAATAACAAAGTCTGGAGACTGGAGAGTGGAATCGAATTTTCTAGCAAATTGGAAATTGTATGGGACGCTGGATGGCGAGGATTGTTCTCGAAGTATGTCATTCGAGTATAAATACCAGCATCCCAAAGGTATGCAAATCAGTTCTAAAGTGTAATTTGAAGTGTTAATTAGGAGAAGTGATTAAGTGGTTTAAGTAAAAGATAAGAAAAGTATAAGTGGTTGAGAAATTGAATTGTACTGAGAGAAAGAATTAAATAATGAATTGTAACTGTACTGAATAAAGGGATTTGTATTGAAAAGAATAAGTTCTATCATTTGTACCCACACAAACATTCTACATTGGTGTCAGAAGTGGGATAGGACTTATTGTGTGTAAAAAAAAAACAAAAAAAGTCTTTTTTTTTTTTTGACTATTTGAAAAAGCTAGAATGGGTCGAAAACTATTGCAGTTGACCCTCGTCCAACTCAAATCCGAGTTGAACAAGAGAAGCCTCAGTGCCAGTGGAGGAAAAAGTGACCTGGTGCTCCGTCTTCAGGAGGCTTTGAACAACGAGGGACATGATCCTGATGCATATTCCTTTGATGTTGACGAGGATGAACAGACAAGTACCGGCAATGACATGGCTGCAATGATGCAACTCCTCTTATTAAAAATGGACGAACAAAACAAAAAAATGGACGAACAGAAGAACAGTCTCGACCAACAAAAGAAAAATCTGGAAGAACAGAAGAACAGTCTGGAACAAAAAATGGACGAGCAGAAGAGCAGCATTGAACAAAAATTCAACGAACAAACCAACAATCTGCACGGTCTTCAACAGAAAATGGATGAACAAAAGAATAATCTGGAAGAACAAAAGAACATTCTCCAGCAAAAATTCGAAGAAATCGATGACAAATTTGAAAGAATAGAGAAGAACGTTGATGACAAATTTGATAGAATAGAGAAGAACGTTGATGACAAATTTGATACAATAGAGAAGAATGTTGGCGAAAAATTCGAAGAAATGGACAGCAAAGTTCAGCAACTGGCAAAAGAGCTCGACACAGTGCGAAAACAGAAACTGCGAGAATGTTCTTTAAGCGGTCCAAGGAGAAAAGAGTTGAAGCCTCCCTCATTCGATGGCCAGACCTCATGGTCTACCTATAAGAAGCAGTTTGAATTGGCTGCCTGTGCAAACGACTGGGACAATGAGGAAAAGTGCCTTGCCCTAGCGATGGCCTTACGTGGTCCTGCGGCAGAATTGTTACAAACAATCGATATCGAAAAGAATAGAGACTATATGATTTTAGTGCAGGCTATCGAGAAACGGTTTGGGGATAGCCACATGCGGGAAGTTTACAAGGTTCAATTACAAGGCCGTATGCAGCAACGAGGAGAAACACTGCAACAGCTCCAAGCAGACGTGAGTAGACTGGCATATTTGTCATATCCCACCGCAGGCCAAGAAATAATCGACGAAATGGCAAAGGACGCATTCATCAGGGGAATTGCAGATTTGAAGCTACAATCAGCAGTAAGGATGGCCGGGAAAAGAACCCTTGCTGAAGCACTTGCCTTCGCTCTGGCGATGGAAACATCCAATCAGGCTTCCAAAGGAATGCATTTCGTAAGTGAAATAGTGTCTGGTGAATGCTCCTGCTCAAGACCAACTACCATGCAACGAAATATCTGGCGGGAGAGACGAAGGATGCGCTGCTGGAACTGCGATAAAGTAGGACATTTGCAAGGGCATTGTAAAGAACCGGTACGACGAGAAGGCTGCCTGCACTGGGGTTACAGAAAGCAAACAGAAAGAAAAACCGGCAGAAACGGCTACCAAGAAACCGGTCAAATTTCCAGAAGCCATCAGTTAGGAAATGCTTACTTCGCGGGGCAGAAGTCTGTAGCAAGAGTCGACTCCAGGGTAATGGTCCCAGTCTCACAGGTAAAACAATGCAACGAAAGCCTCCCAGCAGAAGTAGTCAGTGGTAAAGAAGCGAAACAACAGGCAACTATCCAAACGATCAGGACTGAGCCAATAGTGGGTTGGAGTATAGACGAAATCCGTTCCTCCCAACAGGCAGACAATGACATCGAACCAATATTGGCCTGGAAAGAACACGAGGAAAGACCAAGCTGGCAGCAGATATCAGATCGGAGCCAAACTCTGAAGGCATACTGGGCACAGTGGGACTCGCTTTTTGTGCAAGATGGATTGCTGAAGAGAAAATGGGAAAGTGCAGATGGGACAACATCTCGTATGCAGCTAATTGTGCCACGGTCCAGAGTCAACCAAGTGCTCCATGAAATACATGACGGAATCTCAGGAGGCCATTTGGGAATAAACAAGACGTTGGAAAAGGTAAGGGAACGTTTCTATTGGCTAAGCGCTAAACAAGATGTCGAGAATTGGTGCAAAAAGTGCATAAGGTGTGCGGCTACCAAGGGTCCAAAAGTAAAGCCACATGAACAAATACAACAATACAATGTCGGAGCACCTTTCGAACGAATAGCCATCGACATCGCTGGGCCGTTTCCCGAAACCTTTAATGGAAACCTATATACTCTCGTAGTCATGGATTACTTCAGTAAGTGGCCGGAAGTGTTTGCCATCCCAAATCAAGAGGCTAAGACCGTAGCCGAACAGATAGTCAACAACTGGGTGAGCAGATTTGGGGTACCAATGGAGCTGCACTCTGATCAAGGGCGAAACTTTGAATCAAAAGTCTTCCAGGAAATATGCCAATATTTGGGAATAAGAAAGACAAGGACAACGCCACTACACCCTCAATCTGATGGAATGGTCGAGCGATTCAATCGGACCTTGAATGAGCATCTATCTAAGGTTGTCAGCAACTGCCAGCGGGATTGGGATCGACACATACCCCTCTTCTTAATGGCCTACCGAAACGCGGTCCATAGCTCAACAGGGCACACACCATCCGAGATCTTATTTGGTCAAACGATTCGGTTGCCAAGTGAAGCAAAATTCGGATCCCCACCGACGGAGCCCAAAGAGGTGAACGAGTAAGTGAATGACTTACGCAGCATGATTCGCAAATTGCATGAAGACACCAGAGAAAAGATGAAGCTAGCAAGCAGCCGCATGAAAACTAGGTACGATATCAAGGCGAAATCTTCCGGTTTCAACGAAGGAGATCTGGTTTGGCTGTATAATCCTCAGCGTAAGAAAGGCAAATCACCAAAATTGCAACAGGACTGGGAAGGTCCATACAAGGTGATAACCCGCATTAATGACGTTGTCTACCGGATCCAGCGTGGGGATCGAGGAAAATTTAAAGTGGTCCATTTGGATAGAATGTGTCATTTCAACGGGATGCTGAATGACGAAGTTGTTCGGGACGAACAACAAATTGGAAATTGTATGGGACGCTGGATGGCGAGGATTGTTCTCGAAGTATGTCATTCGAGTATAAATACCAGCATCCCAAAGGTATGCAAATCAGTTCTAAAGTGTAATTTGAAGTGTTAATTAGGAGAAGTGATTAAGTGGTTTAAGTAAAAGATAAGAAAAGTATAAGTGGTTGAGAAATTGAATTGTACTGAGAGAAAGAATTAAATAGTGAATTGTAACTGTACTGAATAAAGGGATTTGTATTGAAAAGAATAAGTTCTATCATTTGTACCCACACAAACATTCTACATTATTATTTATTAACATATAATGAATTACACGTTAACTTAATGTATCAATAGCTCTAGCTGCCAGGGCCTTCAGCTAGATTTTAAATAAAACGAAAGAAAAAAAGGTTAATATTAAATACTATTTTGTAACTTGATAGAGGTTAAAAGGTTAAAAACTTGTCTTATATTTGTTTCAGAAGGAAACGAGAGAACTTTGCTTAGTTCTTTATTATTGAAAAATAAGTTAGATAGTTCTTTTATTTTTGGGCAATCATATACTCGTATTAAGTGTTTTAGTGTTACTTGAATACTTTTTTGATAGATATGGCATTCTGGAGCGGTGGTTTTGTTTATTATGTGGCTATGTGTGATGAATGTGTGTCCGAGTCTAAGTCTTAAAAAGCATTTTATCATTTTATTTGATGAAGATGTTGGGTAAACGATCGGTATTCTTTTAGGATTGATTGTAGAATAGTGATGAATGTACATACTCCACTCCTCTTCGCAGTTTTTCCGCCAGATAGATTTAATTTTTCTTTCAATGTCTTCTTTGTTGTTAATGAAGAAAGTTATGAGAGGTTCGTTCAAGGCTCTTTTTGCTGCAGTATCGGCGAGTTCATTTCCCGGAATACCTGCATGTCCGGGGACCCAGATTATTTTGTGCTTACCATTATTTAGTATAAGCTTATTACGGGTGGCTGTAATTATCGGGTTTTTATTGTTTATATTTAGCACTCCTTCGATGGCAGATAGGCTGTCTGTGCAGATAAGGGTTTTTTTGGCACGACGATATTCGTGGTGGAAAATTAGTAGGTCGCAATTTTTGTTTTTTGAGTACTACTTCCATTGTTTTGGATCTAGCTATTGCATTTTCTATTGCGGAAGGGTATCTGGATATTATTATTTTTTTAAGGTCTAACTCGATGGGAGAATTGTTTGTTAAGGCAATTTTCGCAACAAGAAGTTAGCTAAGATACGGGAATCGATCCTGAATTGAAGGTAGACCGCTCTCTGTGAGGATATTTTTGATTGGAGTAGTTCTAAATGCTTTGAGACTTGTTCTTACTGAGGCATGGTATGCTGATGAGATCGCTTGTATATTTGATTTGGAACATTTCCCATAAACCACTAGTCCATAGTCAATCTTCGATAACATAATTGATTTTGTTACATTAATAAGTGAGTTGACATGAGAACAGCTATTCTTAGATCCTAATATCTTTATAATATTTAACCTGGCAGCTAGGCTTTTCTTAAGTTCTAAACAATGGTTCTTAAAACTATACTTATTATCAAAGTATATACCTAAGATTTTAAGACAATTGGTATTAGTTATGTTAGTATTATTAAAATTGATAGTAATATGTTTATTACAACTAGTTTTCTTGCAAATATGCAAAATTGCGCTTTTTTGTGCTGAAATCTTGGAGCCAGAAGTTTGCCACCTGGATTCGAGGTCTTTTAAAATTCTTAAAAATAATGATGATGTCTTGTCAAGTTCCTTACACTTAGTAAGTATCGTTGAAGGCTATTACGAATAAAATTACAGAGAGAGAAGATCCTTGAGGGATTCCATTCTCTGAATTTTTAATATTGGAGAAGACTCCGTTAACTTTTGTTCGAAATTTTCTATTACTTAAAAAGGACTTAATAATTTTGAACATTTTTGGTCCAATATTCCATTTAGCGATTTTATTTAGTATAATATGAATACCGATGCGTTCGAATGCTTTTTCAAAATCTATTGAAAGGATAGAGACGTGGTTTTTGCTTGACAAAGCTGTAGTAACGTAGTCATCAATATGCAGCAGCGTATCCATTGTTCCACGACCGTGTTTAAACGCTACTTGATTAATATCAAGTAAGTTTTTTCTTTCTAAAAACCAATAAAGCCTCTTTGATAGTATTTTCTCAAATATTTTACCTAGGCACGGGAGGAGTGATATTGGTCGGTATTCAATGCTTAAAGTGGATTGGTTCTTTGACTTAGGAATAGGTATCACGGTAGCGGTCTTCCACATTTGAGGGATAATGACCGTTGAAAATATTTTATTGAATAAATTCAAAAGACGATTTTTAAAAACTGGTGAGCTGTTTTTGAGCATATTAAAGTCAATTCTATCATATCCGGGAGTTTTTCCTTTTACTAATTTGATTGCTGAGTTTAGCTCAGTCATATTAATAGAGTGTTCAATGCTTCCAGTTACTAGATCAAGTGTTTGATGTGAAACATTTACTTCAATTGCTGCACTAGTTTTGCTAGCGCAAAAGTTCGGATGAAAATTTGTATCACTTGAATAGGCCGACCAAGTTTGGGCAAAGTGTTCCGCGATTTGGTGAGAGCAAGTCAGAATTTGGGGACCAGATGTTACAGTTCGTATATAATATTGTTTATAGTTTCCTTTTAAGGTTTTAATATCATTCCAAAGTTTCTTCAGAGAAGAATTTGGATTGATGTTAGCTGTAAACGCTTCAAAGGATTTTTTCTTTTCAATTTTTGCGTTTCTACGAAATAGGGCGTTGAGTTTACGATAGGTTATAATATTAGAGTCTGTCGGGTATCTTTTCAGGGTATGAAAGGCTGTTTGCTTCTGCTTACGAAGTATTTCAAGCTCTTTATTCCACCAGGGCACCACTGTCTTATGTAAAATACCTTTAGTTTGGGGAATGGCAATGTGGGCGGCGCTTCGGATCGATTTAGTGATGATGGCAGCTTCTTTATTTACTCGTATGTTCGAGGATGATGGGTTTAGGGTTAAGTAATTAAGATTTGTTTGATTGAACAATGGCCAATTGGCTTCCATAGTCTTGAATTTAGGTAAAAGTTTTATTGGTTTGTATTTTTTGTCTATGGGAATATTTATAACGATCGGGAAATGATTACTTCCATGAAGGTTTGAGAGAGTTTCCCACCGAGATCCAATTGCATATGAAGCTGTAATAAGCGAAAGGTCTATATGAGTAAATGTCTTATGTGTTGAAAAATGTGTCGGTGACCCATTGTTTAAAAGACATAAATTCGATGAAGTGAGGAAATTCTCAATTATTCTTCCTCTAGTGTTAGATGACTGAGATCCCCAGAGTTGGCTCCAAGAATTAAAAACCCCGGCTAAAAGAGTGGGTGAATTTATATTTTAAACAATATTGTGGAGTTGAGCAAGCGTAAAATTTTGGTCTGGAGGGATGTAGAGGCAGATTATAGTAAGGTTTATTTTAAGATGTATTTCAACTGCTACTGCTGATATTTGCGAGTTAATTGAAAGGGGACGATGTGGTAATGAGTGATGAACTAGAAGCCCAACGCCTTGTTTGGCATAAACGTTAGAATCAGAATGGAAGTAGGGCGTGTATTCTCTAAGTGGAAGGACGGAAGAAGGGTTTTTAATATGCGTTTCTTGTAAAGTGATTATGCCTGGCTTGTGCTCTCGGATGAGTAATTGGAGTTCATGCAAATTATTAAAGTACCCATTCAGGTTCCACTGTAAAATTTTTAAGTATGGCATTGATTGATTAAAACTATATAAATTGTTTTGTTGACGTGATCTAAGGAGGGTAGTATTAAATCAATTATTATTTTGTGTTTGTTAATCGGTTATCGTAATGACATTACTCTCGGGAGAGCAATTGCAATTCGATACTCGAAAAGCAGACACTATATTATTATTATTGCTGCTGTTGTATGTCGACATCTTCCGATTCAGTGCAATTTAAAAGCGAGAAAATAATTGGATAGGGGGTAGGTTTGGTAGCGGATGCTGTCTGTGGAGTAGGTTGGTTCTTTGCAAGAGAAGAGAGGGGACGAATTGAGCTATTAGAACTTTCTGGTTTCTCTTTTTCTATTGTTTGGAAGTTGACTGTTTTTTTGTTATTGGGTAAAGAGTGGATCGTGTTGTTATTACTGGAGCAAGAATTATTTGTTTTTGTACTTTGGTGAGTGGTTTTTGACTTCTCTTTACTCTGAGTGCGGGGGAAAGGGTGTTGGTATTAGACATTTCTTTGAGCTTTGTTGAATATAGATTTGAGGTTGGGACTACTGGCATGGGATTTTTTTCTTTATAAATACGTTTGGCTTCTGCAAGAGTGGATTTGGTTTTTGTTTTTATTGAAAGAATTTCCTTGCTTTGGATGTATCTAGGGCAGGTAATAGAAGATGCCGCAGGAGGGCCTTGACAATTTGCACACATTGTTCGCGAACATGCAAAATTGTCATGTGGGGGGAGATTACAGGTAACACAGGAAGGCGACCGCTTGCACCATTTGGCTGTGTGGCCAAGAAGCTGACATTGTCGACATCTCATTGGACTTGGAATATACTCGGTGACTTGAGTTTTATACCATCCGACATCAATAAAGCTCGGAAGTTGATATTGATTAAAGGAAAACAGCATAAGACCAGTAGGTTTTCTCTTACCTTCATGTATTTTCGTAAATTTGTATACATCAGTAACATTTTGATGTTTCATCTCGGTAACAATTTCAGCTTCAGGAATGTTGATTAGAAAGGGGGCGTAGACCACGCCTTTTGTAAGGTTGAGGTTGGGGTGAAGTTTAATTGTCACTGGGCATATTTTATTGAAGGCGGAAGATTTAATAAATTTTTCTGCGATTTGTTCGTTTTTCGTAAGAATGAGAATTGATCCATCTTTTAATTGAGATATTTTAAGATATTCAGTGCTGATGGAATCAATGACTTTTTTTTAACAAAAATACACTGATGGAGGTCAAAGGTTTTTCTTCACTGTTTGATGAAATCAGTACAAAACGTGGATTCGTTGAGATAGTTTTATTTGGAAGATCAGGGTAATCAGAAAATAAGTCAAGAGAAGATTTTGCTCAGACGCTCACTCCGATTATTCAAAAAGTTTGTAAGAAAGCAAGAAATGAGAGGAATTGTTGACACCGCGAGATTGTCAAACTAAAGTCTATAACGCACCACGATACGCACAGCTCGAAGATAAGCCGATGACTGCGATTTTCGTACGAAAAGGTATACGTTTTAAAAGAGTATACAGTCGTGTAGTACGTAGGTTCCAGGTGCAGGAAGCATGCATCGTGTATATCCCTCTCCGTAGTGGAAAGCGGTTATACATGGTGTCTGTTTATGCACCTAAGGCTACTCAATCCACTTTATTCATCTCAGAGCTCGAGACACTTTTTCGATTCCTAAGACTGGAATTGGAGGAGAACTACTTTATTATCGGCGGAGATTTCAACGCCAAACATAGCGATTGGGGAAGTAATACTCCAAATACTAGAGGGATCCTACTATTAAATTGGTGGGGTCAGCACAGTATAATGTATCGACTCGGCCTCAAGGCGACGGATAGACCGTCGTTTCCTAGACACGGGTCCTATTTGGATCTCCTGCTGTTCGATACACGAATATACCTGACATGTACTAACCAACATACCATAAACTCTCTACGCACTTTTGCGTATGACAGTGACCATTGCAGTCTCAGTACCGAAATAACCGTTCCAAACGAAGCTGCGGAATTGGACGAGTTGGTGCAAAGGCATGCCTACAACTACAGTAGGGTGCGTTGGACACACTTCTCCAGGACACTGACGAGAGCAATCTCCTCGAATTCGCTGTACCCACCGTCCAATAGAGATCTGTCAAACGAGGAGATTGACAGGTATCTAAAACTAATGGACGAGACAATTAAACGAACAATGGACAAAACGATACCTCGGTATCAACACACTGACGACGAAGACTTATTCCGCAACGCTACCATTGACGCATTGCACCGACATAAAAGTAGGCTGCTGTCAAGACTAAAAACCTTGTACAGACAGTTTACTGACAGACATAACCAGGAGATTATGACGCTAAAGTCATCGATCAAAAACCTCCAAGTATTAATAAAAGAAAATTACAGAGCATCTGTAAGTTTATATTGGAACAACAAAATTCGAGCTGTAAACACCAGCAACCCGATTATGTTTCCGCAAATAAATAAAATATTTCGGAGAAAAGATCAAAACGACCTTTCGTGTCTTAAAATCACCCGAACGACGGACAACGAGAACATACTTATAGCAGCAGGTATCGATCCAAATGAGGCCGTTGATGATGACAACTTCTTTGTGATTGAGAATCCGCAGGAGAAGGTAGAGGCTATAGGAGCGACTTTCCAGGAAGTGTACAAGGCGAATGACATTATTGGCCCGAACCACGACCTGGAAGGTCGAGTTCTTGTGCACAACTTCTGCTTCGAAATGAAATTGTGAATTGGCGATTCGAGAGCTCGGGTTTCACCCAGTGCAGTGACGAGAATATGACAAATAATGTCATCACCAACGATAGGGTACTACTCCCGTTCATTTCGAAGGAAGAGCTCCAAACGATCTTCGAATCGCTTAGAAGTAAGAAATCAGTGGGAACCGATGAAATACCGAACATTGTGCTTCGACATCTCCCACTAGAAGCGGTGGACATTTATACTACCCTATTTAATAATGCAATGAATAATGCACATTATCCAGCGCATTGGAAAACGGCGGTGGTACATCCCATCCCCAAAAGGGATAAAGACACTTCCAATCCGGCGAATCTCCGCTCGATCAGTCTTCTTCCAAACATCAGTAAGGTGTTCGAAAAGGTAATCAATAGAGTCCTGACTAAGTGGGTTGAGGACAAACATATAGTTCCGGATAATCAATTCGGTTTCAAGGCGGGGCATGATATTATTCATGATGCGTCGAAACTGGTTTGTGATATCCAATGGAACAAAGGCAAGAAACAGTGCACTGGTGCCTGCCTGATTGACTTGGAGAAGGCCTTCGATACCGTATGGTTAGTAGGACTCTTTTTCAAGCTGGACAGGTTGGGCATTAGTAAACCACTGCTGTATATTCTTTTTGATATGCTCTCCAGTAGACAGTTCATCGTGAAGAATGGCGATGTGACTTCTGCTGGAACATTTAACATTAAAAACGGTCTGCAACAAGGTGCGGTGAATTCTCCGGTCCTATTCAACATCTACACGAGTGATCTGATAGGTTCACTTCACCATGCCATAGCGTACGCAGACGACTTAATCGCGTACAGATCAGCTCCAAAGATTGAGGTCATTAATATACTTTTGCAACGTGACTTCGACAAAATTAAGCGATATTGCGATGACTGGAAGTTGAAAATCAATTTTCAGAAGTCGGAAACCATTTTGTTTAGGACGCCTTTGTCTGGGGCCTCTAGGGATAGCAGAAAGAATTGGCGAAAGTTCTCGATCGTGGGGCAGCACGGGCAGCCACTTGCTTGTCGAAATGTAGTCAGATACCTTGGGATCTGGCTGGATCAATATCTGTATTTTAACAAACATATAGATGTTGCTCTGGCCAGAGCCAAAGGTGCTTTTGCCCTTACAAAGAGACTGTTTTATAACAGCCAACTCGATGCGAGGGTGAAGTTTATCTGCTACATGACCCTTATCAGGCCTATGCTTGTATTTGGATGTCCCGTGTGGTTCAACGTGAGAGCAAGTTTATTGGAAAAGATTCGGGTGTTTGAGAGGGCTTGTCTCAGGACTTGTCTTCGCTTATACAGAACACCAGAGTCTGAGTACATAAAATTCTATCAATGACCTCATCGAACAACCTGATCTCCGGGGCTTACTACCCTAATTATATGTATCATGAGAGAGTTCGCTTTGACGGCTTTGTTCCTCCAGAAGCGTTCCTCTACCTAGATATGAAAGGTCTGATCCAGGACAGATTGGCGGTGCCGCTAATCTTCCACGTTGCTCGAACAGCTGCGGACACGCGACTCAACTACGACAGTGCGGAGCGTCTTCGGTTCAGTAGGCCGGTAGGGAGTCGCGACATAAGGGATGTTGCACGGCAGCACCAATAATTTTGGTGGCTTATGGGAGGAGAGGAAGTATCTTCGTCGAATTCCTCTAGTACAATATAGCTTCACTCGGAAGCAAAGTCGGTTAGCCTAATTTTTTTAGTCATGGCCGGCTTACATAGATTTAAGTAGGATTAAGGTAGATATAAGAGAAAAAATAATAAAAAAAAAAAATATATAAAAAAAAAATTAAAAACAAAAATGCAAAAAAAGATTTATAAAGAACTTAGATGGGTAACAGCTTCTCTAAAAGAACGGAAGAACGGGTAACGCATCTAGGGACAAAAAATAAATAAAAAATTGTATGATATATACAATAAGTTAGTTTAAGTAGGTTAAGTAGATTAAGTAGGTTAAGATTTATTTATATGTAGATAGTTTATAAGTTTTAGTTTTTAAGATTTTATAAAAGTGAAAGTCCGTATACTAAGTTTTTGTATTAAATAAAATGTTTTCTTAGTTTTAGTTTAAATAAATATAGAAAAAAAAAAGATTTATAATCGTACGAAACGCCGAAAGACATAGATTAAGTATTATGTTTAATTTAGAGTGCCCGCATGGGGCCAGTAAGTTAGAATAAGATAATTTTAAGTTAATTAAGCTAACTTTTAAGCGTTTTTTTGTATAGCGTATAAGTGTTACTGAATTGAAAAAAAAAATAAAAATGCATTTAAAATGAATGAAAAATGAATAGCAATCGCTTCTCACTCGGAGGGTCCAGGTTCGAATCCTGCCCATGGCAAGTCAGTTTTTCTTTTGTGTAATTGGAACTCAGACAGAAAAAATCTGCGTGTGAAGGCATAACACTGACACGTAGATTTGGCTGTTGTAGAGTTTCACGCACAGAAAAAAATACTGTGAATTATACCTCGAATCATTCTGAGTGAAGAAAAAAATCTCCGCCCGATTCGGGCTCTCCTGGAGAGCAAATATCGAAACCAAACACACCTGAGTTTCAAACCACTACAAAAACAATTTTCCTTTCTCCTTCTTCTTACTTTCCGCCCGCGCCCTGGCAACAGTAAAAGGGTATCTAACCCCTTAGGCGCGCGTAAATTATAAAACACAAAAAAAATATCTGAAGACCCTAACAAGATATAAACTTTATTTAAATGCAGTTACAAAGGGTAGTATTTCTTCTAAAAACGTCATCAACGAAGTTTCTGCCATTAGTATTAATTGAGCAATTTCCGTTAACATGCGTCAGGTTATAAAAAAGTAAGACTTTCCTTAAATCCTCGATAAGTGATGTTAGCATTGGAGATAGGAATCATTTCCCAAATTATCGTTGACGAATTAGGGGACACCCTGTATATACGAAATATATAAATATATGTATGTATATATACATATATATATATATATATTTTTTTTGTTTTTTTTTTTCATTTTTTTTTTGTTTTTATATATATATATTGTTTAAATCTAGCTTAAACCTACCTAAAATTATGTAAGCCGGCCATGGCTAAAAAAACATTAGGCTGACCCACTTTGCTTCACATGAAGCTACCTGTCACTGGAGGAGTTCGGCGACGAAGCATCCTCCCCTTCAACAAGACACCAAAAGTGCTGGTGCTGCTAAACAACATCCCTCCTGTCGCGACTCCCTACCGCCCTACTGAAACGGAGATGCTCCGCATTCCCATTAGCGACGTCTCTGTCGTATTGGAGTCACCTGTCCGCAGCGTGCCGGGCCGTTGACAACAGTTAATCAAATGAAAAACAATCAGCAAACTCTACAAGCCACACGTGTAAAATGAACGAGTATATACATATTGTGATAACCACTTAAATGTGAGCAGCGACATCTAGCAGAAAATGTCGATACTGGAATAACAAAGTCTCGACTGGAGAGTGGAATCGAATTTTCTAGCAAATTGCAAATTGTATGGGACGCTGGATGGCGAGGATTGTTCTCGAAGGGATTTGTATTGAAAAGGATAAGTTCTATTATTTGTACCCACACAAACATTTTACATTGGTGTCAGAAGTGGGATAGGACTTAATGTGTGTAAAAAAAAAAAAAGGGTTTTCCGACTATTTGGAAAAGCTAGAATGGGTCGAAAACTATTGCAGTTGACCCTCGTCCAACTCAAATCCGTGTTGAACAAGAGAAGCCTCAGCGCCAGTGGAGGAAAAAGTGACCTGGTGCTCAGACTTCAGGAGGCTTTGAACAACGAGGGTCATGATCCTGATGCATATTCCTTTGATGTTAACGAGGATGAACAGACAAGTACCGGCAGTGACATGTCTGCGATGATGCAACTCCTCTTATTAAAAATGGACGAACAAAACAAAAAAATGGACGAACAGAAGAACAGTCTCGAACAAAAAATGGACGAACAGAAGAAAAATTTGAACGGTCTTCAACAGAAAATGGATGAACAAAAGAATAATCTGGAAGAACAAAAGAATAGTCTAGAACAAAAACTGGAAGAACAAAATAACACTCTCCAGCAAAAATTCGAAGACATCGATGACAAATTTGAAAGAATAGAGAAGAACGTTGATGACAAATTTGATAGAATAGAGAAGAACGTTGATGACAAATTTGATACAATAGAGAAGAACGTTGGCGAAAAATTCGAAGAAATGGACAGCAAAGTTCAGCAACTGGCAAAAGAGCTCGACACAGTGCGAAAACAGAAACTGCGAGAATGTTCTTTAAGCGGTCCAAGGAGAAAAGATTTGAAGCCTCCCACATTCGATGGCCAGAACTCATGGTCTACTTATAAGAAGCAGTTTGAAATGGCTGCCTGTGCAAACGACTGGGACAATGAGGAAAAGTGCTTTGCCCTAACAATGGCCTTGCACGGTCCTGCAGCAGAATTGTTGCAAACAGTAGACATCGAAAAGCATAAAGATTATGTGACTTTAGTACAGGCTATAGAGAAACGGTTTGGGGATAGCCACATGCAGGAGGTCTACAAGGTCCAATTGCAAAGCCGAACGCAGCAAAGAGGAGAAACACTGCAGCAGCTCCAAGCAGACGTGAGTAGACTTGCACATCTGTCATACCCCACCGCAGGCCAGGAAATTATCGACGAAATGGCAAAAGATGCATTTATCAGGGGAATTGCAGATTCGAAGCTACAGTCAGCAGTAAGGATGGCCGGGAAAAGAACCCTTGCTGAAGCACTTGCCTTCGCTCTGGCGATGGAAGCAGCCAATCAGGCTTCCAGGGGAACACATTTCGTCAGGGAAGTAGCATCTGTCGAATGCTCCTGCACAAGAATTAGTGCCGAGGAACGAGATACTCGACGGGATAGACGAATAATGCGCTGCTGGAATTGCAATAAAATAGGACACCTTCAAAGGCAGTGTAAAAAACCGGTGCGACGAAAAGACTGCCCTCACTGTGGTGACAAGCAAATAGAGGAAGAAACCCGCAGAAACAGCTATCAAGAAACCGGTCAACCTTCCCGAAGCCATCAGTCGGGAAATGCTTAAGCACCAACTTCGCGGGGCAGAAGTTGGTAGCAGGAGTCGACGGCCCCAGGATCATCATCCAAGTCTCGCTGGCAAAACGATGCAGCGAAAGCCTTCTAGTAGAAGTATTCAGTGGAAAAGAAAAATGGATGGCAACAATAGACACCGGTGCCACGGCCTCAATCATCAGGAGGAATCTTGTGCAGAAGTCTTGGCTGCATAACACTAGCAGCTGCAGCTTGCGAACAGCTACAGGAGCAACGATTAAGGTATATGGTGAGGTCCGCATAAAAATCCAACTAGCCGGAATAACATTCACTCACGCATTTGTGGTAGCTGACATATGTGAAGAGTGCATCATTGGTACAGACTTCATGAGAGAACATGGACAACGTCAATACCTCAGTCTCAAATATCGTCACCTGCAGCAATCAGAGTCTAGAGCCTTCGTCAGAAGCAAAAAAGAGAAGAGATTTCATGGTGGGAAAGACCTTAGTGGAGCCAAAGAACAACATGGTCCCTGTAAGGATTCTAATCCAAAGACATTCAGTGTAAAGGTGAAAAAGGGGGAGATAGTGGAAAAATGCGTACCTGTTGAGGCTATATCGACCACAGCGGCAAAAAAGGGTGCAAAACCGGTCACAACAGTTCAGAGCATAAAAATCAAGAACAAAATTCTCAGCCTCTGTAATCTGGACGAAGATCAGCGAATCCTGGCAGAAAAACTAATCGGTGAGTACGCTGATATATTTGCTACACAAGACGGAGAATATGGACGTACGCATATTCTTCAACACCACATTGACACCGGACCAATCCGTCAACCTGCAAGGCGTCTTCCATTGGCAAAGCAAACAGAAGTTGCCGAAATGATGTCGAAGATGAAAGCTGAGGGAGTGATTGAAGAATCGCAAAGTCCGTGGGCATCTCCAGTGGGCCTGGTGAAGAAGAAAGATGGCAGCACGAGATTTTGTGTAGACTACCGACGTCTCAATGATGTCACTAAAAAGGACAGCTACCCACTTCCGAGAATCGATGACACTTTGGATATGCTTTCTGGAGCGAAATGGTTTTCAACACTTGACTTGAAGAGCGGTTACTGGCAGGTTGAGATAAATCGTACGGACCGTGAGAAAACTGCCTTCACTACAGGAAGCGGTCTTTGGCAGTTTGCAGTGATGCCGTTTGGACTGTGCAACGCTCCGGCCACCTTCGAGCGACTAATGGAACGAACATTGCAAGGACTCACCTGGAAAACCTGCCTAATATATTTGGACGACGTTATCGTCATAGGTAAGACGTACGAGGAGCACCGCGAAAATCTAAAAGAAGTGTTTGAGAGGCTACGAAGTGCTCATTTAAAGCTCAACCCAGAAAAGTGTGCCTTGTTTCGTACGGAAGTAAAATATCTGGGTCACATTATATCAGCGGAAGGTGTAAGAACGGATCCTGACAAAATCGAAGCCGTGAAAAGTTGGCCTTCTCCAAAAGATAAACACCAACTGAGAAGCTTCTTGGGCCTCGCCACGTATTACAGAAGGTTCGTAAAGGATTTTGCTGGCATTGCAAAGAGCCTGCATCAACTTACGGAAAAAGGCCGACAGTTCAGGTGGTCTGGAGAATGCGAAAAAGCATTTCAAGAACTGAAGCGACAGCTGTGCAATGCCCCCATCTTGGGTTACCCCACGCCCGGAAAAATGTTCATCGTGGACGCAGACGCTAGCAATGTTGGGGTCGGAGCTGTGATCTCTCAAGTTCATGACGGTCAAGAGAAAGTGGTCACATATTACAGCAAAGTACTCTCCAGACCTGAACGGAACTACTGTGTAACCCGGCGCGAGCTTCTGGCTTTAATTCTGGCTACGAAGCATTTCCATAAGTACCTCTATGGACAAAAGTTCATTCTCCGGACAGACCACGCAGCTCTGAAATGGCTACTCCAATTTAAGAACCCTGAAGGCCAAGTTGCAAGATGGATCGAGCAGTTGCAGGGCTACGACTTTGAAGTGAAACACCGCAAGGGAACACTCCACTCAAATGCTGATGCTCTCTCTCGTCGACCGTGCGGAGTAAAATGCGAACACTGCAATCGTAAAGAAGCAAAAGAACAGGCAACTATCCAAATGATCAGGACTGAGCCAATAGAGGGTTGGAGTATAGACGAAATCCGTTCCTCCCAACAGGCAGACAATGACATCGAACCAATATTGGCCTGGAAGGAACACGAGGAAAGACCAAGCTGGCAGCAGATATCAGATCGGAGCCAAACTCTGAAGGCATACTGGGCACAGTGGGACTCGCTTTTTGTGCAAGATGGATTGCTGAAAAGAAAATGGGAAAGTGCAGATGGGACAACATCTCGTATGCAGCTAATTGTGCCACGGTCCAGAGTCAACCAAGTGCTCCATGAAATACATGACGGAATCTCAGGAGGCCATTTGGGAATAAACAAGACGTTGGAAAAGGTAAGGGAACGCTTCTATTGGCTAAGCGCTAAACAAGATGTCGAGAATTGGTGCAAAAAGTGCATAAGATGTGCAGCTACCAAGGGTCCAAAAGTAAAGCCACATGGACAAATGCAACAATACAATATTGGAGCACCTTTCGAACGAATAGCCATCGACATCGCTGGGCCGTTTCCCGAAACCTTTAATGGAAACCGATATACTCTCGTAGTCATGGATTACTTCAGTAAGTGGCCGGAAGTGTTTGCCATCCCAAATCAAGAGGCTAAGACCGTAGCCGAATAGATAGTCAACAACTGGGTGAGCAGATTTGGGGTCCCAATGGAGCTGCACTCTGATCAAGGGCGAAACTTTGAATCAAAAGTCTTCCAGGAAATATGCCAATATTTGGGAATAAGAAAGACAAGGACAACACCACTACACCCTCAATCTGATGGAATGGTCGAGCGATTCAATCGGAACATCTATCTAAGGTTGTCAGCAACTGCCAGCGGGATTGGGATCGAAACATACCCCTCTTCTTAATGGCCTACCGAAACGCGGTCCATAGCTCAACAGGGCACACATCATCCGAGATCTTATTTGGTCAAACAATTCGGTTGCCAAGTAAAGCAAAATTCGGATCCCCACCGACGGAGCCCAAAGAGGTGAACGAGTACGTGAATGACTTACGCAGCAGGATTCGTAAATTGAAAAGATGAAGCTAGCAAGCAGCCGCATGAAGACTAGGTACGATATCAAGGCGAAATCTCCCGGCTTCAACGAAGGAGATCTGGTCTGGTTGTATTGTCCTCAGCGTAAGAAAGGCAAATCACCAAAATTGCAACAGGACTGGGAAGGTCCATACAAGGTGATAACCCGCATTAATGACGTTGTCTACCGGATCTAGCGTGGTGATCGAGGAAAATTGAAAGTGGTCCATTTGGATTGAATGTGTCATTTCAACGGGATGATAAATGACGAAGTTGTTCGAGACGAACAACTGTAGGGAGGGAGCAATGTGATAACCACTTAAATGTGAGCAGCGACATCTAGATTTACAGAGCAGAAGATGTCGATACTCAAAGGGCGGAAGATTTCGATACTTGAATAACAAAGTCTCGACCATTAATTACTGGAGAGTGGAATCGAATTTTCTAGCAAATTGGAAATTGTATGGGACGCTGGATGGCGAGGATTTTTCTCGAAGTATGTCATTCGAGTTTAAATACCAGCATCCCCAAGGTGTACAAGCAGTTCATCAGTTGAACTTGAATTATTAATTAGGAGAAATGATTAAGTGGTTTAGGTAAAAGATAAGAAAAGTATAAGCGGTTGAGAAATTGGATTGTATTGAGAGAAACAATTAAATAGTGAATTGTAACTTTACTGGATAAAGCGATTTCTATTGAAAAGAATAAGTTCTATCATCTGTACCCACACAAACATTTTACAATATTAATAAACTGGACTATTTAAAGTTCTTGTTTATAGATTCTTGTGTTGATGTTATTTGTGTAAGTGAAACGTGGTTCAATCCTAATATTCCTGATGAATATATAAGATTCATAGAAATGATAGAATCACTGATACTATAGGTGGTGGAGTGGCAATTTACTGCAGGTCATCTATTTAATCTTTTAGCATACTTAAATCAAGTGGACCTGGTATTGAGTTTATCATTGTTGAAATAACTGACTGTAGTACTAAATGTATTGTGCAATGTGTCTAAATTAAACACCGTGGTTGTTCTCCCTCACCGTTTTTCTCAGCTCTTTCGGACTATTGTGCACTTTATGTTAACATACACCCCTATTGCGAGTGTCAATTATCAATCAATTGACGATTGATAAATTTGTCGATCAAAAACAAATTCGGTATTGTGTAACTCATTTGATAAAATTATAAAATTTCTGACAAATGTGAATAAATTGTTTGCTGTATGTATTTGTATTTTGGTCTTTGTGTTTTAATATTTAATTAAAAGAATATTTAATTAAAAGAATATTTAATTAAAAGTTCAGTGGAATTGTTGTTTGACGATGATGAACAGTCTTCAGTTCTTTTGGAAACTCTTAGAAGAAGAAGGCAGTCAAGGGATATTTCCAATCGTCTAGAATTAGAGGAAAGTATGTAAGTAGATATGTAACTCCACCATCGAAATTCGTTGTTATGGGTAATGCTTTTCAGTTTTGTTAAAAAATTTATTTTTGCCCTAGAACCATAAATGTTTTTTTGTCATAAATACATTAAATTATTACAAATACTTACATTCATTTTCCTTCGCAGCAGCTTGCTTTATCGTCCTCAAAAATGCGATTGACTAAAAAATTGACATTTATCAAAAAAAAAATGATTTCAATTGACACTTACAATACCACTTTGGCTCCATTAACAATGGATAAATTGACAACGATCAATCGTCCATTGACAATTGACAATCGCAATACCAACGAGTCAAATTTTTTGATAAGTATCGTTTATTTTTTGACACTCGCAATAGGGGTGATACTTATTTGTGGAGATTTTAATGCTGACTTGATAAGAAATTACTCACGTGCATTTCAGATGAAAAAATTAGTGTCATCTGTTATACTCATTCGATTTGTAAAACTTATATTACCATTGATCTTATGCCACCATACTCACATTATTAATTTCTGCATTGTGACTTCTACCTTTCCCCAATCTTGGAAAGTCACAAAGGTCATTCCAATTGCAAAAAAAGCAAAAGCTGATTCGCCTGCTGATTTCAGACCCATCAGCATACTTCCTCGTTTATCGAAAGTCTCGAAAATATATCAGAGAAACAAATTTTCGACCATTTAAAAAATAACAACCTTCTCTACCCGAAGCAATCTGGTTTCAGAACTAATCATAATTGTTCTACAGCGATTGTGAACTTATTAGAGGAAATTAGACAAGACTACGACAAAGGTCACATTACTCTACTTTGTTTTCTTGACTTTTCTAAGGCTTTTGATAGGTAGATCATTATATTCTAAGGTTGAAACTTAAAAACTTATTTGGTTTCAGTGACAGGGCCGTCAAACTAATCAAAAGCCATTTATCAGAGAGGTTTCAAAGGATTAATTTAAATAGCAGATCCTCGTCACGTAAGGCGTTATTTCAAGGAGTTACGCAAGGCTCTATCCTGGGTCCCTTATTGTTCGCCATGTTCATCAACGATCTACCTAATGTCTGCACCCACACTTCTGTACATCTTTATGCAGATGATGTACAGCTTCACTTAGGTAAACCTCTTCTCTTGCTTGATGAATTAGTCCATCTTATCAATGAAGATCGTCGCTAATAAATTGCTTCTAAACCCGACCAAATCTCAATCCCTTCCTATATGCAAAAGAAAATGTGATCTTATCTTAATTCCCGATATTTGTCTAGATAAGATTACTGTTGTGGAGCAGTGCACTAGTATTGGTTATGTTATTAATCATAATCTTTCTGGATATAGTCACACAAATGCAATTATCGGCCGTGTCTACGGATGCCTCCGCCATTTGTGGCTTACTCCCTATTTTATCCCTTTGGATACAAGACGCAAGCTAGTGCTTACTTTGATATTGCCTATTATTACCTATGCTGAGGTAGTTTATAGTGATTTGGACTCACTATCGCAACGTAAGCTCTTAGTTGCTTTCAATGATGCTGTACGATATGTATATGGTGTCCGCAGATACAACCATATTTCTGAATTCTCCAATAAATTACTAGGTTGCACTCTACAGCAGTATCTCTATGCAAGAAATTGTATATTTTTGCACAAAATTATAACTTGCAAGTCTCCGTCCTACTTATTTAACAAACTCGTTTTTAGTCGCTCCTTAAGAAATCTATCTATTGTCAATTTTTTTTATCAATTCTTGAATTAATCGCGTCTTTTTTTCATTCATGCTCTTAAATTATGGAATTCTCTTCCACCGCGAATCAAATTAATATCTAACCGTTCGACATTTAAAAGTGCAGTCATCTTCTGCTTCTCCTAATTATGATAATGAAGCCTGGAATTAATCCATAAACGTGTAAGCCTATTATCTCTTGATCTTGGTGATTCATCGTCGCATATTTGAGACACACGTGCCCTCATAGACGACAATCTTTGGGATCGGGCTGTCGGAGATTCGTTGTCACGTATTTGAGACACATGTTTACTCATAGACGACAGTCAATGATATCGTGTCGTTGGCGATTCCAGCCCTTCCCATTATTGGGAAGATTTGAGCTGGTCCAGATATTTCATGGGTCCTGACTATTTAAGTTGCTAAATTCCACATTAGAATTTATTATTTGCTTTATGTGTGTTTCCACCATGAAACTATTTCAATGGTGTGGTTAATTAATATTTCTTAACAGAATTCTAGACTACTGGACTTGTTTTTTTCTTTTTAGTTCATATTTATAAAGTCAATTTTTTTACTCAGTCGGGTTTTTAAATTTTTTAAATTATTTTTTTTATTTATTCATAGCCTTTGGAGCTTAAAACAAAAAAAAACCCTTTTTTATAAATTTTACCTGTTGCAGGTTTTTCCAAGTATAATAAAATCTGTGGGGTTTTCTGCAAACTTAAAATATTGATGATTTTTTTATAATATTGTTACGTTCATAAGAAAGAAGTAAGTATAACGGTATGTAAATTAGGCATTTTCTGGAGAAAAGTGACCTCAAAGCCAAAAATTAGCATGGACAAGAAAAATGGAACAGGGGTGGCCGTGGTGTAGTGTTACTAGCAATCGCTTCTGAGTCGTTCATAGACCTCGATCGGGGACAGACGTGTTTTCGGCTTTTTCTCTCAAGTGAAATAGTGTAAAATAAAATAAAAGAAAAATTAAGAACATTTTGACCAAGTGGCGCAGCAGTAGTGGTGTCGGCCGACAAAGCAGATGTCGTGGGTTCGATTCCCGGAAAAGGACGGACTTTTTTATTATTATAAAGGAAAATTACTATAATTTAAATTAAAATAAGTTCAGTCGTGTAACGAGAAGATGAGTGGTGGTGAACGGTCCGCTATCCAAATAGCGGGTCCGGGAGATGGCACGATGTCATCTGATGACCAGGCCGTAATTTCGGCCCGTTCGGAAATTACGATGAGGAGGAGGAGGAAGCTGAAGCCAACTCCAAACCCCGTGAAGCGCCCTTCCCTATCAGCATCTACAGAGAATCTGCCCGGTGGAGCAAGGGAAGTGGCGCCAACAACTTCAGCGAAAGCAGCAACACAACAACAACAGCGAAAGAAGCAAGAAGAATACCCATATGTTTCTGACGGCGGGGAAGGCCACTACATGGCTGGAAACAATAGCTTTTCATGCCTAGCTGCCTCTGACTCAGATGACGAAGAGGACGAGGTCAAAGCCATAAATAGTAGCATCATGCAGCTACAGCAACAAGTGCTTGCTATGAGAGCGAAGCAAGTGGCAAGGAGGGAGAAGGAGTTACAGCAACAACCTCAGATCCCTCAGAAGCAACTAAACACCAACGTGGAGCTACCACAACAAGGAAAACATAACCAGCCACAAAAACAACAAAAACTACAAAAATCAGTACAAGAACTAAAAAACAAAGATCATAAACAACAACCCAAAAATAAACAACAAAAACAACAACAGCAACAAAAATCGCAGCAGCAGCAGCAACAGCAGCAACAACATTAGCAGCAGAAGCAACAGCAACAACAACAACAACAAACGAAATCAACAAAGCAACGAGTTCCACCTATAAACACATATAAGATGGAACTAAAGGAAACCATTGAACTATGTAAGTCGGCCATAGGCAATAATTTTTACATTAAAAGACTTAACTTAGATAGGCATGCGATCCACTGTAACACAGTGGAGCGCTATACTAAAATAAAAGACTTACTGAAGGAATCGACGACGGAGTTATTTTCCTACACCCCGAAGGGGGACAAGCTGCAAACAATGCTGCTGAGGGGGATTGAACCGTCGACTGATCCGGAGGAGCTCCTTGCACTGCTGAAAGAGAAGGAGTGCGAAGAGCTCAAATTCGTAGGGGTTAAGCCATTCGTCACGGCTAGAGCCAAAAGGGAGAAGCGGAAACTACCGTTCTTCCTGGTTCAGCTAAGACCCAACAGCAAACTGGATGGTCTGAGGAGCATCAAAGTCCTAGACTACCAGGTTGTACACTGGGAAAAATTAAAGAGGAGCGAAAACATTTTACAAAGGTTCGGGCACGCCGCGTCGAACTGCGAAATGCAGCCTCGATGCGTGAAGTGCGGAAAAAACCACAAGTCCGAAGAATGCGTTCTAGGCAAGGACGGAGAGTCAGAAAAAAGCCAACTCTCTTGCGCGTTATGTAGGAACACGGGACACACCGCAAATTATCGGGGTTGTCCCAAATTCCAATACATCAAAAAAGTAAATCTGGCTCGGCAGCAGAAAGTGGAAATTAAACGTCCACTCGTGCAGACACAAACACCAGCCGTTACTCCCCATGTTACCTACGCCCAAATGGCGGCAGGTAGGGGAAATACGGTACAACAACCAAAGGTAGCTTCTCAGGCCCCAGCGCCTAGAGCACCGGAACCTGTACCTGATGTGCCCTGATGTGCTCTTTGTTAGCGAAACTAAGCTTACCAAGAGACACAAAATGAGGCACAAAAGATATAAAATAGTACGGATAAACCGACCCAACTCCATTCAGGGAGGAGGCGTTGCGATTTTCGTATTATTATTATTATTATTATTATTATTATTTATTAACATATAATGAATTACACGTTAACTTAATGTATCAATAGCTCTAGCTACCAAGGCCTTCAGCTAGATTTTAAATAAAACGAAAGAAAAAAAGGTTAATATTAAATACTATTTTGTAACTTGATAGAGGTTAAAAGGTTAAAAACTTGTCTTATATTTGTTTCAGAAGGAAACGAGAGAACTTTGCTTAGTTCTTTATTATTGAAAAATAAGTTAGATAGTTCTTTTATTTTTGGGCAATCATATACTCGTATTAAGTGTTTTAGTGTTACTTGAATACTTTTTTGATAGATATGGCATTCTGGAGCGGTGGTTTTGTTTATTATGTGGCTATGTGTGATGAATGTGTGTCCGAGTCTAAGTCTTAAAAAGCATTTTATCATTTTATTTGATGAAGATGTTGGGTAAACGATCGGTATTCTTTTAGGATTGATTGTAGAATAGTGATGAATGTACATACTCCACTCCTCTTCGCAGTTTTTCCGCCAGATAGATTTAATTTTTCTTTCAATGTCTTCTTTGTTGTTAATGAAGAAAGTTATGAGAGGTTCGTTCAAGGCTCTTTTTGCTGCAGTATCGGCGAGTTCATTTCCCGGAATACCTGCATGTCCGGGGACCCAGATTATTTTGTGCTTACCATTATTTAGTATAAGCTTATTACGGGTGGCTGTAATTATCGGGTTTTTATTGTTTATATTTAGCACTCCTTCGATGGCAGATAGGCTGTCTGTGCAGATAAGGGTTTTTTTGGCACGACGATATTCGTGGTGGAAAATTAGTAGGTCGCAATTTTTGTTTTTTGAGTACTACTTCCATTGTTTTGGATCTAGCTATTGCATTTTCTATTGCGGAAGGGTATCTGGATATTATTATTTTTTTAAGGTCTAACTCGATGGGAGAATTGTTTGTTAAGGCAATTTTCGCAACAAGAAGTTAGCTAAGATACGGGAATCGATCCTGAATTGAAGGTAGACCGCTCTCTGTGAGGATATTTTTGATTGGAGTAGTTCTAAATGCTTTGAGACTTGTTCTTACTGAGGCATGGTATGCTGATGAGATCGCTTGTATATTTGATTTGGAACATTTCCCATAAACCACTAGTCCATAGTCAATCTTCGATAACATAATTGATTTTGTTACATTAATAAGTGAGTTGACATGAGAACAGCTATTCTTAGATCCTAATATCTTTATAATATTTAACCTGGCAGCTAGGCTTTTCTTAAGTTCTAAACAATGGTTCTTAAAACTATACTTATTATCAAAGTATATACCTAAGATTTTAAGACAATTGGTATTAGTTATGTTAGTATTATTAAAATTGATAGTAATATGTTTATTACAACTAGTTTTCTTGCAAATATGCAAAATTGCGCTTTTTTGTGCTCAAATCTTGGAGCCAGAAGTTTGCCACCTGGATTCGAGGTCTTTTAAAATTCTTAAAAATAATGATGATGTCTTGTCAAGTTCCTTACACTTAGTAAGTATCGTTGAAGGCTATTACGAATAAAATTACAGAGAGAGAAGATCCTTGAGGGATTCCATTCTCTGAATTTTTAATATTGGAGAAGACTCCGTTAACTTTTGTTCGAAATTTTCTATTACTTAAAAAGGACTTAATAATTTTGAACATTTTTGGTCCAATATTCCATTTAGCGATTTTATTTAGTATAATATGAATACCGATGCGTTCGAATGCTTTTTCAAAATCTATTGAAAGGATAGAGACGTGGTTTTTGCTTGACAAAGCTGTAGTAACGTAGTCATCAATATGCAGCAGCGTATCCATTGTTCCACGACCGTGTTTAAACGCTACTTGATTAATATCAAGTAAGTTTTTTCTTTCTAAAAACCAATAAAGCCTTTTTGATAGTATTTTCTCAAATATTTTACCTAGGCACGGGAGGAGTGATATTGGTCGGTATTCAATGCTTAAAGTGGATTGGTTCTTTGACTTAGGAATAGGTATCACGGTAGCGGTCTTCCACACTTGAGGGATAATGACCGTTGAAAATATTTTATTGAATAAATTCAAAAGACGATTTTTAAAAACTGGTGAGCTGTTTTTGAGCATATTAAAGTCAATTCTATCATATCCGGGAGTTTTTCCTTTTACTAATTTGATTGCTGAGTTTAGCTCAGTCATATTAATAGAGTGTTCAATGCTTCCAGTTACTAGATCAAGTGTTTGATGTGAAACATTTACTTCAATTGCTGCACTAGTTTTGCTAGCGCAAAAGTTCGGATGAAAATTTGTATCACTTGAATAGGCCGACCAAGTTTGGGCAAAGTGTTCCGCGATTTGGTGAGGGCAAGTCAGAATTTGGGGACCAGATGTTACAGTTCGTATATAATATTGTTTATAGTTTCCTTTTAAGGTTTTAATATCATTCCAAAGTTTCTTCAGAGAAGAATTTGGATTGATGTTAGCTGTAAACGCTTCAAAGGATTTTTTCTTTTCAATTTTTGCGTTTCTACGAAATAGGGCGTTGAGTTTACGATAGGTTATAATATTAGAGTCTGTCGGGTATCTTTTCAGGGTATGAAAGGCTGTTTGCTTCTGCTTACGAAGTATTTCAAGCTCTTTATTCCACCAGGGCACCACTGTCTTATGTAAAATACCTTTAGTTTGGGGAATGGCAATGTGGGCGGCGCTTCGGATCGATTTAGTGATGATGGCAGCTTCTTTATTTACTCGTATGTTCGAGGATGATGGGTTTAGGGTTAAGTAATTAAGATTTGTTTGATTGAACAATGGCCAATTGGCTTCCATAGTCTTGAATTTAGGTAAAAGTTTTATTGGTTTGTATTTTTTGTCTATGGGAATATTTATAACGATCGGGAAATGATTACTTCCATGAAGGTTTGGGAGAGTTTCCCACCGAGATCCAATTGCATATGAAGCTGTAATAAGCGAAAGGTCTATATGAGTAAATGTCTTATGTGTTGAAAAATGTGTCGGTGACCCATTGTTTAAAAGACATAAATTCGATGAAGTGAGGAAATTCTCAATTATTCTTCCTCTAGTGTTAGATGACTGAGATCCCCAGAGTTGGCTCCAAGAATTAAAAACCCCGGCTAAAAGAGTGGGTGAATTTATATTTTAAACAATATTGTGGAGTTGAGCAAGCGTAAAATTTTGGTCTGGAGGGATGTAGAGGCAGATTATAGTAAGGTTTATTTTAAGATGTATTTCAACTGCTACTGCTGATATTTGCGAGTTAATTGAAAGGGGACGATGTGGTAATGAGTGATGAACTAGAAGCCCAACGCCTTGTTTGGCATAAACGTTAGAATCAGGATGGAAGTAGGGCGTGTATTCTCTAAGTGGAAGGACGGAAGAAGGGTTTTTAATATGCGTTTCTTGTAAAGCGATTATGCCTGGCTTGTGCTCTCGGATGAGTAATTGGAGTTCATGCAAATTATTAAAGTACCCATTCAGGTTCCACTGTAAAATTTTTAAGTATGGCATTGATTGATTAAAACTATGTAAATTGTTTTGTTGACGTGATCTAAGGAGGGTAGTATTAAATCAATTATTATTTTGTGTTTGTTAATCGGTTATCGTAATGACATTACTCTCGGGAGAGCAATTGCAATTCGATACTCGAAAAGCAGACACTATATTATTATTATTGCTGCTGTTGTATGTCGACATCTTCCGATTCAGTGCAATTTAAAAGCGAGAAAATAATTGGATAGGGGGTAGGTTTGGTAGCGGATGCTGTCTGTGGAGTAGGTTGGTTCTTTGCAAGAGAAGAGAGGGGACGAATTGAGCTATTAGAACTTTCTGGTTTCTCTTTTTCTATTGTTTGGAAGTTGACTGTTTTTTTGTTATTGGGTAAAGAGTGGATCGTGTTGTTATTACTGGAGCAAGAATTATTTGTTTTTGTACTTTGGTGAGTGGTTTTTGACTTCTCTTTACTCTGAGTGCGGGGGAAAGGGTGTTGGTATTAGACATTTCTTTGAGCTTTGTTGAATATAGATTTGAGGTTGGGACTACTGGCATGGGATTTTTTTCTTTATAAATACGTTTGGCTTCTGCAAGAGTGGATTTGGTTTTTGTTTTTATTGAAAGAATTTCCTTGCTTTGGATGTATCTAGGGCAGGTAATAGAAGATGCCGCAGGAGGGCCTTGACAATTTGCACACATTGTTCGCGAACATGCAAAATTGTCATGTGGGGGGAGATTACAGGTAACACAGGAAGGCGACCGCTTGCACCATTTGGCTGTGTGGCCAAGAAGCTGACATTGTCGACATCTCATTGGACTTGGAATATACTCGGTGACTTGAGTTTTATACCATCCGACATCAATAGAGCTCGGAAGTTGATATTGATTAAAGGAAAACAGCATAAGACCAGTAGGTTTTCTCTTACCTTCATGTATTTTCGTAAATTTGTATACATCAGTAACATTTTGATGTTTCATCTCGGTAACAATTTCAGCTTCAGGAATGTTGATGAGAAAGGGGGCGTAGACCACGCCTTTTGTAAGGTTGAGGTTGGGGTGAAGTTTAATTGTCACTGGGCATATTTTATTGAAGGCGGAAGATTTAATAAATTTTTCTGCGATTTGTTCGTTTTTCGTAAGAATGAGAATTGATCCATCTTTTAATTGAGATATTTTAAGATATTCAGTGCTGATGGAATCAATGACTTTTTTTTAACAAAAATACACTGATGGAGGTCAAAGGTTTTTCTTCACTGTTTGATGAAGAGGAAAAATCCTCAAGGTCTCTAAACCTGTTGGCAGGACGTGGCTTTGAAGCCATTAAAACAAAAGTTTTTGCTCGGACGCTCACTCCGATTATTCAAAAAGTTTGTAAGAAAGCAAGAAATGAGAGGAATTGTTGACACCGCGAGATTGTCAAACTAAAGTCTATAACTCACCACGATACGCACAGCTCGAAGATAAGCCGATGACTGCGATTTTCGTACGAAAAGGTATACGTTTTAAAAGAGTATACAGTCGTGTAGTACGTAGGTTCCAGGTGCAGGAAGCATGCATCGTGTATATCCCTCTCCGTAGTGGAAAGCGGTTATACATGGTGTCTGTTTATGCACCTAAGGCTACTCAATCCACTTTATTCATCTCAGAGCTCTAGACACTTTTTCGATTCCTAAGACTGGAATTGGAGGAGAACTACTTTATTATCGGCGGAGATTTCAACGCCAAACACAGCGATTGGGGAAATAATACTCCAAATACTAGAGGGATCCTACTATTCAATTGGTGGGGTCAGCCAGTATAATGTATCGACTCGGCCTCAAGGCGACGGATAGACCGTCGTTTCCTAGACACGGGTCCTATTTGGATCTCCTGCTGTTCGATACACGAATATACCTGACATGTACTAACCAACATACCATAAACTCTCTACGCACTTTTGCGTATGACAGTGACCATTGCAGTCTCAGTACCAAAATAACCGTTCCAAACGAAGCTGCGGAATTGGACGAGTTGGTGCAAAGGCATGCCTACCACTACAGTAGGGTGCGTTGGACACACTTCTCCAGGACACTGACGAGAGCAATCTCCTCGAATTCGCTCTACCCACCGTCCAATAGAGATCTGTCAAACGAGGAGATTGACAGGTATCTAAAACTAATGGACGAGACAATTAAACGAACAATGGACAAAACGATACCTCGGTATCAACACACTGACGACGAAGACTTATTCCGCAACGCTACCATTGACGCATTGCACCGACATAAAAGTAGGCTGCTGTCAAGACTAAAAACCTTGTACAGACAGTTTACTGACAGACATAACCAGGAGATTATGACGCTAAAGTCATCGATCAAAAACCTCCAAGTATTAATAAAAGAAAATTACAGAGCATCTGTAAGTTTATATTGGAACAACAAAATTCGAGCTGTAAACACCAGCAACCCGAATATGTTTCCGCAAATAAATAAAATATTTCGGAGAAAAGATCAAAACGACCTTTCGTGTCTTAAAATCACCCGAACGACGGACAACGAGAACATACTTATAGCAGCAGGTATCGATCCAAATGAGGCCGTTTATGATGACAACTTCTTTGTGATTGAGAATCCGCAGGAGAAGGTAGAGGCTATAGGAGCGACTTTCCAGGAAGTGTACAAGGCGAATGACATTATTGGCCCGAACCACGACCTAGAAGGTCGAGTTCTTGTGCACAACTTCTGCTTCGAAATGAAATTGTGAATTGGCGATTCGAGAGCTCGGGTTTCACCCAGTGCAGTGACGAGAATATGGCAAATAATGTCATCACCAACGATAGGGTACTACTCCCGTTCATTTCGAAGGAAGAGCTCCAAACGATCTTCAAATCGCTTAGAAGTAAGAAATCAGTGGGAACCGATGAAATACCGAACATTGTGCTTCGACATCTCCCACTAGAAGCGGTGGACATTTATACTACCCTGTTTAATAATGCAATGAATAATGCACATTATCCAGCGCATTGGAAAACGGCGGTGGTACATCCCATCCCCAAAAGGGATAAAGACACTTCCAATCCGGCGAATCTCCGCTCGATCAGTCTTCTTCCAAACATCAGTAAGGTAGAAGGAGGAGAAAGGAAAATTGTTTTTGTAGTGGTTTGAAACTCAGGTGTGTTTGGTTTCTATGTTTCCTCTCCAGGGGTGGGAGTCCGAATAGGACGGAGAGTTTTTCTTCACTCAGAGTGATTCGAGATATAATTCCCAGTATTTTTTTCATTGCTTGAAACTCTTATAACAGCCAAATCTACGTGTCAGTGTTATGCCTTCACACGCAGAATTTTTTTGTCTGAGTTCCAATTATACAATGAAAAACTGATTTTGCCATGGGCAGGATTCGAACCTGGACCCTCCGAGTGAGAAGCGTTTGCTACTACCACTACACCACGGCCACCCCACAAAGGTGTTCGAAAAGGTGATCAATAGAGTCCTGACTAAGTGGGTTGAGGACAAACATATAGTTCCGGATAATCAATTCGGTTTCAAGGCGGGGCATGATATTATTCATGATGCGTCGAAACTGGTTTGTGATATCCAATGGAACAAAGGCAAGCAACAGTGCACTGGTGCCTGCCTGATTGACTTGGAGAAGGCCTTCGATACCGTATGGTTAGTAGGACTCTTTTTCAAGCTGGACAGGTTGGGCATTAGTAAACCACTGCTGTATATTCTTTTTGATATGCTCTCCAGTAGACAGTTCATCGTGAAGAATGGCGATGTGACTTCTGCTGGAATATTTAACATTAAAAACGGTCTGCAACAAGGTGCGGTGAATTCTCCGGTCCTATTCAACATCTACACGAGTGATCTGATAGGTTCACTTCACCATGCCATAGCGTACGCAGACGACTTAATCGCGTACAGATCAGCTCCAAAGATTGAGGTCATTAATATACTTTTGCAACGTGACTTCGACAAAATTAAGCGATATTGCGATGACTGGAAGTTGAAAATCAATTTTCAGAAGTCGGAAACCATTTTGTTTAGGACGCCTTTGTCTGGGGCCTCTAGGGATAGCAGAAAGAATTGGCGAAAGTTCTCGATCGTGGGGCAGCACGGGCAGCCACTTGCTTGTCGAAATGTAGTCAGATACCTTGGGATCTGGCTGGATCAATATCTGTATTTTAACAAACATATAGATGTTGCTCTGGCCAGAGCCAAAGGTGCTTTTGCCCTTACAAAGAGACTGTTTTATAACAGCCAACTCGATGCGAGGGTGAAGTTTATCTGCTACATGACCCTTATCAGGCCTATGCTTGTATTTGGATGTCCCGTGTGGTTCAACGTGAGAGCAAGTTTATTGGAAAAGATTCGGGTGTTTGAGAGGGCTTGTCTCAGGACTTGTCTTCGCTTATACAGAACACCAGAGTCTGAGTACATAAAATTCTATCAATGACCTCATCGAACAACCTGATCTCCGGGGCTTACTACCCTAATTATATGTATCATGAGAGAGTTCGCTTTGACGGCTTTGTTCCTCCAGAAGCGTTCCTCTACCTAGATATGAAAGGTCTGATCCAGGACAGATTGGCGGTGCCGCTAATCTTCCACGTTGCTCGAACAGCTGCGGACACGCGACTCAACTACGACAGTGCGGAGCGTCTTCGGTTCAGTAGGCCGTTAGGGAGTCGCGACATAAGGGATGTTGCACGGCAGCACCAATAATTTTGGTGGCTTATGGGAGGAGAGGAAGTATCTTCGTCGAATTCCTCTAGTACAATATAGCTTCACTCGGAAGCAAAGTCGGTTAGCCTAATTTTTTTAGTCATGGCCGGCTTACATAGATTTAAGTAGGATTAAGGTAGATATAAGAGAAAAAATAATAAAAAAAAAAATATATAAAAAAAAATTAAAAAAAAAATGCAAAAAAAGATTTATAAAGAACTTAGATGGGTAACAGCTTCTCTAAAAGAACGGAAGAACGGGTAACGCATCTAGGGACAAAAAATAAATAAAAAATTGTATGATATATACAATAAGTTAGTTTAAGTAGGTTAAGTAGATTAAGTAGGTTAAGATTTATTTATATGTAGATAGTTTATAAGTTTTAGTTTTTAAGATTTTATAAAAATGAAAGTCCGTATACTAAGTTTTTGTATTAAATAAAATGTTTTCTTAGTTTTAGTTTAAATAAATATAGAAAAAAAAAAGATTTATAATCGTACGAAACGCCGAAAGACATAGATTAAGTATTATGTTTAATTTAGAGTGCCCGCATGGGGCCAGTTAGAATAAGATAATTTTAAGTTAATTAAGCTAACTTTTAAGCGTTTTTTTGTATAGCGTATAAGTGTTACTGAATTGAAAAAAAAAAAATGCATTTAAAATGAATGAAAAATGAATAGCAATCGCTTCTCACTCGGAGGGTCCAGGTTCGAATCCTGCCCATGGCAAGTCAGTTTTTCTTTTGTGTAATTGGAACTCAGACAGAAAAAATCTGCGTGTGAAGGCATAACACTGACACGTAGATTTGGCTGTTGTAGAGTTTCACGCACAGAAAAAAATACTGTGAATTATACCTCGAATCATTCTGAGTGAAGAAAAAAATCTCCGCCCGATTCGGGCTCTCCTGGAGAGCAAATATCGAAACCAAACACACCTGAGTTTCAAACCACTACAAAAACAATTTTCCTTTCTCCTTCTTCTTACTTTCCGCCCGCGCCCTGGCAACAGTAAAAGGGTATCTAACCCCTTAGGCGCGCGTAAATTATAAAACACAAAAAAAAATATCTGAAGACCCTAACAAGATATAAACTTTATTTAAATGCAGTTACAAAGGGTAGTATTTCTTCTAAAAACGTCATCAACGAAGTTTCTGCCATTAGTATTAATTGAGCAATTTCCGTTAACATGCGTCAGGTTATAAAAAAGTAAGACTTTCCTTAAATCCTCGATAAGTGATGTTAGCATTGGAGATAGGAATCATTTCCCAAATTATCGTTGACGAATTAGGGGACACCCTGTATATACGAAATATATAAATATATGTATGTATATATACATATATATATATATATATATTTTTTGTTTTTTTTTTCATTTTTTTTTTTGTTTTTATATATATATATTGTTTAAATCTAGCTTAAACCTACCTAAAATTATGTAAGCCGGCCATGGCTAAAAAAACATTAGGCTGACCCACTTTGCTTCACATGAAGCTACCTGTCACTGGAGGAGTTCGGCGACGAAGCATCCTCCCCTTCAACAAGACACCAAAAGTGCTGGTGCTCCTAAACAACATCCCTCCTGTCGCGACTCCCTACCGCCCTACTGAAACGGAGATGCTCCGCATTCCCATTAGCGACGTCTCTGTCGTATTGGAGTCACCTGTCCGCAGCGTGCCGGGCCGTTGACAACAGTTAATCAAATGAAAAACAATCAGCAAACTCTACAAGCCACACGTGTAAAATGAACGAGTATATACATATTGTGATAACCACTTAAATGTGAGCAGCGACATCTAGCAGAAAATGTCGATACTGGAATAACAAAGTCTCGACTGGAGAGTGGAATCGAATTTTCTAGCAAATTGGAAATTGTATGGGACGCTGGATGGCGAGGATTGTTCTCGAAGGGATTTGTATTGAAAAGGATAAGTTCTATTATTTGTACCCACACAAACATTTTACATTGGTGTCAGAAGTGGGATAGGACTTAATGTGCGTAAAAAAAAAAAAAGGGTTTTCCGACTATTTGGAAAAGCTAGAATGGGTCGAAAACTATTGCAGTTGACCCTCGTCCAACTCAAATCCGTGTTGAACAAGAGAAGCCTCAGCGCCAGTGGAGGAAAAAGTGACCTGGTGCTCAGACTTCAGGAGGCTTTGAACAACGAGGGTCATGATCCTGATGCATATTCCTTTGATGTTAACGAGGATGAACAGACAATTACCGGCAGTGACATGTCTGCGATGATGCAACTCCTCTTATTAAAAATGGACGAACAGAAGAACAGTCTCGAACAAAAAATGGACGAACAGAAGAAAAATTTGAACGGTCTTCAACAGAAAATGGATGAACAAAAGAATAATCTGGAAGAACAAAAGAATAGTCTAGAACAAAAACTGGAAGAACAAAATAACACTCTCCAGCAAAAATTCGAAGACATCGATGACAAATTTGAAAGAATAGAGAAGAACGTTGATGACAAATTTGATAGAATAGAGAAGAACGTTGATGACAAATTTGATACAATAGAGAAGAACGTTGGCGAAAAATTCGAAGAAATGGACAGCAAAGTTCAGCAACTGGCAAAAGAGCTCGACACAGTGCGAAAACAGAAACTGCGAGAATGTTCTTTAAGCGGTCCAAGGAGAAAAGATTTGAAGCCTCCCACATTCGATGGCCAGAACTCATGGTCTACTTATAAGAAGCAGTTTGAAATGGCTGTCTGTGCAAACGACTGGGACAATGAGGAAAAGTGCTTTGCCCTAACAATGGCCTTGCACGGTCCTGCAGCAGAATTGTTGCAAACAGTAGACATCGAAAAGCATAAAGATTATGTGACTTTAGTACAGGCTATAGAGAAACGGTTTGGGGATAGCCACATGCAGGAGGTCTACAAGGTCCAATTGCAAAGCCGAACGCAGCAAAGAGGAGAAACACTGCAGCAGCTCCAAGCAGACGTGAGTAGACTTGCACATCTGTCATACCCCACCGCAGGCCAGGAAATTATCGACGAAATGGCAAAAGATGCATTTATCAGGGGAATTGCAGATTCGAAGCTACAGTCAGCAGTAAGGATGGCCGGGAAAAGAACCCTTGCTGAAGCACTTGCCTTCGCTCTGGCGATGGAAGCAGCCAATCAGGCTTCCAGGGGAACACATTTCGTCAGGAAGTAGCATCTGTCGAATGCTCCTGCACAAGAATTAGTGCCGAGGAACGAGATACTCGACGGGATAGACGAATAATGCGCTGCTGGAATTGCAATAAAATAGGACACCTTCAAAGGCAGTGTAAAAAACCGGTGCGACGAAAAGACTGCCCTCACTGTGGTGACAAGCAAATAGAGGAAGAAACCCGCAGAAACAGCTATCAAGAAACCGGTCAACCTTCCCGAAGCCATCAGTCGGGAAATGCTTAAGCACCAACTTCGCGGGGCAGAAGTTGGTAGCAGGAGTCGACGGCCCCAGGATCATCATCCAAGTCTCGCTGGCAAAACGATGCAGCGAAAGCCTTCTAGTAGAAGTATTCAGTGGAAAAGAAAAATGGATGGCAACAATAGACACCGGTGCCACGGCCTCAATCATCAGGAGGAATCTTGTGCAGAAGTCTTGGCTGCATAACACTAGCAGCTGCAGCTTGCGAACAGCTACAGGAGCAACGATTAAGGTATATGGTGAGGTCCGCATAAAAATCCAACTAGCCGGAATAACATTCACTCACGCATTTGTGGTAGCTGACATATGTGAAGAGTGCATCATTGGTACAGACTTCATGAGAGAACATGGACAACGTCAATACCTCAGTCTCAAATATCGTCACCTGCAGCAATCAGAGTCTAGAGCCTTCGTCAGAAGCAAAAAAGAGAAGAGATTTCATGGTGGGAAAGACCTTAGTGGAGCCAAAGAACAACATGGTCCCTGTAAGGATTCTAATCCAAAGACATTCAGTGTAAAGGTGAAAAAGGGGGAGATAGTGGGAAAATGCGTACCTGTTGAGGCTATATCGACCACAGCGGCAAAAAAGGGTGCAAAACCGGTCACAACAGTTCAGAGCATAAAAATCAAGAACAAAATTCTCAGCCTCTGTAATCTGGACGAAGATCAGCGAATCCTGGCAGAAAAACTAATCGGTGAGTACGCTGATATATTTGCTACACAAGACGGAGAATATGGACGTACGCATATTCTTCAACACCACATTGACACCGGACCAATCCGTCAACCTGCAAGGCGTCTTCCATTGGCAAAGCAAACAGAAGTTGCCGAAATGATGTCGAAGATGAAAGCTGAGGGAGTGATTGAAGAATCGCAAAGTCCGTGGGCATCTCCAGTGGGCCTGGTGAAGAAGAAAGATGGCAGCACGAGATTTTGTGTAGACTACCGACGTCTCAATGATGTCACTAAAAAGGACAGCTACCCACTTCCGAGAATCGATGACACTTTGGATATGCTTTCTGGAGCGAAATGGTTTTCAACACTTGACTTGAAGAGCGGTTACTGGCAGGTAGAGATAAATCGTACGGACCGTGAGAAAACTGCCTTCACTACAGGAAGCGGTCTTTGGCAGTTTGCAGTGATGCCGTTTGGACTGTGCAACGCTCCGGCCACCTTCGAGCGACTAATGGAACGAACATTGCAAGGACTCACCTGGAAAACCTGCCTAGTATATTTGGACGACGTTATCGTCATAGGTAAGACGTACGAGGAGCACCGCGAAAATCTAAAAGAAGTGTTTGAGAGGCTACGAAGTGCTCATTTAAAGCTCAACCCAGAAAAGTGTGCCTTGTTTCGTACGGAAGTAAAATATCTGGGTCACATTATATCAGCGGAAGGTGTAAGAACGAATCCTGACAAAATCGAAGCCGTGAAAAGTTGGCCTTCTCCAAACGATAAACACCAACTGAGAAGCTTCTTGGGCCTCGCCACGTATTACAGAAGGTTCGTAAAGGATTTTGCTGGCATTGCAAAGAGCCTGCATCAACTTAGGGAAAAAGGCCGACAGTTCAGGTGGTCTGGAGAATGCGAAAAAGCATTTCAAGAACTGAAGCGACAGCTGTGCAATGCCCCCATCTTGGGTTACCCCACGCCCGGAAAAATGTTCATCGTGGACGCAGACGCTAGCAATGTTGGGGTCGGAGCTGTGATCTCTCAAGTTCATGACGGTCAAGAGAAAGTGGTCACATATTACAGCAAAGTACTCTCCAGACCTGAACGGAACTACTGTGTAACCCGGCGCGAGCTTCTGGCTTTAATTCTGGCTACGAAGCATTTCCATAAGTACCTCTATGGACAAAAGTTCATTCTCCGGACAGACCACGCAGCTCTGAAATGGCTACTCCAATTTAAGAACCCTGAAGGCCAAGTTGCAAGATGGATCGAGCAGTTGCAGGGCTACGACTTTGAAGTGCAACACCGCAAGGGAACACTCCACTCAAATGCTGATGCTCTCTCTCGTCGACCGTGCGGAGTAAAATGCGAACACTGCAATCGTAAAGAAGCAAAAGAACAGGCAACTATCCAAATGATCAGGACTGAGCCAATAGAGGATTGGAGTATAGACGAAATCCGTTCCTCCCAACAGGCAGACAATGACATCGAACCAATATTGGCCTGGAAGGAACACGAGGAAAGACCAAGCTGGCAGCAGATATCAGATCGGAGCCAAACTCTGAAGGCATACTGGGCACAGTGGGACCCGCTTTTTGTGCAAGATGGATTGCTGAAAAGAAAATGGGAAAGTGCAGATGGGACAACATCTCGTATGCAGCTAATTGTGCCACGGTCCAGAGTCAACCAAGTGCTCCATGAAATACATGACGGAATCTCAGGAGGCCATTTGGGAATAAACAAGACGTTGGAAAAGGTAAGGGAACGCTTCTATTGGCTAAGCGCTAAACAAGATGTCGAGAATTGGTGCAAAAAGTGCATAAGATGTGCAGCTACCAAGGGTCCAAAAGTAAAGCCACATGGACAAATGCAACAATACAATATCGGAGCACCTTTCGAACGAATAGCCATCGACATCGCTGGGCCGTTTCCCGAAACCTTTAATGGAAACCGATATACTCTCGTAGTCATGGATTACTTCAGTAAGTGGCCGGAAGTGTTTGCCATCCTAAATCAAGAGGCTAAGACCGTAGCCGAACAGATAGTCAACAACTGGGTGAGCAGATTTGGGGTCCCAATGGAGCTGCACTCTGATCAAGGGCGAAACTTTGAATCAAAAGTCTTCCAGGAAATATGCCAATATTTGGGAATAAGAAAGACAAGGACAACACCACTACACCCTCAATCTGATGGAATGGTCGAGCGATTCAATCGGACCTTGAATGAGCATCTATCTAAGGTTGTCAGCAACTGCCAGCGGGATTGGGATCGAAACATACCCCTCTTCTTAATGGCCTACCGAAACGCGGTCCATAGCTCAACAGGGCACACATCATCCGAGATCTTATTTGGTCAAACAATTCGGTTGCCAAGTGAAGCAAAATTCGGATCCCCACCGACGGAGCCCAAAGAGGTGAACGAGTACGTGAACGACTTACGCAGCAGGATTCGTAAATTGCATGGACACCAGAGAAAAGATGAAGCTAGCAAGCAGCCGCATGAAAACTAGGTACGATATCAAGGCGAATTCTTCCGGTTTCAACGAAGGAGTTCTTGTTTGGCTGTATAATCCTCAGCGTAAGAAAGGCAAATCACCAAAATTGCAACAGGATTGGGAAGGTCCATACAAGGTGATAACCTGCATTAATGACGTTGTCTACCGGATCCAGCGTGGGGATCGAGGAAAATTGAAAGTGGTCCATTTGGATAGAATGTGTCATTTCAACGGGATGCTGAATGACGAAGTTGTTCGGGACGAACAACTGTAGGGAGGGAGCAATGTGATAACCACTTAAATGTGAGCAGCGACATCTAGCAGAAAATGTCGATACTGGAATAACAAAGTCTCGACTGGAGAGTGGAATCGAATTTTCTAGCAAATTGGAAATTGTATGGGACGCTGGATGGTGAGGATTGTTCTCGAAGCATGTCATTCGAGTATAAATACCAGTTTAAGTAAAAGATAAGAAAAGTATAAGTGGTTGAGAAATTGGATTGTACTGAGAGAAAGAATTAAATAGTGAATTGTAACTGTACTGAATAAAGGGATTTGTATTGAAAAGAATAAGTTCTATTATTTGTACCCACACAAACATTTTACAATATTTTATATAGTTTAGATACAAGTCTCGGTAAACAAAATTTTTATTTTTTTAATAACTTAATATACCTCAGCACGTGCTATTATTAGTGTAATTTGACTTAGCAAATATATTACTTATCTCACATGAATCTAATCGACTGAAAACTTTAATGTTCTTCCTAGTTGGGAATCGAACACCAAACCCCCCGAATGTGAAGGCATTTTTTAACTAAAACAATTCGTTAATCTTTAATCATTCCCTATACAAAAAGAATGGTTAAAAATTAGGTTAGCTTACTAAGGCTATCTTATTCTAACTTACTGGCCTCAAGCGTGCACTCTATTATCTTAATCAAAGAGATTAAGCTCCTTTGGCTCTGACCAGGGCAACTATATATTTAAAAAAAAAATATTTCTCTAGCCAGATCATAAATTATCTGTTTGTCTACATTTTAGATGCATGTGGCTGTCCGTGTTGTCCCACGGCCCAAAACTTTTCCTTTTTGATTTGATTGATTATTTATTATTATATTTTGATTATTTCCTAAGGCGTTGAAATTGACATTGACCGGTATCTGGCTTACTTTTCTACCGGCCGCACTGTCCAAATATCTTATAAAAAGAAAATGCTTTCAAATTAAAACATTTCTTTCAATTTGTATTTTACTTACTTCAAATTGACTTCAAATTACAGCAGAAAAAATATTTCTAAGGACAAAAAACAAAATTTAATACGATATATAAGTTTAATTTATTAATTATTATTGAATTGAATTCAAGTACACATTTTCTTAAATAATGCTAATTCCTCTTTCTTTATATACTACACGAAATAATTGTCTACAATGTGTGAAGGTGTGATGTACTAAATTCACTTAATTTACTTTAAATTATTTCAATTTACTTTAATTCATTTACCTTATAATCTAGGAGTGTCTTCTATATCTTAACCATTAATTGTAAGTTGTCAAATCTACGAAAATTTTCGACTTTGTTCTTTTTTGTTTTCAGTTTTAAAATACATAAAACTTTGATTGTAATTTTACACAAATATTACAATTTCTAATAAATTTATTTGCTTCACATATATAAATACAAATATATTTAAATATATATATACATTTATATATGAGCACATATAGTAGAAACACATACATGTATATTATAATAAACACATACATATATATATTATATACATATATATATATATATATATGCATAATGACTATATCTAGCCATTATATATATGCATATGGATGTTGCTATATATATATATATATATATATATGTGTGTGTGTGTGTGTGTGTATCTGTGTTGCGGGCGATACATCTCTGTTAGTTAAATTCATTTGATAACTGAATTATGAGTAATTTTTTAAATAATAATGCTGATTTATTGGTATGGGCTTTTACTTCGTATTTATTATTTGTGACATATTAAACAATATTACGATTTATAATTATACTTTACTTATCTTAAATTTATATCTATCTTAGGCTGAGCAATTAGTATTTATTACAATTTTTTCGAAAATTTTTCACCAAACATTTCTCTTTTATTAAATGATTGACAAATTTTTATTATATTGTACAAATTCAAACAACTTTTTTATTTTCGAAATATTAACATATCTTGAATTCAATACTATAACTATATGTTTCTAATTGTCCAAATTATAAATATTGAAAACTGAAACATTTCTATAAATCTAAACCGTTTGCGTCTCTATGTATAGTTGCTTCTGAAAAATAAGATTTCAATTTAAAAATAAAATTCTCAAAATATTTGACTCTTAGTTCCGTAGCTACAGTATTGAATCTTGAACGTAGTCCTTAAATTTAGTATATTCTTGTAGTTTTATTTTTATTTCTGATACGACATTTATATAACCAAAGTCTCAGAAAAACTTTTTTCTTTTACATTATACACTATAAATTAATTTACAGTAACAGCAGCAGAAATTCTTTGATGGAACTTTGTCTAAAGCTATGACAAGATGCAAATTATTTTCGAAATACTTTCTTTTCGAAATACTATATCGCTGAGAAAGTTTAGAAATGAATATATCTAATAGTTTTAAACATTGTATATTCTATTTTTTTACGGTCTCCAAAAATTTTCAATGAATAATACATTTTTATGTGCATACTGGGTAAAAATTAGTATCTTATGGCATTTTCCATTGGCCGACAGAAGCCATTTCTATTCCAGTGGCACTGTTCTCACTTTTTCAGAAACAAAATGTTGCTTCTGGTTTTCATTTCAAAAGCAAAATTTATCTTCTGGATTTTATGTCGGAATGTACTAACACACATAAATTGATTCGCAAGCAAATACAAAAATAAAAGATGGAAGCAGAAATAAATATTTTATTAAATTCTGCCATTTCGCAAAAAAGAAAAAAAATTGCGAAATAAAAATTTGGCATTTAACAAGTACATGTAAAAATTTTACAGCAAAATCAGAAGAAATTTGTAATGTTCTATTGGGGTCCAAAATGCCACTTCCTCACTTCCGGTGCGAAACCAGTGGAAAACGGAATCAGGAAACAATTGAGGTAAAGCAGATGTTACTTGAATTTAAAGAGAAAAGTCTATATATGTATTTATATGCTATATCATAATACATATATTCTTTTTTTTTTTTAATTAAGGACCACAATGTGGAAACGTTGGATTTGTTTGATCTACGGAAGAAAAGTAGTAACAATTTACTGCAGAAACATATACAATAAAGAGCGGATGCTAAGCATATTGTACGAATGACAAGAATAAGTAAAGGCAAATTTATTTAATCCTATTTCATTGTTTTAAAATATTATGATTTTGGTTTAGATTTCTATTTGAAAACTTTTATTTATAAATTATTTTTTCATTTTAACATCCAGCATTTCAGAATGTTTAATTTTTCTTAAATTAATTGTTTTTATTCGTAAATTTAAAACCAATAAAATTGTGTTGGTTTAATTGTTTATACTAAAATGATGGGTTATTGAGAAATACTTCTAAAAAATAAAAGAAAATAAATTTAACTACTGGTAAATTAACAGATTTTTTTTTGCTCCAGGATAAATCACAAACCTGTTAAACTTCGGTATATTTTGTGCACCAGAATTTGAGCATTAAATGGAATAATGATTGCTTATTAAGTGGTTTTTCGCCAACATTAAAAACTTATTTGAAGTATCCAATAAAGTATTTCTAGTTGACATTAATCGAATATTTTTTTCTAGCAATAAATGCGACCATTAATTTGCAAATATTCCAAACCAATTCTGAAGCTCAAAAACTTATTTTAATATTAAAATTGTTTTATGTCCCTTATTATTCATATTGTTTTGTATCGAAAATTTCAAACAAGCTTCAAACTAATTTCTGTAGACTTAAAATACTTCTATAAAAAAACAAATCACTAACACTTTTACTTTAAAAAAATAATAGTAATAATAAAAAAATATAATAACAATTTATTTTTACCAATTTATATATCTTAACATAATCATACATAACACGATGTGAAATAATAATCTAAATGATTGGCCTCACAAAGGCGCCTACTTTTTCGCAATTTGATTCTTGCATTCCAAAAAATTTCGTTTTCTTTTATTTTAGACCCTAATTAATATTTATATATGCATATTAAAATATTTCGATAAACATTAGAAAAAATAAATTCCTACTGGCTGCTGTTTATACAAACTTAGCATAAATCCTTGTAACTCTTTTATGAATAAAGTACATAATTCTTGTATAAGGATTGAAAAAGCATAAAAACATTGTTATATTTGAAAAAAACGATTATAACCATTAATCACAGCTTCCTTAAAAAAACAATTTTTGAAAAAAAAACACTTTATAGTTTTCTGATTGCTTAGATTTTCTTTCAAAAATTTCTGCTGTCAAGTACTACTGTAAATCAGTTTGAAGAAAATTATAGAAGATATAACTAATATCATTCTCCGTTGTATTTTCTTCTGTGTCTTTTACTTGTGGTTCAGTTTAGCTCGAGAAGGTTTTCTGGTAAATATGATTTTAAATTCGACGGTGTCCCGCGTTCAGTCGTTCCATCGAGAGATGTCCATAAATTTGCTGCTGTATTAGTAGCTTGCCATACTGTTCCGGAGCCCCAGGCATCTGTTCCTGTTTGTGGTATAATGGGAGATCGTTCAGCATTACCATCACCGAATCCATTGTTAAAGGTATGTACATATGTATAGTAGAATTATATGACAAGGTTAGATATTTCCACCATTTTTTTTTTAATAAATTCAAATTGTTTTCCATATATCAAATAAAGATTTAGCGACAGTTGTCGATAGCACAGAACATAGTTGACGCAATTTTATTTGTATTTATTTGTTTTGTTTTGAAGCAGCGTATCGGAAATGTTTCGAAAAGAAAGTATACACTATGTTAAATTTTGATAAATGTAATTTTAAATTTAAAACAATAAGAAAGGATCAATTAAGTAAAATGAATTTTTCCTGCTTTATATATGTATATATGCTTTATATAAGTACTTATATAAAATAATTTGTGAGTTGAAAAAAAGAAATTAGAACATAAAACATAAATGAAGTAGTAGCTTAAAAAATTAAAACTACTCATGGTATTGTTTCACATAATACACATGTAAAACAAGAGATCGTATAACCGAAGATATAGTAGCCTTGACTTAATATCTACATATATATTTAAATATATGTATATATAAGTAATAGCTGCACCTTCAAAATGGTCTTATCGTGGAATTTTGCAGTCATGCTAACTATATTCAATGATTGGTTATTGATTGGCCTTTATTATGCAAAATCAGGAATTCATATTTTCCTATGAATTATTGCATACGTAAAGAAGCAAAACAAAACACATTATGTATTTACTTTTACACGTGTTATGTGCAAAAAATCGTAAAAGCTTTGTATCTTCTTATTTCTAACTAAATATTGTAGAAAGGAATCAAATGTTAAGCAAATACTTAGACTTGTTCAACAGTAAACTATAAAACAACTATTCTTATTATTTGCAAGTTATTTAACATTTTTTGTTCATATAAACTTTCTGCACAAAATTTACTATGCTGGTTTCCTTAATAAAAAAAAAAGTATAAGTATTCATTATTTAATAAAAATTTAATATATTATTTTATAGCAAGTGTCAAATTAGTTAAAACGAGTAATATCAGCAACTAACGCCCCAATAAATTGATTTTAGATATATTGTTAGACTGATACTTGAGCAAAAAGTAAACACCGTCAAAAAGAATGTTGTATTGAAAAATTATTTTGGTACGACATCAATTTATTTTTAATTATCTTTTCTAGAACTTGTACAAAAAATCGCAAAAAATATCAAAGCAAAATATAAATTATAACAAAATAATCAATTTAACTAGGCATATAGCTTAATTTCAAATTAGACACATTTTGTTACCGATCTTGTAAAACTTGTTGTTTTTGTATTATTATTTCAATTAAAGTTTCGTAATAAGTGCGTTAAGACGACGTTCAATTTAGAGCAATAAAAAATGTTTAAAATATTTGTACTCCCAAACAGCTTTATTTTAAAAATTTTAAGAATATATTGGTTCTTTCTTTTTATCTAGATTTGGACTTATAACTATTACAGACTGCATAAAAAATCATATCTTTAACAAAACAAAAGTTACTTCTATATGAGAAATATAAAATTGGCCATTATGTGCAGATTTTCCTAACGGTGTTCTATTTTGTTTGGTATAGTTCTATAGAAAAAATAACAATGCAAATATCAAACCAGAAATACAATAAAAATTATAACAAAATTAATCAATATGTGCAAAATGTGCAATAGCTTTCCTTTTCACGGAACCAATAAAGTTATGATTTATGCCAATTCCTGATGAAATATTTAAACTGGCATATGGAGTGAACAGGTAGTAATTATGAAGATATCGAAGAGTAATGTGTAATGAATGTTTAATTATCGCTCATATTATATCTTTTGTTTGGATTTACTTTTCGTAAATTTATTTTTTTATTATTAATTTTTTTTTTTGACCACTGGAGAAAGGCATACGAAAATGTAATCGTATTATTAAATGGTATTTGCTGCATATATCCTATGTTCTCATACATATATATATGTATGAATATATGTTGCATATACATACTACAAAATATATGTATATGTAATGTAATATACATATGTGTATTTATATATATGTGCATTATATATACATATACATATATATATTTATATATATGAATATAAAATGGTTTTCCACAATAAAATGATTCTTGTTCTGTATCTGAAGTTGTTTTTTTTTTTTGTTTTAAGAAAACTCAGTCTTCAACAATAGAACGTACATAATTCTTTATGTACTCGAAATCGGTTTCCCTACCTGTCGGCCTATTTTGATTTTGTGAATTTTGTTGTCGCCATGCGGAATTCCCACCATTTCCTCCAGCAGATCCACCTGCAGCTGCGCTACTTCCATTATTTCCTGAGTTTTGACCATTGTTAGTACCAACACCAGTCGACCCGGTGCCACTAACTCCCGAACTGTTACTATTATTGTTATTCCCTGGTCCATTTTGGCCACCGCCGTTACTACCACCTCCGCTTACACTTCCTGCACCCGTAACAGTAGAGGATACACTATTCCCGCCGCCAACAATACCGGAGTTAACGCTGCCAGCGCCACCACCGGCAGAGCTTACTGAACTAGAGGTTTGACCAACAGATGGGGGTAAATGTTGTAGAATGCTTTGAACTTCGCTTTCATTAGGAGACTCCGCACATATTGTTGTATTTCCAAGAACACAGTTATTTAATGTCATTTGTGCTTTGTTGGCTTCTTCTCTAGTGGCATATTTACATAAGGCAATTCCTTGATTCAAGTACAAATGAAAATTTATAAGTGGACCATGTTGCATACACAAAGTACGAAGTGTCGAACCATCAATCTGCGAAAAATAAATAAAGAAAAATATGAAAAAATTAAGATGGTCCGATGTGAATTTATTAAAAACCAAACAATAAAAAAACAACATTTGTATAGGTACTTTCAATTTATGTAAAATTATATCCAAGCAATTATGATACTTAGTTGAACTTAGAAATAATTTTAATTTTAGCAAGTTTTTACAAATAATTTAATCGGCTTTAAATTTGTTGTGGTTATTACATATAGATGCTGAAACATCCATAATACTATTTATTTTCACGATAATTTTACACCAAACAGAATAAAATAACTTCCTAATTATATTTTATTTTATTTTTTTAAACTATTATGACAGAAATTGAGATTGGTTCAAAAATCTTTAACTATGCAAAATTGTTCAACACATTATGTTTTGAAGAAGACTTCAGTAAAATGGCTTCTTATGCTTTGACGAAGCGCATTTTTTCGATCCAATTTTGTCGAGCATTTTCAATAATAAAAAACTTACGCTTTGCTTTTTATAGCGTGATTTCGTGAATGAACAATAATTTGTAGTTGTTGTTTTTTTTTGTGGGGTTTTATTTAGTGCTTATGCTCTGAAACTTTTTTTATCGTAAAAGTTTTGAGTGTAGTTATAATACAATAAAAAGGATTTTCTGTGTGTATTCAGTTAACATTTTATATGAAAAGAAAATACACTAATTAAGAATTGCAACAAAAAATAATAATACAGAATCTCCGCGTTAATTTTTGCATGACACTTTTTTTCTACTTCCTACTTCAATTACAAAAAATGAAAGTTTCCTAGAATACCTGAATGAAGTTTTTTGAATTTTACGACCTAATTGCCAAATCCTCATTCGTTCCTTCATATTTTTATGAGTGGAAGAAAATATAATTAACCCGCCTAATCATTATCCTTTAATTATAATGTAATAAAACACATAATATTAAATTCAATATATCCTAGCTTTCAAAATCTTAAACTAAACCTTAAACCGAAAGTAATAAACAATAAAAAAAAAAACTGTCGTAATAAAGCGCAATAATTAAGAAAAAGGAAATTCCAAAAATATCAGCGGTTTCCTTCTATATATACATAGTAAATACTCACAATTACTCCGTTCTCATTTCTAGTGAAATATGGCAAAAAAAATACATTTTCGTGAAGTTTGTGCCTTCTTAAGAAATTAATATGTATACATACTCTTAAATAAAATGCTGCAACACATAGAGAACAATCAAAATCAAAAAAAATACAAAAAACCCATTTCAATAGGAGTACATGATTTACTGTGATTTACTGTGAGTGAATTGATACCGCACATTCTAAATCATGAAACATGATCGACACGAGTCATAGGAAACTAATGATTCATTCGGATTCATTCATAAGCAATGAGTGATTTGTGTTCATAGTACACTATATGATTCATTAACTCAAAAATGCATATTTTACTGTGATAGGATTCATGAATCTGAATCAGTGTGAATGAGTTGACTACTGTGTACAGTACTTTGACTCCACTCATGCAGGGCTCTAATTCGAACACCGTCCGTTTCGAAAGCAAATATATTAACATTTGAGTATTGGCCACCCTTTGATATTGCAAAAGGCACTTGAGAGAGTTTGGCATTTGGTTCTTTTTCAAAAATGAGCCCATTTGGGAAAGGTGAATTTCTTCTTCAATGGATTAGAAATTACTTTTCACAACGTTCGATTAAAGTCGTTTTGCACGGTATCAAGTCTGATACATTCTGTCTCCGACACTTTTTTAATTTACGTTAATGATCTCTAGGTCTGATTCTTCTAATCCAATTGTAGTGCGATTATGCCTAAACAGCTAGATTAAGTTAATTATGTGTTAAAAGTTGTGTTTTTTTTTATTGGACAAATGAATAATGTGAAATAGTGATGTTCGAAGGATTCGAAGGAAACGAATAAGTAATGCCTGCCACACCTTGGCCAAAGCCGATTACCCTAGAGGAATATAAAGCTAGATAAATAAAGAGGGCAGAAGAAAAACTAAAGGCGATACCAGAAAACAACAAACCGAAAAAGAAAAGAGGCGGAGTACTAGTGCAGGAAAGGAGACTATTGGCGAATCTAAAAGCCAGGCTCTACAGCGAACTACCACCACCTTGGGAGATAGCTAATGATCTATGGAGGCAAATTGACACCATCACCCGGGAAAGAAATAGAAGACAACAATTAGAATTAAAATAAGAAGTATGTTAATATAAATAAGGATTAATTAAGAAATAAACATGGCATACATTTGTTAAATTAACACTACATTTATTGAAACAAAAGATAATAATATATGATATTAAAGGCATGGGCAAGCAAAAGTCGAAACTAAAAAGGTCAAGTGCCAATGTAATAAACGAAGTAGAAATTAACGGACAATCTGTAAATTATGAGTTGTATCTAATAATAATAACAACTGTAATCTTGGCTGTCCACTTGCTAATACAAATTTATTCTTGGCACAAAAAGTCGCTCAAGAAGACCTACATTGCAAGAGCTGCGTCAGTGTCACAAATCTAACAAAATCAAAAAGACGATAGCGTATAATACATATGTGGACTTGCGACGATGTAAATGGGATAGATGAGATAGGCATACTTAAAGAGAAAATTTTTTTTTTTTGAATCAGGATCAGAGCCAATTAAATGGAATGGCTACAGATTATAGATAAAGTACGGGAAAATAAAGAAGTGCTGTACCTGTTTCACTTCATGAAAAGGTAACAATAGATGTTAACACCAGGAAACAGCATAAAAAACAGCATAAACATTGCTTTCAGAATTCTTCCGGATTTCGATGGCACTGGAGAACAACTGCAGAACAGCTGCAGAGTTTCCTAGCTGCATTAGAATTAGTAAATAGCATAACCGATGACAACAACATTATTGCCATTAATTTAATAAAAACAAAATTAAAAGGGAACGCTATAAACCTACTAGCAAGAACGGAAACAACAATAGAAAAGGTAATCCAAAGACTAAAAACAGCAGTAAAGGGCGAATCATTTGACCTAATTACCGCAAAACTGATGAACATCCGTCAAAGTTCCAAACCGGCAAATTCACATGCACAAGAGGTTGATGAGCTTACACAAAAATTACAGAGCGCGTATATTTCAGACGGACCTCTATTGGCTGAGACATACTCTATCAAAACGGCTATAAAAGCTATGATAAAGAACTCCACCACTGATAAGGAAAACTTATCATGGAGTCTGGTTACTTTAACAATATGAATGAGGCAGTAGCCAAATTCGTAAATAGCTGTACCAAAGCTAATGGCCAGCCAAATGCAATACTCCATTTTAGAAACAAACGTGGTAGAGGTTATTATCAAAATAATAATAACCGAAGTAATAATAACTTTCGTGGACGTGAATACGGATGCGGCCAGGGTCGTGGACGTAGACGCGGAAACTATAATAGTTGGCAACAATATAAATGATTTTAGCCAACCCAGACATAATAGCAATCCTAGTGGAAACAATTGATCCGTCACAATGACACAGCAAGGTACGGAAAACGAATGTTCCCCAAGTACTCAGTAGGTAACATAAAAACAAACAGTAAGATCTAAAATATAAATTTGAATTCATTGAACTACAGACGAATAATAATAATAAATAATGATGCAACAACATTTATAGTCGACACGGGCGCGGATATTTCTCTAATAAAGAAAAGACAGATTCAAAATTTAAATACAGTCAAAATCGGTTATAACGAAATATAGGTTATTGCGAACTAATTTTGAAGTCCCGGCCGAGGTTCATACAAATTGTACTAACCGAATATCGCTTTTAACGATATCACCTATAACGAAATATTGCTTATAACGAACAGTTTTGTATTGAAAATTTAAAAATCTACTGCTTCTAACGAATATTAAAAAAAAAATAAGTAGGCATTGCAAATTTCGTGCATTTAAAATGATAAATTCTGGGGATTTCCCTTTTACTGTTTTTTTTTTCGCATTTCGCATTCTGTTTTTGAGAGGAACTGGCAATTTTTTATATCAAGAAAGCGTTAGTTTTTAAAAGTGTTAGTTTTTTTTTGAAAATGAGTTCAAAACGTAGAGGTTTTACAATCGAAGAAAAATTCAATAATTTCAAGGCTCGAAGCTGGTTATTCCAATAAAATTTAGCAGCAAGGTTTTCTGTACCGGCTTCAACAATCTCTACCATTTTCAAAGACCGATATAAAACTAAGTAAAATTTTGAAGAATCCAACTTGTAAATAAAGAAAGTTCGATGCAGTTAACATCACGACATAGAGTCTACTTTCCTCAGCTGGTTCAAAGCCCAAAAAAGCTTGAATACTCTATTAAGAGGACCAATTCTACAAACTAAGGCAGAAGACTTTGCAATAGGACTGGGAAAAAATTACTTAACCTGGTCAACAGCCTGGATTCAACGATTTCGGCAAAGATAAACTATAACATCGTTAGTGCAATGGTAAGCGGTGAACGTAGTAGTTTTTCTACAGAAATTGTGGATGATTGGTTGCGTGGTGTTTGGCCAAAGCTATTCGTATGTTAAATCTTCAACATCGACGAAACAGGTTTGTTCTACAAAATGACACCTAATAAAACCTTGAAATTCAAAGGTAAAAAATGCGTTGGAGGTAAAAAATGCGTTGGAGGTAAAATATCAAAGGAACGAATTACGATTTCAGTAGGAGCTAATATGACCGGAACTGCTAAACAATGTTGGTTATTCTAAAATCAAAAACACGCGTGGTGCTTTAACAAGATCAAGAAACTTCCATCATGGTATGAGTTCAATAAACGAGCCTGGATGACATCAGACATGATCGAAAAACATTTAAGAAATTGGGATAGACAGTTTACAAAACGAAAAGAAATAATTCTGTCGTTAGTGGACAATTGTCCTGCACATCCAAAGATCGATGGTCTTACTTCTATGAAGCTTGTGTTTTTGCCGCCTGATACAACTTCTGTGTTACAGATCACTAAAAGAGCATTACAGAAAGCTTCAAGTACCAAACATAATTCGTAACATCAAGAAACAAGATGTAATGAGTTTGTTGGATGGCATTCTACTGATTTCCAGAGCTTGGGAGAGGGTGTCTATGGCAACTATAAAAAATTGTTTTAAACATTGTGGATTTATCCCATAAGAACCTGATAATTCAATCTTCAAAGAAGAAGACAATTGGCCTTTGAGGCACTGGGTTAAACATATTCAGTCATATGATAACGTATTTGATTCATAAAGTTTTGAAGATTTGGTTAATGTGGACAACAACATTGTGACTGCAGAGTTATTAACCGACGAACAAATCATTGATTCTGTGCACAATGAAAATGTGGAGTGAGAATGAAGAAGGTAAGAAGAGTTTTTAGTCTTGCTTTTTTTATAATTTACGCTCGCCTAAGGGGCTAGATACCCTTTTACTGTTGCCAGGGCGCGGGCGGAAAGTTAGAAGGAGGAGAAAGGATAATTGTTTTTGTAGTGGTTTGAAACTCAGGTGTGTTTGGTTTCTATATTAGCTCTCCAGGGGGTGGGAGTCCGAATAGGACGGAGAATTCTTTCTTCACTCAGAGTGATTCGAGGTATAATTCACAGTATTTTTTTCTGTGCTTGAAACTCTACATCAGCCAAATCTACGTGTCAGTGTTATGCCTTCACACGCAGAATTTTTCTGTCTGAGTTCCAATTACACAAATGAAAAACTGACTTGCTATGGGCAGGATTCGAACCTGGATCCTCCGAGTGAGAAGCGATTGCTAGTACCACTACACCACGGCCACCCCTCAGCTTCTCTAACAGTATGAAAACATTTTGCAACATTTTTACTTATAGAAACTGAAATAATTCCAATGAAAATTGAAGATGCACTTCAGCCTGTCAATACCTTGAAATCGTTTGTTTTGATACTTTTGGCCAAGATTGTGAAGAATTTTTACCAAAATACCACGAACAAATTCACCAGTCCCATCGAGTTCGTTTTAAATATTTTGACTGTACATTAAACACGTATGAAACAACAAGCCTACACGGCATAGGTCAAGGAATAACAAATACATTGGGAAAAGTTTACTCTGACTTATTATATGAAAATAAACTAAAAGCCTATGAATTTCATGTTGTTGGTGATGGATACTTTCCAATCCCATCCGATGGAATAATCGGTCTTGATTTCATGAAGAAATACCATTGTTTACTTAACTATGACAAGGATCAGGGCTGGCTGGTACTAATGCCAGATGATATTGAAGACACTGCAATACCGATATAATACTTACCAAAGGGTGATGCACTAGCAATACCAGCAAGATCCGAAGTTATTAATCAAGTCAAAACCCAATGCAAGGAAAAAAACGTGCTTATCCTACAAAAACAACTCCAAGACGGAATATATGTGGGAAATACAATTGCAACAAGCACCAGGGCATTTGTCCGTATTATAAATACAATAAATGAAAATATACTGATACAGAATTTTATATTTAAAACAGAAAGTCTAAACGACAACCGTCGTTACTGTTACAAAAACTGTCCAAAAATTTTCCAGACTTCATAAAGTCTGATTCACATACACTTTGTTTGGAGTACATAGATATATTCACACTCGAAACAGATAAGATAACTGTCAATAATTTTTATAAACAAAAACTTCGTTTAAAAACCGACGAACCAACATATATTAAAAACTATAGAATACCGCAAACCCATAAAAATGAGATTGCCAAACAAGTTGACAAATTGATACAAGACGATATAGTCGAACCCTTAGCATCAGAGTACTCGTATAATAGTCCAATACTATTGGTACCGAAAATATCGTTACCAGGTAATAATCCAAAACGTTGGAGATTAATTGTGGACTGTAGGAGTATAAACAAAAAATTAATTGCGGACAAGTTTCCGTTGTCAAGAATAGAAAGACATTCTTGACAAATTAAGTAAAACCAAGTATTTCACTTGCCTGGACTTAACGTCAGTTTTACCAAATTGATCAGATGAAAACTTCAGGAACATTACATCGTTCTCAACAGATAAGGGTTCATATCGATTCAAACGTCTCCCCTATGGCCTAAAGATAGCACCAAACTTATTTCAAAGAATGATTTCTCTGGTTTAGCACCGACACAAGCATTCTTGTATATGGATGTTTAGTTGTATTGGGACGTTCAGAAGCTCATATGTTTAAAAATTTGACAGATGTATTCAAAACGTGTCGAAAATACAATCTAAAATGTTCATTTTTCAACCACGAAGTGAAATATTTAGATCATAAATGCACGAAAGAAGGCATTCTTCCAGATGGGGTGGGCGTGGTGTAGTGGTACTAGCAATCGCTTCTCACTCTGAGGGTCCAAGGTTCGAATACTGCCCATGGCAAGTCAGTTTTTCATTTGTGTAATTGGAACTCAGACAGAAAAATTCTGCGTGTGAAGGCATAACACTGACACGTAGATTTGGCTGTTGTAAGGTTTCAAGCACAAAAAAATAGTGCGAATTATAACCTTCGAATCACTTTAAGTGAAGAAAAAACTCTCCATCCTATTCGGACTCCCACCGCTGGAGAGCGATTATCGAAACCAAACACACCTGAGTTTCAAACCACTACAAGAACAATTTTTCCTTTCTCCTCCTTATACCGTTCCATCCGCGCCCTGGCAACAGTAAAAGGGTATCTAACCCCTTAGGCGTGCGTAAATTATAAAAAAAAAATTAATTGCAGATACGAGGGGCGTTCAATATATTCTCGGTATCGATATGAAGGAAAATGCGAATTCAATTTAAATTGTTTTTATTTTTCAATATAATCTCCCCTAACATCAATGATTTGTTACATCTTGAGATAAGCTTTTTTAAACCATCAAAAAAATAAATTTCCTCTTTCTCTGCAAAATACCCATTTATTGCCGACTTTAGTTCTTCATCATCCGAAAAGAGTGACTTTGAACTTCTTCGGGGGGTCTGTTCCTTTTTTATGCCACTGCATGGACTCTTGTTTGCTTTCAGGGTCATAGTAGTGGACCCATGTTTCGTCCCCAGTAACAATTCGATCCATAACACCATCCGCGTTCTCACTACACATCTCCAAAAGCTCTGTACAGCATGCGATTCTCACTTTTTTCTGAGGCGCTGTGAGCATTCGTGGCACCCACCTTGCACTGACCTTTGAAAGGTTAAGATGGTCATGAAGAATGGTGTGAATGGTACCAATTGAAAGCTTGGTGATCTCTGCCATCATTTTCACCTTTATTCGGGCATCCTCAAGAACAAGTTTTTCGACTTCTTTGATGCTTTCTCCCGTACAAGCAGTAGCCGGGGCGCCGGAGCGGGGGTCGTCTTCAATGCTCTCTCTGCCTCTCTTGAACTCACTTGACCACTTTTGCACAGTTGATAATGAAGGTGCGGAACCCTGGTAAACAGCCACCATCTCTTCATGAATAGTTTTTTGACTTTTTCCTTGCTTAGTGAGAAATTTAATTACAGCGCGATGCTCAATTTTCACCATCATCGTCTCAGTTGCCATTATGATTCTGTTTAACTAGAGATAAAACGCGAATTAATAATCACATTTATATGAAATTTTACATGAATGCACTAAAATAGTATTACTTGATAAATAAGTCAATTTATATATATAACCACAGCTTCACCCCGATACCGAGAATATGTTGAACGCCCCTCGTAGGTTGCAATCTATTAAAAATAGAGAAAAACAATGTACCAAAAACATAAAACAGTCATCAGTAAACATTAAAATATACGAAGCGGTCAGTATCAGGAATAAGAAAAACAACGCCAAGCTAGTTATTAATGGAGTCTGTTTAAGGATTATAAAGAATAAAAAAGTGATCACATAAGACATAAATCACCTAATCACTAATGGAAAAATTTACTTGTATCAATTATTTCCACTGCTTGAAAAAATAGCAAGTGATAATGGTTTGATAAAGCTGCAGCAATCTCTAGGAGACAACATATTTGACAAGATCCGGATCATGAATATAAAGAAAAAGGAATAGCGTGCAAAATTGCAAACGATGACGAAAAGCAAAAATTATAAAATTTCCGTTCCAATCTGCGGAGGCCATTTACGGATTACACGTACATTAAAAAAAATACGACAGAAATATCATTGGAAATACATGACGAGAGATGTTATAAAATACGTAAAGAGTTGTGATAAATGTCAAAGAAACAAGTCTCTGAAAAACATAAAAGAACCAATGATAATAACCGATACGACAGCAGCTGCATTTGATGTAGTGCTAATAGATATCATTGGACCATTCCAAGGTCAGAAAATGGCAACGCATACGTGGTCACAGCAATATGCGATCTAACTAAATATCTGGTATCAATACCAATCGCTGACGAAAGTGCAAGAACAATTGCGAAAGCAATCTTTGACCATTTCATCCTAATTTTCGGTCCCATGAAGAAAATAATCACTGACATGGGAACCGAATATAAAAACGAAATATTTTCTGAAATCTGTAATCTGCTAAAGGTGGAAAATGTTACCTCAACGGCATACCATCACCATACGTTGGTAACTGTGGAAAGAAACCATAGAACATTTAATGAATACGTTCGATAATACCTTTCAGAAGCAAAAACAGACTGGGATGAGTGGCTGAGATACTTTACGTATTGCTACAACAACACACCATCAGTGAAACATGACTATTGTCCATTTGAATTAGTGTTTTGGTAAATCACCAACCAATTACGACTTCCTCTCAAATGCACAAATAAATCCAATTTATAATGTGGATGCATACGAGAAAGAAGTCAAATTCAGATTACAAACGGCCCACAAAAGAGCCGTAGCAATAATAACAAGAAAAAAAATTAAGGAAATGTCTTATACGACAGGAATAGCCTAGATGTAGCAATAGGAGATTTAGTCTTAGTAAAACAAGTAGGACATAAGTCAGATAATATATATAAGGGCCCATTTAAGGTAGTTAATATAGAAAATAGAAACAATATACTTTCAAAATCCGATAACGACAATACAACAAAGACCGACTATGACGTTATAATACAAACTAAGTACATATACATATGTAATATAGTTTAACGAAATAATAAAAAAGAGGGGTTTTAATGTAAAAAAAAAACCTAATTATTAAACATACTAACTAAGAATAAATGTTATGATAAATTCATTCTTCCGAAAAAGGGAGATGTAATGCGATTATGCCTACACAGATTAAGTTAATTTCGATGACAATAGCAAATAACCTCATGTCATCCACAGAACCAGAACTTCCCCACCGTCTGGTAATCAGATGCCACGCACAGGCGAATGGCACATTCCCACCGTCTGGTTATCGAATACCACTCGTGGGAATGCAAAAGTTAAGCTTGCGACACGATCGCATGAGGTAACGACACTGTCGCATAAGAATGTCAAGATTATTAATAAAGTAGTAAGCTTCAATAAAGACGTCTTTTAATAAAAAATAGTTAAGTCAGAACATTAAACAATACATGCCTTTACTGACGTCAGTACTCTCTGCTTTTCACATTCGTTCATGGGCTTCCGTGGGCCCGCCCTTGCTCTTCGGCTGTAGAACGGGAAGGGTAGTGTATGTTAAATTCATTAAATTTAGATACTAACAGCATGTAATTTAATGCTTCCAAAACATAATGTTTCTGCTGTAGTTAAAATAAAATTAAGGCACGCACCCCTTATCCATGAATGGCACTTGTATTGTAGAAACCGAACACCTGACCAAAGAAATACTTTACCCCTAAGACCTTTTTAGATATTTAACTCATACGTGAGGCTAATATTACACGGTCTACTAACATCCTCGAACACAGACGAAATGTTTTCGGTCTAACCTTGTTCTTTCGCTATTTTCATCACCCCATCGAGATTACCAATAGCTTTCCATCCGTTCAAATCTTCGACTGTACCACCCGTATATTCATCGGTTTACCCTCAACCCTACTTTCGATCGTAATTTGAAATATCATGGCCGTACAACTTTACAAATTTACAAAACTTAAAAGCATGGTTATAAACAAAATGGAAAGTTAGATAAAAGTAACTTCGGCACTGATGAATATATTACGTTCAAAGGAGATAAAGTTTGTTTACTCAAAAAGGCAATTTATGGCTTTAAGTAATCGGACAGGATTTGGTAAACAATTTGGATAAGAAACGAGAGTTAAAACCATTATGCGCAGACCATCACATGCGAAAGCAAGAGGAAGAGAACGGTCTTTTTTTGTTTAGATAGAAAGCTATGTGCAAACAAGTTAATAAGGATGTTAGATGCTCGGGAAAGATTCTACCATTCTAAAGTAAAAAGTGTACTTGGTAACATCAAAAAGGAGTGGCAGACTCTCCAAAAATAAATAAATCAATGATACTGTGTAATAACGGTGTGGCTATCGATGATCCTAAAGCAGTATCAAATATCTTTAATAATTTTTTTCTTAGACTATTGGCGTGATGTCCAACTTGGAGTCTCCTACCACAGATAATAAATCTATACAGATGTCTCATCCCTGTAGAAAAAAATGGTTCACTTTTTGTCGGCTGGACGAGTGTCAACGAGCTTTCGGAGTAATGTAAAGCTTTTTTATTTTCGCTCTGTTTACTGAGAGATTTTTTCTTCTCTCACCAAAAGTTGAGGGCAGTGGCAAAAGGAATATGAAAAACAAGTGCAAGGGGTTTACGGGAAGGGGTATGAAGATTTGCCTGTTTGTTTTCATTCGACTGGAATAGGAAATTATGTAATTTTTTATGAATTCGTTTGAGCGTATGGGTGTGTATGTAAGAAAGAACAATTCAAAGGCGGGAAAAGTCGAATATTTATTTACGAGGGGCGTTCAACATATTCTCGGTATCGGGGTGAAGCTGTGGTTATATATATAAATTGATATATTTATCAAGTAATACTATTTTAGTGCATTCATGTAAAATTTCATATAAATGTGATTATTAATTCGCGTTTTATCTCTAGTTAAACAGAATCATAATGGCAACTGAGACGATGATGGTGAAAATTGAGCATCGCGCTGTAATTAAATTTCTCACTAAGCAAGGAAAAAGTCAAAAAACTATTCATGAAGAGATGGTGGCTGTTTACCAGGGTTCCGCACCTTCATTATCAACTGTGCAAAAGTGGTCAAGTGAGTTCAAGAGAGGCAGAGAGAGCATTGAAGACGACCCCCGCTCCGGCGCCCCGGCTACTGCTTGTACGGGAGAAAGCATCAAAGAAGTCGAAAAACTTGTTCTTGAGGATGCCCGAATAAAGGTGAAAATGATCGCAGAGATCACCAAGCTTTCAATTGGTACCATTCACACCATTCTTCATGACCATCTTAACCTTTCAAAGGTCAGTGCAAGGTGGGTGCCACGAATGCTCACAGCGCCTCAGAAAAAAGTGAGAATCGCATGCTGTACAGAGCTTTTGGAGATGTTTAGTGAGAACGCGGATGGTGTTATGGATCGAATTGTTACTGGGGACGAAACATGGGTCCACCACTATGACCCTGAAAGCAAACAAGAGTCCATGCAGTGGCATAAAAAAGGAACAGACCCCCCGAAGAAGTTCAAAGTCACTCCGTCTGCCGGGAAGCTCATGGCCACAGTTTTTTGGGACTCAAAGGGAATCTTGCTCATTGAGTACAAAAAAAAGGTGAAACCATCAACGCCACATCCTACGCTTCAACTTTGCATAATTTGCGGGAGGAAATTCAAAAGAAAAGATGGGGTAAACTCGCAGCGGGTGTGTTGCTACTTCATGACAACGCTCCTGTTCACACGGCGCGAGTTTCCAAGGCTGCTGCGCGAGATTGTGGTTTCGAAGAAATCCAACACCCACCCTATAGTCCAGACCTTGCCCCTAGTGATTATTTCCTGTTTCCGGATTTGAAAAAATGTCTTCGTGGAAAAAGATTTTCGGATGATGAAGAACTCAAGTCGGCAATAAATGGGTATTTTGCAGAGAAAGAGGAAATTTATTTTTTTGAGGGTTTAAAAAAGCTTATCTCAAGATGTAACAAAGCATTGATGTTAGGGGAGATTATATTGAAAACTAAAAACAATTTAAATTGAATTCGCATTTTCCTTCATATCGATACCGAAAATATATTGAACGCCCCTCGTACATACATTTTCCGAATAAGTTCGATGTTGCTCAATGCTTGGAAATTTATCAAATTTTGTAGGTACTTAATGTCCTGAGCACAAAATTAAAATCGGGAAATTGGTCTAGTGCTCATGTACATACGTATATCTTCAACCCCATAACATGTAATAGCCCTTAACACCTCGTGCTTCAAATATCAACCACTTTTATAGTGTGGTGCAACGTCATACCCACCCCCTCCAGAACGTCCACATCACGGACCATCGATCTCATGATCTTCAAAATTATATTCCTACCCCCATTTAGTTTACATTGCATAACAAGTTACAAACAAAATAACAAGCACACGTACATAAACCCAAGTAAAACGGTTATGCTGGGCAACGTCAACGTATGTTTTTTTTTATTTATTTCTTTCGTTCACGTATTGTTTTTGCATGATAAACGACTTTGCATGTGTGAGTGACAAGAGCAAAAAGCGAAAAGAAATAAAATGATTTTTCTACACTTTGTAAGAACTTTCAGCTTTTTAAAAAAGCTTTTTTTTTAGTTCGATTTCATTTTCATAGGACAAAACTTCCCATATGAATGAGACATCTGTATAGATTTATTATCTGTGCTTCTACGTACTGCAACCTTTGCCCTAGGTCTCAATTAGATAACGACAATGTTATAAATAGTTAATAGCATGTTATAACATTATAAGCTTTCTTAAAATCTCAAGTTCACGTGGAGATGATGGTATTTCCAATCTCACCCTTAAAAAAATAGCACTGAATGTAGTGGACATTCTTGCCCACATTTTTAACCTTAGCATATTTACCGGAACCTTGCCAGATAAACTAAAGCGTGCCCAAGTAATACCTCATTCCAAAAACAGTAGTAGAGTGACAAAAACAACTACAAGCCGATTTCATTACTGTCCTCAATTTCCAAGCGCGTCGCCTTTGGCAAACTATACCACATGACACACAGTCGTATTCAAACAGTGGAGAAACGTGTTTTGGAGCAATGAAACAACAATAAACCTTTTTTTAGGACGGATAATAAGCAATTTGTTCGTCGCCCAGTGGGTAAAGCACACAATCCAAGGTACACAAGTCCACTGTGAAATATGCAATATGATGACATAGAGTTGTTTTTCTTGATAGGTGTAGGTTCCTTAACGGAGACATAATGAAAAAATAAAAATACATAGACGTCCTAATTTCATGCTTTCATGGGCCGAAGGTTCTTCCAGCGAGCTAAAAATTTAAATAAAAAAGGACTATCCCTCAAATAAGCAAGATTTGTGGACTTAAATGCCATTTAACAAATGTCGGTCATAGTAGACTCCATGCTCTTATTAAAAAAAAGGTTTTATAACAAAATATTAACTTTCATTACGGTCAAACGACAGCTCCGGTATGTAAACTATACCAGTATTTTTTTTTAAATACAATAGCTGCTCTTAGATACAGCCCAAACAGCAAAAGTTCGATAAGCACGATGGTCATTTGGCTTTAACTCTTGGTTAAATTCGATTTTTCACGGACGTACATTAAAGTTCTTTCTACAAAATATGCCACAACCAATACTTCATATTCTCCTTGGTATCTGCAATGATGGTTGGGTGGTGTGGAAATAGGATAGTCACTAAGAGGTGTCAACCTGGCGATACCCAGTAGTGGAACTATTTCTACACATCAATTGTGCTCTTTTTACCTGCAAGTCGATGGCCGTCCGGACATGCTGCTCCATCAATGTTTGATATCAAAAAAGGATTTAGACAAGGCGATTTAACATCCTTATTGAAAGAATATTGCAGAGTTCACGCGCCAATGAAAGAAGCATAATTTTTCAAAAGTATGTTCAATTACATAATCAAAAGAAAGCAGCCTGATGTCAGTGGCGCTTTCATGAGTATTGAGAGGGAAGCGGCGAAGATGGTTTTAACGGTTAACAAGGGCAAGACCAAATATGTATATGCTTTCAACCAGAAAGAACACGGACGTCTCAGACGAAACGTCACTCTCGACAGATATAGCATTGAGGTAGTTAAGGACTTTGTCTGCATAGAATCCGCTATCTAGTCAGACAACGACACCAGCGCTGCTTGCCTATCGCTGCTTCTTTGGTTTTTTAGTTCTTAGCCCAAAGAAGCAGCACTGGTGTCTTGTCTGATTGGCAAGAGTTATTCCTCATTCTTCAGCAATTGACTAGCAAAGCCCTATCTCGAACAACAAAAGAGATCTGTATAAGATCTTAATAATTTCAGTCCTACTCTATGGTGCCGAGGCATGGACTTTATAAAAAAGGATGGCTGATTTGAGAGGAAAATTCTTCGGATGATTTTCGGTCTTGCCGGCATAGACGGTGAGTGGAGAAGGAGATACAACGACGAACTGTACTGGCTGTACAGCGTCATCGACATAGCCAGAAGAGTGAAAATCCAACGACTGAGATGGCTGGGTCATGTAGAGAACATCAATGTAATATATTGTAAAATATTTAATACACGTTGTTGTGGCGTTAGATCGTCACGACTGTTGAACATGAACTGCCAAACAAAATCGACTTGAAACATAAAATGCAACGAATAGAATGAGTATTACATAAAATTTTCTTTATAAGGAAGTTATTGGCGTGACGCAAGGGTTCATACCCACTACGGTTTGTTTAATTAGGAAATGAAGTAACATTACTTGGTCAGACGTACATGTTAAAAAAAGGTTTTGAACCACAACAAAGCCATAAAACAAACTGAAGTTACGGCGCCATCTCATACAAATAACTGTACAAAATATTATTAGAGTCAATGTCACATGAAATATAATAATAAGTAATAGATATTTAACATTAATAAGAACCATTTAGTCACTTAATAATTACATAAATAGAAGTATATGGTGTATTTATATATTTTTCATGATTAAATAACTTACATAAATTTATTTTTATTTATTGTGCTTAGTTTTTTACTTACCTGAAATAGGTAGAAGCATCCTTTCATGTTATTTCGTCAAATTACCAACTAAGTAATTAAGACTTACGATTGACTAAGTTAATACAACTTACTTACTAAATATACCTAACGAAAACTGGCTTGAGACTAACTAAAAGTAAACTAAAAAAAGAAATCCAAACCGTTCTAACTAAAATTTACTAATTAGAACCTTTTTAGTTGCCCAGAATATATTAATTATTAAGACTTACCTATACTAATTTCTACTGTGTAAGCCTTAATGTAAAAAATAAATTTAAATAAATGAAATAAAATGAAAATTATACAAAATTCTGCTGTTTACGCATTCGGTTGCTGACCCCCGTAGCTGATGTATTTTGCTCGTCATTACAATGCCTCTTAATTTAAAGTTGATATCTTCTTTGGCTATTCTCGATCGCGTTTTAAGTGGTTAAGGTTTCCATTCATCTCTCTTCTAAGATCTTATTTTATTTTTGGAAAATGTATTTGGTTGGCAAGAAGGTAATTTCGGTTGTTACAAGTAGATTGCCTTATTATTGGTGATTCTCGGTTTTGCTAATGTTATGCTTTTTTTCTTTTGACATTTTGATAGCTGTCATATTATGCTTACTTTAGAAGCAAATCGAACTTGTTAGTAAAGCGTCACGTTTCACATGGAGTGCACAGAGAACGATGTTTGAGTGCCGCACGAATTAAACAAGATTCACTTAACAGAACGAATCAATATTTGTGATATGCACCTCAAAAACAATCAATTTGATCCTTTTTTGAGTGGAATCACTACTAGCAATGAAAAATAGATCGTCTGTTACATAAATCGAAAACTATCGCGGTCTAAGCGTGATGGATTACGAGTAGCACAAACGACATCGAGTTGTATCAAAATAAGAAATTAAGCTTACTAAAAAACACAATATGAGGCACAGAAAATATAAAATAGTACGAAGAAACCCAACCAACTGCATACAAGGAGGTAGTGAAGTGGAAAGCGGTTGCATATGGTCTCTGTCGATGCACCTAAAGCTACTCAATCCACCTTATTTACCTTCTTTTTTATATATATAATTAGTGCGCTCAAGGGATTTGGATAACCTTAACATGTTTGTACACGGGGCGGGCGAAGGAAACTTAGGGAGGAGGAAAGGAGAGGTAGTGATGTACATTGGTTTTAAATGTTTGCAAGTTATGCCGACTGGGAAATGGAGAGTTCGGCAGCGCATTCCATAAGCGAGTTGTACAGGTTAGGAACGAATCACGATATTTTAGGTTATAGAAGATGAGTAAGGTCAATGAATCTCGAGAAATTTTCGAGACGAGTCCTGAAACTAAAGGATGCTCCGACCCTTCCCCCCACAGAAGGAAACCCTTCTTTTTCCCCTGAGCTGGAGCAAGGTGTCATACGACCCGTGCCGAGGATCAACCTGGCTGAGAGCCCAGCATTTCCAAAAATAGTTCAGTCGCTAGCTAACTAACCTTATCAGTATACAGCGGATCTCTGTACAGATGGGCCCTCCTTTCTCCGCTACTCGTGGGATCTAATAATGGATACAATCTCAAAAAAAAAAAAACCAGAGTAAGGACTCGATCTAAAAGCGACGGATAGTCCGTCGTGTGCACGGCTCCTATCTGGATTTCCTGTTGTTTGACGCGCGGATTCAACTGACAGGCACGAACCAACAAAGTACAAACTGTCTATACAGTTCGTGTATGACAGTGACTATTACTATAATTATAGTAAGGTACGTTGGACACACTTCTCCAGAACACTGACAAGAGTCCTCTTCTCGAACTCACTAGAGTGATTTGATTCTGTCAAATGGGAAGATTGACAAATAACTTAAACAAATGAACGAGACCATAAAATGGACGATGGGCGGTACGATACCTCATTATCGCCCCACTTACAACGTAGATACATTCTGCAACGCAAGTATTGACGCACTGTCGAGATTAAAAACATTATACAGGTACTTTACTGACAGACAAATCCGAAGGTCATGACATTAAAACAAAAACTTCGAAATATAAACCAAATAAAATGGAGGAGCATCTGTAAGTTTGTATTGGGGTAACAAAATTCGGACTGTAAATACAAGCAACCCGAATATGTTCTCGTAAATAAATAAAATATTTCGGAGGAAAGATCAAAACTACCTTCCATGTCTTAAGGTCGATCGAACGATACATAACGAGCAAGTATTCTTAGCAAAAGGCATAGATCCAGAAGAAGCCATCTATAATGACAACTTCTTTGTGGTCGAAGATCCGCAAAAGAAAGTATGTATAAGGCGAATAATGTCATTGGCCCGAGCCGAGACCCATTTGCACAATTCATACCTTCGAAATGATATGGAGAGCTGGAAATTCGATAACTTAGGGTTTATCGAGGTCGATGACGAAAGCATAGCAACTAATGCCTTCGGTCCCGTTCATTTCGAAGGAAGAGCTTATGATCTTCCAATCACTGAAAAGTAAGAAATCAGTGAGAACCGATGGAATTCCGAATATTGTGCTTCGACATCTCCCACTAGAAGCGGGGGATATTTACATCACCCTGTTTAATAATGCCCATTAACCATCGCATTGGAAGACAGCGGTGTGCATACGATTCCCAAAAGGGCTTTATCGCATCTAATTCGGTGAATCTTCGGTCGACATGTCTCCTTCCGAATATCAGAATATGAGCAAGGTATTCGAAAAGGTGATCTAAGTGTTTTTCAAGGCGGGGCATGATGCATCTCATGATGCATGCCACATCTAAACTGGTATCTGATACTCAGTGTAGAAGAAACAATGCACGGGTATCTGCCTGATTATGGTAAACATGAACATCGTATGGTTAGAGGGACTATTCTTCAAGCTGCAGAGGCTGGGCATATGTAAATCACTACTATGTATTATATTATTTTTAATATGATCACCGCTAGGCGATCTAATTTCTTCAGGAATATTTGATATTAAAAATTATCTGCAATAAAGTGCGGTTAATTCGCCGATCCTATTTAAAATCTGCGTAAGCGACCTCGTTAGCTCACTTCACAATGCCTAGCGTACGGTGACAACTTAACCGCGAGGACATCAAGCCCAACGATTGATCAAATAGTGTTTTTTTTAAAGCAGCCAACTCGATACGAGGGTGAAGGTTTTTTGCTACATGGTCCTTATCTGGCCTAGCCTTGTATTTGGATGCTCCGTGTGGTCCAAAGTGAGAGCAAGTTTAATGGAAAAGATTTGGGCCTACCCAAATGATTTCAATAGAATACAACGCGGCGTTGGAAAACAGCGGTGGAATGCGTTCTCTTTGACTGAGCCTTAAGGGCTTGCCTTCGTTTCTACAGAAGACCAGACTCGGAGTACATAGAATTCTATCCTAATGAAGTCTTATACAAAAGGGCGAACTTAATAAGATATATTAATTTTTAACAAAATAAAATAAAAAAGACAACAGAAGAAAAAAGAAAACTATTTTATTTGAGTAGCAATTTCTAAAAAAAAAATTAAGATACTGAGTAATTATTAATTATTATTAATGAGTAATTATAGTTTGTAAGTTTTATTTCGATGTGAAAAAAAATCGATGTCCTAAATCAAATTTAATCTAATAAAAGGCATTTTCTTAGTGTTAGTAATATTAAAATGAAATAGAAAAATTACCCTTTTCAATTACGTCGCAAGACATACATACATATTGTAGATTAAGTTTAACTTTAGCTTAGAACACTTGTATGGAGCCAGTAAGTTATCATATGATAGTATAAGTTAATTAAGCTATTTGTTAAGCATTTTTTGGTCTAACTTGTAAGTGTGAATGAATCCGATATAATGGATATAAAATTAATGAAAATGAATGAATTTCTATGGGTGGCCGTGGTGTAGTGGCACTAGCAATCGCTTCTCACTCGGAGGGTCAAGGTTCGAATCCTGCCCATGACAAGTCTTTCAAGTTTTTCATTTGTGTGATTGGAACTCAGACAGAAAAATTCTGCGTGTGAAGGCATAACACTGACACGTAGATTTGGCTGATGTAGAGTTTCAAAGCACAAAAAAATACTGCGAATTATAAACTTCGAATCACTCCGAGTGAAGAAAAAACTCTCCGTCCTATTCGGACATCCACCCCTGGAGAGCGAATATCGAAACCAAACACACCTGAGTTTCAAACCACTACAAAAACAATTTTTCCTTTCTCCTCCATCTAACTTTCCGCCCGCGCCCTGGCAACAGTAAAAGAGTATCTAACCCCTTAGGCGCGCGTAAATTATAAAAAATATCATCAAAAGAAGGTTTTGTTGTCAATTTGTTGGGATTATAAAGGTATCGTTTATTTGGAGTTCTTTCCAAGAAAAAAAAAAAAATCATCGTGGGAATCGTATTCAACCATGATAACACTAGACGACACACATATTTGGTATCTCGTTAAAAATGATTGAACCTTGGTTGTGAAGTGATGTCACATCCATATCACAGCCCCGTCCATGCAATACAGATTTTCATTTGTTTCGAAGTTTGCAAAACTCTTTGGGAGATAAAACTTTTACCAATGATGATGACCTGAAACTGCATTTGGTCCAGTTTTGTGATTATAAGATTAAGTTCTATGAGAACGAAATCAAGAAGTTGACAGAAAGATGGCATACGATCATCTAAGAGAATGGTTGATTAAAGTTTGTTCTTTGTATAAAAAAAAAGTTTTATTCCACATTAAAAAACCGAAATTGCTTTATTTCCAACACAATATGTTATTTTTGGACCTTTTCCTTTTTTCGTTTATTTTCGCTACGTCAGAACCTGGATGGAATTTTCTGAATTTCTAAATCTTTTTCCCCATGAATTAAAAAGGCTAGTAAGCTTAGAGTGTGCCTTGGAAATATTCAAGTTTATAACATCAGTGGTGAGAGCTTGAAGCAAGTATTCATTATTATTAGCCTATGTAATTGGTAGAGTTATATGGTAGTAATCTTCGATCGTTTTTGTTACCTAACCCATTGCCGTCTACAATCATATGATGTAAAAATGAAACGCCTGGCTACTAAAAAATAGTTTATTTTGCTGGAATACATTAATGGGCTTGCCAGAATAACATGAAGGAAGCCATTTTTTACCAAACGGCGCCGAATTCACCGTACGTAGTTCGTGAAAGAATGAAATATGGAATGGCTCAGAAAATGGTAAAAAAGTCGAGAAATATTCTTTGGCCCGAAAAACTAAAATAAATTGAATAAATGTGATCGAATGACAAGATATACAGAGAATGCAGGATTCAGCTCCGGTATACCACAAACAGTGTCAAGTATGGGGCGAAAAAGGGGGCAAGGAACCATGGAACGGGGCAGGTATGTATGTACTAAATTTATTCAAAAAAATAAATTACGAATTTCCAATGTTTTGTATACTGACGTACTAACCAATAAGACCGTATCTACACTTTGTTATATTTGAGTTATTTATAGTTATCTTTTAATTCCGATGTCAATTAGGAAGATATGACTATTTCAATTGATGATGCGAGTGGTTTCCACGTGGAAATACGTCTTTTTATTAAACAGAAAAATAGGGCATTGCTTCTGCCAACAAATACTACTGTAACTCAAATTACGACTTCTGACGTTTACACCTTTTGTGATTATAGTGTATATAGTATATATATACCTTTTGTGATTATAGGCAGTAGTATAGTGTTTCCATTAATTTCAATATTTCCATTAATTTATTTCTTCAATAAAAAATAATTCAAAATAAGACAACTTTTTGAGAAGTTACTAAAAGGCAAATACATATTGATTATTATTTTTATTTACATATATTGGATTCCACTTGGATTGCTTTTTCAGAAAAAAGCTGTATGCAGATAGAATAAATTAGCTTTTTTTTCATTGAATTGGTGAAGCAACATCTCCCCTATTTCTTCTATAGCTTCATCAAGTTTAATTTTTCTTAATTCACTTTGTTTTATATGTTATCAATTTCCATTTTTATACGTTCTCTCATTCCACCTTGTACTGTGTTTTCACACTGTTGAGTGCCAGAATACACGCCTTTTTTACACTATTGCACAACTTAAGCTATAAACAATTTATAACTAACTAAAATTACCCAATTAAAATTAACTAACATATTTTTTAAGAAAGAAAGTAAACGATATTTAAAACGTGTTGATATACAGGGTGGTCCGGTTTGGGATACAAATATTTGATTCATTGGTTAATATTATGAAAAAAAAAATCGTATGGTTGGTCTATCTTCAACACCCACTGAATTACAGTGTTTAAAAAAGTGCGTTCGAAAGAAAATATCGCGGCTGTGGAAGCCTGTTTTGAAGAGGACCCCAATTTAACGATTCGTCGTCATTCGCAGCCACTTGGAATTGTCCATCTGGAAAATTCTGCGTAAAGATATTGATTCCAAGACTCATAAGATTCAATTGGTACAAGAGCTAAAGTCGTGTGAACATTTATTGCGTCGGGTGTTTAGTAATTGGGCTTTAAAATCAACTGGATCAATGATGAGGCACATTTCTGGTTGAACGACTACGTAAACAAGCAGAATTGCCGTATTTGGAGCGAAGTCTATCGTCAGGTTCACCAGATACCATTGCATCCAGGGAAATCTGCCGTGTGATGCAGATTTTATGCCGGTGGCATCATCGGTAGTTATTGTTTCAAAAATGAGGCCGGAGCAGAATTTACTATCAATGGACACGTACAATGAGATTATCTACGATTATGTGTTCCCAAATTAGCATGATACCAATGTGGAAGAACAGTGTTTCCAAAAGGATGGGGCTCCACCCCATACTTCCAACGAAAGCATAGCTTTATTGAAAACACAATTTGGCAATAGAGTAATTTCAAGAAATGGACCCAATAAGATCGTGGGATTTGAAGCCATTACATTATTATCTGTGGGGCAACACCAAGTCACTAGTTTATGCCGATAAACCAACAACGATTGACGCTTTGGAGCAACCTATTGTTCGAGTAATAAGCGATATATGCCCCCAATTGCTCGAAAAATTGGTAAAAAATTGGAAACCTATAGTGCGCTTAGTACGAGGCAGTCATGGTGGACATACATATTTACGAAACTTTTTTCAAATGTTAAATGGCATGAAATGATCCCTCGAATGCATTTAATAACTCGTTAATTTATTTATGTTTTACATATTTAAACAAGTCTTAACATCTTAAAAAGACACCCTTTACATGCATATATAAAATATTTAATAAAAAAAGTATTTCTATTTCTTAGCGAATATTTATTATAACAAAAAAAAAAAATACTAATACAAAAACATTATTTTTATTTAATCTCACCTGATTTGTTAGATTTTTTAAAAGCAGCCAATTTGAATTCCAACTGGAGTTCGTAGTAGACCAATTTGCATTTGCGCTTGGAACCCTGCTCGTAAGGCCACTTCCTATCCAACCATTAGAGTTTCCACTTACAACGGATGGATTTGTTACAGAGGCAACAGATACATTTACTGCACCCCCACTAGCCTTATTTGTGCCCAGACCTGGTGGTGGACCACGTGATGTTTTACTAATTGGGGCAGCCCACAATTCAGATGATGTGGTGCATTGTTGTGATACATTATCCGACCAACTTTAAAAAGTAAAGTTAACGTTAATGTCAGTATTTACTTATGAACATTATCAAAATGCACACATACCTGGGAAAATTTTGATTACTGGTTGAGGGATTAAAACTCCATGTTGATGATGATAAGCTCAATGCTGGTAAATCAGTCGGTGAAGTTTTACTTGTATTTGCAAATATATCAGCTTCTTTTGGCGTCGGATTAATTGATAATGGAGATCTAGCTACACTACCTGGAGTTATGCTTGGGTCGTCTTCTATACTTTTTATTTGCGAGCCCTGTAAAACAATAATCAGCAAATCACAACACAAAATTTTAAAGAAATAACCTAACCACATGAAAAATATACATATATTTGATTATATCGGTAGGTATGATATTTCTTAATAGCAATATTAATTCTTTTTTATATTTCTATAAACAGTCCAATCCTTAATTGAAGTAGAAAAATGTATGAATATCAAATCAGCTTCTTTAATAAATAATCTCAGAGGAGTTTTAATCAGAAAAGAAAAAAAAACATACAATAGAAATAAAGACAACAAAATAAAAAACGCAACTTATATAGTTGCAGATCTAAATATCGGCGTATATACCATATACAGTTCGCCTAATTCGTTAACGATAATTTGGGAAATGATTCCTGGGTATATTTTAAGAAAAAATCGTTCTACAGTAGGTAAGAGTCTATCTCCAATGCTGATATCACTTATCGAGGATTTAAGGAAAGGCTTACTTTGGTATACCCTGACGCATGTTAACTAGATGTTCTAATCTTTTATACCATTTTTGTTTAGTAAATTTTCCAAATAGGCCTTCACACCCGAAACCTAACTCCTTCTGAGAACTTTTGAGGAACAGGGTAAGGAAATTAAGGAAATAAGAAATCATCATAGCAAGCTAACGGTTTCCTCCTCTCAATATACGCAAGAAGATATGGCGGTCTCCAGATCATGGAACGCCAAATCAAATTGATCACACTGAGATAGACTTACGGCATGACTCCAGTATTGCAGCCAAGGTGCGAATGAGAATTTTCCAAGCGCCAGAACAAAGAAGAACTACAGTGATAAGATATAACTGCAATCGTAAATCAGCCAGAATTACCAATGGTAAAGTTATCACACACAAACTAACTAACACAGATATCTGTATTTTATTTCATCTTATATTTTATGTATTAATGCTGACTTCAAGTAGTACTGTAAGACGAAATTGTATTTAGATTATTAAGTAGAGTGAATAAAGTGAGACATCTGACTAAAAATAACTTTTATTAACTTAAAATTAAAACTTAGTAACTGGCGCGAGAGCAGCAGGGACACGCGTTTAAAACATAAGAACAACGTATGTCGAAAATAGCTAACGTAAGAACAGCTGATAAAAATAAAGGATTGTTTCGCGAGTGTTAAGCGTTAGAATCGTTAGAACAACACTTAAAGAACTCTTTCACGAGTGTTAATCGTCAGAACAACGCAACTCTTTTGCGAGTGTTACGCTTACAAAATTGTTTCATGAGTGTTAATCGTCAGAACAACACTTATACCGATAATACTCACGTGAGCGCATTATGTATTTATTATAAATACATAATAAATATATTGAAATTAATTGTAACCCATTACGAAGCAATAAATTTACAACGTAAATCTAATCAAATCAAAAATAAATAATTTTCACTTTAACTCGAAACCAAAACCTTAATTAACTAGTTTAGTAATTCATAATTCAATAATTGAAGGGATTCAAGACGCTCTGATTCAGCTAACAGGAGCACTTCATGCTCAAATAGAGCTAGTAAAAAAAAGACAATAGGCTAACTGTATTGGAAACGAAGATCATAAGCGATCCGAATCCAACACAAATGAGTTTGCAATATTCCCTTAAGAGTCTGATCTCAAGGAGATAAGCAAACTTCCAGGTTGCGTCAGATATGTGCAAATCCTTGACGGCAATCCGGTGCAGTACCATTCATGGATATATACTGTAGAAAATATGCTTAGCGATTATGAAATAGTCAGAAAAAAAAATATTTATAGGTGTATACTGCAAAGTATAAGACAAAAAAATAGAGAACATGTCGATACCTTATAATATAATTTTTGCTGAGTACTGGGAATCGATAAAAAGGTGTTTAACTAGGACACTAGAGCATCAACTAAGCAAACATTAACAAAGAAGTTCGACGTTAGTGTAAACCAGCTATACCTCATCATGAAAAAAATCAAATCTGAAGACTATTCAGCCGAAACTATAAGGGCTCTCACAGAAAATTACAGAAACCGCGCACTAGATGTCTTTGTAAGGAGACTAAACGGTGATCTGAGTAAAATGCTAATAATACAGAAACCACAAACCATACCAGAAGCCTATGCATCTTGCTTGGAGATACAAAACCTAAATTTCAGGAATGTATCAATTCATAAAAAAGCGTAACTAATACCATCTCAGCTTTTACAAATCAAATTTTTACAAGCCAACAAGAGCATAGATGATGACTTCTCTACCTGCAAGCCACTTCCCATGCAACAAATTATAAAGGGTTTTAACTTACAGCACAATAACCAACATCAACGAAACAATCCTCCTCCACCAAGAACACCTAAACCATTATAGCAAATGGAAACAGGTGGATCCAAACAAAGCAATTTGACTATTAAAATAGGTCGGTAAATTAAAGACACAATTTCCAATCTAAACGACCAAATGATTCAGCAAACCTCCGTCTAAAGTAGCAAAGGCTATTTAACATAGTTACGAAAGCAGAAGGCAAACAAAGTAATGATAATGAAGATTTGGAAGATTGTTCACAATTATGCCGCAGAAATGGAAGCTTATTTGCAATGCCGCCTAGAATATAAGTAATAAATAGAAAAAGAAGAAGCAAACACCGAAGCAAATTTTATGACAGATGTCTCTCTAGCATTCGATACCTAGAGTATAGAAGGCAAGAGTTTAAAATTTCTTATGGACACGGGAGCAAATAAAAGAAAATGCTATCCCCGTAAAAAATCCTTTCAAAATTCTATCTGCAGGCGGTGAAGTGACAATAGAACGCAAAGTGAATGGTAAATTTTTTAAAGGTGCTGATAATAACATATATCTAGAATTCTATGTTCTACCTGGCTTAAGATCTTTCGATGGTATAATAGGAGATGACGCATTAAAAGAACTAGAAGCCATTATAGACAGGAAGAATAATAAACTCACCATAAAACCAAATGTAAAAATAAAACAAAAAGAAACGCAATCCACTCAAGTATATAAACTTATAAAGAAATAAAGAAATTAGAGATAATCATTTGACTGAAAAAACTAAAAGCCCCTACAATTCTTCTCTATGGATTGTCCCGAAAAAGATGGATGCTTTGGGAGACAGGAAGTTCAGAATTGTGATTGATTACAAACGTCTCAAAGCCGTTACAATAACCGACACATATCCGATTCCGGATATCTCAAACAAAATAGCCAGCCTAGGAAAATCGAAAATTTTTTAAACTATCGTTTCAGGGTTTCACTAAATTAAAAACACAGATATAGCAAAGACAGCATTCTCCACAATGAATGAAAAGTATGAGTTTACAAGACTTCCGTTCGGACTGAAGAATGCTCCAACTATTTTTCAACGGTCAATAGACGATGTATATACTGGGTGAGTTTTTTAACTTGAGACATCCAAATTACTCGAAAAATACGCGATATCGCGAAAAATGTTTCAGGCAAACGTCACAAGGTTCTGAAGGGAACATAAGATGGTGGCCACGAGTTTGACCTTGAGCCCCATTTTCCCTTGAAAAGGGAAACGAAGGTCACTTTTGATGATAAACGAACGCACAGGGGGTGGCCGTGGTGTAGTGGTAGTAGCAAACGCTTTATTTTTAAAAAAAAGTTTAAATCGATATACAACGGCACAAACAGAAAGTGTGATCGATCGATCGTGAGATGAGTGGAAGTGAGCGGCCCGCTATTCCAATAGCGGGGTCCGCAGATGGCATGTTGTCATCTGATGATCAGGCCTTCCAGCCAGCCCAAAGATCAGAAACAACAACAACAGAAATTGCTACAAAGAGGAGGAGAAAGCTGAGGCCGACTCCGAATCTCGTAAAGCGCCTTTCCCTATCAGCTTCTTCAGAAATGCTGCATGGTGGAGCGAGGGAAACGACGGCAACAACAACAGCAAGGGCAGCATTAAAGTCAAGGAGGCAAGTCTTGAATAATAACGATTACCCGTACGTATCGGATGGTGGGGAAGGCCACTACATGGGTGCAGACAATAGCTTCGCATCCCTAGCTGCATCTGAGCCAGATGACGAAGATGATGAAGTGGAAGCTCTTAATAGTACAATCAAACAGCTAGAGCAAAAAGTGCTTGCTATTAAGGCAAAGCAAGAGGCAAGGAGGAAGTTGGAAAAACTGCAACAAATCCAGAGCCCTCAGAAACAACCAAACGTAAGCGGGGAGCTACCACAAAAACAGAAACAAGCCGGTTAAACAACAACAAATACAGAAATCTGCACAAGAACTTACAAAGAAACATGTGCAACCACAAGTAAAGCATCAGCAGCAAAAACAACAACAGCAACAAAAATCGCAGCAGCAACAACGGCAACATCAGCAGCAACAACAACAACATCAGCAGCATCAAAAACAACAGCAGCAGCAACAACCGCAGAAGCAACAGCAGCAGAAACAACAACAACAGCAAGGGCAGAAACACACTAAGCAGAAAGTGCCTCCAATTAACACTTTCAAATTGGAGCTGAAGGACACCATTGAACTATGTAAGTCGGCCATTGGTAACAACTTTTTTATTAAAAGACTAAGTCAAGATAGGCATGCGATCCACTGTAACACAGTGGAGCGCTATACTAAAATAAAAAACTTATTGAAGGAATCGACGACGGAGTTCTTCTCCTACACCCCGAAGGGGGACAAGCTGCAAACAATGCTGCTGAGGGGGATTGAACCGTCAACTGATCCGGAGGAGCTCCTTGCACTGCTCAAAGAGAAGGAGTGCGAAGAGCTCAAATTCGTAGGGGTTAAGCCATTCGTCACGGCTAGAGCCAAAAGGGAGAAGCGGAAACTACCGTTCTTCCTGGTTCAGCTAAGTCCCACCAGCAAACTGGATGGTCTAAGGAGCATCAAAGTCCTAGACTACCAGGTTGTACACTGGGAAAAATTAAAGAGGACCGAAAACATTTTACAATGTGTTCACTGCCAAAGGTTCGGGCACGCCGCGTCGAACTGCGAAATGCAGCCTCGATGCGTGAAGTGCGGAAAGAACCACAAGTCCGAGGAATGCGCTCTAGGCAAGGACGGAGCGTCAGAAAAAAGCCAACTCTCTTGCGCGTTATGTAGGAACACGGGACACACCGCAAATTATCGGGGTTGTCCCAAATTCCAATATATCAAAAGAGTAAATCTGGCTCGGCAGCAGAAAGTGGAAATTAAACGTCCACTCGTGCAGACACAAACACCAGCCGTTACTCCCCACGTTACCTACGCCCAAATGGCGGCAGGTAGGGGAAATACGGTACAACAACCAAAGGTAGCTTCTCAGGCCCCAGCGCCTAGAGCACCGGAACCTGTACCTGACATGCTGGCTATCTTGCTCTCTATTCAGGGACAGATGGCTCAGCTTCAGCGTCAAATACAGGAACAGGCTAAGCGGGTAGATCGTATATTTATACGCGCTGCTGCCGGGCCTAACGCACCTCCAGTCGTAATGGGTACGTACATGGCGGAGCAAACCCTGAAGATCCTTGCAGTGAATGTTAACTCACTGATTAGGTTCGAACGACGAGCCGCACTATTTAAGTTGCTTAAAGACCAAGCCCCTGATGTGCTTTTTGTTAGCGAAACTAAGCTCACCAAGAGACACAAAATGAGGCACAAAAGATATAAAATAGTACGGAGAAACCGACCCAACTCCATTCAGGGAGGAGGCGTTGCGATTTTCGTACGAAAAGGTATACGTTTTAAAAGAGTATACAGTCGTGTAGTACGTAGGTTCCAGGTGCTGGAAGCATGCATCGTGTATATCCCTCTCCGTAGTGGAAAGCGGTTGTACATGGTGTCTGTCTATGCACCTAAGGCTACTCAATCCACATTATTTATCTCAGAGCTCGAGACACTTTTTCGATTTCTGAGGCTGGAATTGGAAGACAACTATTTTATCATCGGCGGAGATTTCAACGCCAAACATAGTGATTGGGGAAATAATACACCAAATACTAGAGGGAACCTACTATTCAATTGGTGGGGTCAACACAGTGTGATGTATCGACTCGGCCTTAAGGCGACGGACAGTCCGTCGTTTCCTAGACACGGGTCCTATTTGGATCTTCTGCTGTTCGACACACGAATACACCTGACATGCACAAACCATAAACTGTCTACGCACTTTTGTGTATGACAGTGACCATTGCGGACTCAGTACCGAAATAACCGTTCCGAACGAAACTGCGGAATTGGACGAGTTTGTTCAAAGGCATGCCTACAATTATAGTAGGGTGCGTTGGACAATCTTCTCCAGAATACTGACGAGAGCACTCTCCTCGAATTCGCTCTACCCACCGTCCAATACAAATCTGTCAAACGAGGAGATTGACAGGTATCTAAAACTAATGGACGAGACAATTAAACGAACAATGGACAAAACGATACCTCGGTATCAATACACTGACAACGAGGACTTATTCCGCAACGCAACCATTGACGCACTGCACCGACATAAAAGTAGACTGCTGTCAAGACTAAAAACCTTGTACAGACAGTTTACTGACAGACATAACCCGGAGATTATGACGCTAAAGTCGTCGATCAAAAACCTCAAAGTATTAATAAAAGAAAATTACAGAGCATCTGTAAGTTTGTATTGGAACAACAAAATTCGGGCTGTAAACACCAGCAACCCGAATATGTTCCCGCAAATAAATAAAATATTTCGGAGGAAAGATCACAACGACCTTTCGTGTCTTAAAATCGCTCGAACGACGGACAACGAGAACATACTTATAACAGCAGGCATCGATCCAAATGAGGCTGTTGATGATGACAACTTCTTTGTGATCGAGGATCCGCAGGAGAAGGTAGAGGCTATAGGAGCGACTTTCCAGGAAGTATATAAGGCGAATGACATCATTGGCCCGAACCACGACCTGGAAAGTCGAGACCTTGTGCACATTATTTCGAAATGAAATAATGAATTGGCGATTCGAGAGCTCGGGTTTCACCCAGTTCAGTGACGAGAATATGGCAAATAATGTCATCACCAACGATAGGGTACTACCCCCGTTCATTTCGAAGGAAGAGCTCCAAACGATCTTTGAATCACTTAGAAGTAAGAAATCAGTGGGAACCGATGAAATACCGAACATTGTGCTTCGACATCTCCCTCTAGAAGCGGTGGACATTTATACCACCCTGTTTAATAATGCAATGAATAATGCACATTATCCAGCGCATTGGAAAACTGCGGTGGTACATCCCCTCCCCAAAAGGGATAAAGACACTTCCAATCCGGCGAATCTCCGGTCGATCAGTCTCCTTCCAAACATCAGTAAGGTTTTCGAGAAGGTGATCAATAGAGTCCTGACCAAGTGGGTTGAGGACAAACATATAGTTCCGGATAATCAATTCGGTTTCAAGGCGGGGCATGATGTTATTCATGCTGCGTCTAAACTGGTTTCTGATATCCAATGGAACAAAGGCAAGAATCAGTGCACCGGTGCCTGCCTGATTGACTTGGAAAAAGCCTTCGATACCGTATGGTTAGAGGGACTCTTTTTCAAGCTGGACAGGTTGGGCATTAGTAAACCATTGCTGTATATTCTTTTTGATATGCTTTCCAGTAGACAGTTCATCGTGAAAAATGGCGATGTGACTTCTGCTGGAACATTTAACATTAAAAACGGTCTGCAACAAGGTGCGGTAAATTCGCCGGTCCTATTCAACATTTACACAAGTGATCTGATAGGTTCACTTCACCATGCCATATCGTACGCAGACGACTTAATCGCGTACAGATCAGGTCCAAAGATTGAAGTTATTAATATACTCTTGCAACGTGACTTCGATAAAATTAAACGATATTGCGATGACTGGAAATTGAAAATAAATTTTCAGAAGTCGGAAACCATTTTGTTTAGGTCGCCTTTGTCTGGGGCCTCTAGGGATACCAGAAAGAATTGGCGAAAGTTCTCGATCGTGGGGCAGCACGGGCAGCCACTTGCTTGTCGAAATGTAGTCAGATACCTTGGGATCTGGCTAGATCAATATCTGTATTTTAACAAACATATAGATGTTGCTCTGGCCAGAGCCAAGGGTGCTTTTGCCCTTACAAAGAGACTGTTTTATAACAGCCAACTCGACGCGAGGGTGAAGGTAATCTGCTACATGGCCCTTATTAGGCCCATGCTTGTATTTGGATGTCCCGTGTGGTTCAACGTGAGAGCAAGTTTATTGGAAAAGATTCGGGTGTTTGAGAGGGCTTGTCTTAGGACTTGTCTTCGCTTATACAGAACACCAGAGTCTGAGTACATAAAATTCTATCCTAATGAGGTCTTGTACAATAGGGCGAACCTGATAAGAGTGGACAATTTAGTCATTAAGTTAACTCAAATCACATTGCAAGAGCAATGACCTCATCGAACAACCTGATCTCCGGGGCTTTCTACCCCAATTACATGTATCATGAGAGAGTTCGCTTTGATGGCTTTGTTCCCCCAGAAGCGTTCCTCTACCTAGATATGAAAGGTCTGATCCAGGACAGATTGGCGGTGCCGCTAATCTTCCACGTTGCTCGAACAGCTGCGGACAGGCGACTCAACTACGACAGAGACGTCGCACATGGCAGTGCGGAGCGCCTCCGGTTCAGTAGGTCGGTAGGGAGTCGCGACATAAGGGATGTTGCTCGGCAGCACCAACAATTCTGGTGGCTAGATGAAGGAGGGGAAGTCTCGTCGTCGAATTCCTCCAGTCCTACGTAGCTCCATGGGGAGCAAAGTCGGTCTTCTGCATATTTTTTTTTTTTTAGCCATGGCCGGCTTACATAGTTATAGGTAGAATTAGGGTAGTTTTAAGAAAAAAAAAAAATAAAATAAATGAATAAAAAAAAAAATAATAAAAAAAAAAATCACAAAAAAAAAAAAAAAAATATTAGAACAGAGGTGGGTAACACCCTCTAAAATATGGTATAGCATTAGATAGTTTAAGTAGGATTAAGTAGGTTAAGATATAGTTGTAAATAGTTTATACGTTTAGTTTTAAGTTTTATATTATAACAAAAAGTCCATATACTAAGTTTTGCTACTTAAAGTTTATTTTCTTAGTTTTAGTTTTAATAAATGTAAAACAAAAATAAAAATAGTCTGTAAGAAACGTCGAAAGACATAGATTAAGTATTATGTTTAATTTAGAGTGCCTGCATGGGGCCAGTAAGTTACAATAAGATTATTTTTAAGTTACTTAAGCTAATTTTTAAGCGTTTTTTTGTATAGCGTATAAGTGTTAATGAATTGAAAAGAATAAAAATGCATTTAAAATGAAAATGAAATGAAATGTAGCAAACGCTCACTCAGAGGGTCCAGGTTCGAATCCTGCCCATGGCAAAATCAGTTTTTCATTGTATAATTGGAACTCAGACAAAAAACTTCTGCGTGTGAAGGCATAACACTGACACGTAGATTTGGCTGTTATAAGAGTTTCAAGCAATGAAAAAAATACTGGGAATTATATCTCGAATCACTCTGAGTGAAGAAAAAGCTCTCCGTCCTATTCGGACTCCCACCCCTGGAGAGCAAACATAGAAACCAAACACACCTGAGTTTCAAACCACTACAAAAACAATTTTCCTTTCTCCTCCTTCTATCTTTCCGCCCGCGCCCTGGCAACAGTAAAAGGGTATCAACCCCTTAGGCGCGCGTAAATTATAAAAAAAAAAAAAACTCTACGACGTTGGTTTGGAGAGTTCCGCCCAGGAGATTTCTGCCTCGAAAATGAACCTCGTGGGAAGCGGGCACGCTAGTTGACGACGATGTTTTATGAGCAATGGTGAATCGCATCCAACGAAATCGGTGCGGGAGATTGCACAAAGCATGGCAGTATCCCCAATGACAATAAGTCGACACCTTTCTCTCATAGGGAAGGTAAAGAAAATATTAGCTTTTAAATTTTTACTACAAAATTGTTCATTTCATGTGGTACAACCTTATTATTAGGTTAGCATTATCAGCATTACTCAAGAAATTTTGGAAAATTACAATAAGATAGTTTCAGAGAATTAACAATACAAGTGTCGATAAGTTTGAACAAATAATGTACAATAGACTTACAATAATAAAATATGAAATCAATGAAATCGTATCAGCAGTTCAATTAGCAAAAAAAATGAATCGTAAACACAAACCTTTTGGACAAGACCGAGATCCAGAATATTCTCACGCAGATGGAGACACTCCCATGTAATAATGAAGTCGAAGTGGTATGCAATAGAAAAGCAATAGTGCTACAAAAAGATTCAATTTTACTTTATGCTATTTCCTTACCGAAAACAAAACCAACTGATTTCAATCATCTTTTAATTATATCTTCAGTTAAAGACAATAGACGAATATACTTAGAAACCAACAATCTTCTGGTAAATCAAGACGAACAATATGGAGTCACAGAGCAGTGCAGAAAAACTAACGACAAACTAGTATGCAACAGCAAACAAAGGAGGGAAGACCTAAGGAGGGAAGTGTTATCACACACAAATAACCTTCGCCAGCACACGCGCCAACTACCTGCATGCATATCCAGCGGATATAGGAACCCCCTTCACTGCGCCAACTAAAGAGGCGTAAGTCTCCTCAAGATCACATACAAGATCTTATCTGCCATATTGTGTGAAAGTCAGAAACCTTTCGTCAACAACATGATTGGCCCCTATCAGTGCGGTTGTCGACCAAATTTTCACACTCTGGCGGATCCTGGAAAAAACTTAAGAAATCCAAATCGATACCCACCACCTTTGCATAGATTTTAAGGCCGCATATGGCAACAGGTATATAGAGACATGTCTAGTTTTAGCATCCCTGACAGTGCGTCTGTGCAGAAAGCACCATCTTTTAAATCTGTGCAACTACTAGCGAACGCCGATGATATGATGAGTGTTGACCACGGTCAAGAACGGACGTTCTATTTAAAGTGTTGTGGGGTGCGCGCTTTTATAAAGAACTACAGCCAACTAACTTAAATCATCTTTTCAAAATTGCATTGTTTAATCTGCAAACAAAAAATTGTCCGAAGCGATGTATCTAAAATTACATGTAATGATTGCAGTTGCATATTTCACTGTGCTTGTGCGAACATTAGTCCTAATGACTTTGAATACATGACCGCTAACAATATCAAATATCGTTGTGACAAGTGTAACACTCTGCATCGAAAATCGCTGCAACCTCAACCGATAGCTCCAACAAATGCAACATCAGGACCAGTACCAGCTTTACAACAACATCGGCATCAACAATAACATGCTGAAGAGCAGGTAAATCCAAGGCAAACAAAAACAACAAGCACTTTGTGTGAGCAGTAAGACTGTTCGAGGGATCCTCTACAACATGATTAAGGCAAAACACACTGGGAGGTCAATCGCAGCCGCCGCCTTGCACTCTTCAACAGCTATACGACGAGATGTTGTGTATAAAAAATATTAACAGCGAAATTCTAAGCACTGTTCAGCAGTTGAATGAAGAAAATGTGTCTCTGAAATAAAAGGTCAATGAACTTGAAGGAAAATTGAACTGGTGGGAGCAGAAGCAGCTTGAAAATGTGATAGAAATTGTTGGTGTGAAAGAAGTAAACAACGAAAATGCAGAAGAGTATGCGCAAAAATTGTTTACCGAAGCATTGAACCTGTGTCTTCGGTTCACATTAAAAAATGTTATGTGAAAAAGTTCATTAAAAGAAATAATACTGCAAATATTCTATGCATTCATCTCGCATCGGCTGATGTTAAGCAAAAAATTATGAAGAGCAAGAAAACCGGAAGGAAAAAACCTAAATACAACAATATTTGGCGATACCGGAAACAAAAGCTCCAGCATCTATATAAATAATTGCTTCACGAAATATACCTGCAATCTATTTAAGGCAGCTAAAAAGTTAAAGGTTGAAAATAAATTTAAGTATTTATGGTACAATAATTAAATAATTTTGTTAAGGAAGGTGGATGGAGGAAAAGTTGTTGCTATAAAATCATTTGATGATTTATCTTTAATTAGAAACGATTAAAATTATTTTGAAGTATGAACGACAACTTTGATTTTGTAAGCAACAACTTTCCCTCAAGCTCCATAACTTTTAATGACAATTCAATTAAAGCATTAAAGCATTTTTAATGACAATTCAATTAAAGAATCTGTTTTCGTAATACACCAAAATATAAGAAGCCTTCGACATATTAGTTGGCAATCTTGAAGCTCTTTGTTAACTTGCCTGAAATTGTTTTTGTGTCCGAAATTTGGATATATTCTTATGAGATCATATTCTTATTACGCTAGCCCTGGGTATACTTTTTACGCAAATCCCAATGATTCATATGCAGCAGGTGGAGTGGGTGCCTTTGTGAAAGATTTGTATGATGATTGTGAAATAAAGCGTTACAGCCTGTCGAGTGCTGACATTATAAAAATTTCTTGTTCTATATGCAGTGAACCTTTTACCTTTATTTGTGCATATAGATTTAATGCACAGTCTTTAAACGTGTTTCTTGTTGAGTTCTCAAATTTGTTGTGTAGTGTAAAAGTAGTATATCTTGTTGTTTTAGGGGACTTTAACTTGGATTTGTTAATCTCTTGCCCTTATTTAGATTCGCACCTTGCAGTTACTGCCGAGCATGGGTTAACCTCCCTTGTTAATGAGATTAATGATCACGTATTTGGTCGTTTCTTTAAAATTCAGCCTTATCAATGTGTTGCTATAAATCTTGACCTCAAGATCTCTGATCACTGCATGACTGGAATCTTGCTCCCAATCATGGCAAGAAAAGAAACAAAAAAACATTCTCCGCCTAGTCTGATAAAAATTAATTTTGAACACCTGAATAGATTATTGCGCTATAATAATTGGGATGAGGTTTATGACGAAGAAGATGCATCTAAGGCTTACGATTTACGCTTCCAATAGCATTTCTGTACAGAGAAGATCAGAGATAAGACTTAAACCATGGATGAACCTCTCTCTCCTTAAAAAAAATAAGCTGAAACATAAACTAGGGATAAAATGTAGCAAACACACACGTAATGAGTGATTAAATAATCGCTATAATCGCATGTGCCGTGATATAGTCAAAGAAATCCGTATGTGTAGGGATCGTTACTACCAAAACCAATTAAGAAATTCTCAAGGTGGCCTTAAAAAAGAATGGAAGGTGGTTAATAGTATAATTAATCGAAATATTAGGAAAATTGATACTTCTATAACACTAATCAACGGTATTGTAAATATCTCAGATCCTGCAGGAGTAACAAACGAATTCAATGAGTTCTTTGCTTCAGTAGGGCAAATTTTATTTCCGAGCGATTCACCAAACTTTTATTATCCTGAGCCTAGAAATGGTACTACAGATAGTGTTCTATACGAAAATAGCCTCTATTTTGAGCCTATTTCGGGTCTCGAGTTATTAAAAACTATAAATTCCCTTAACAATTCGAATTCATGTGATTGTGATGATATTTCCAACCTTGTCTTGAAAAAAATTGCCCATAACATAGTTGATATTTTAGTAAATCTTTTTAATTTGAGTGTTATACTCGTAACTATAATTTTTCCTGAAGAATTGAAATGTGCCTATGTCACACCTCTTTTTAAAAATGGAAATAGAAAGGAAAAAAGTAACTACAGACTGATCTCGTTGTTGCCTTCTATTTCAAAAGTATTTGAGAAAATAGTTAAATGTAGGATGTTGAAATATCTTAAATATAAAAAGTTTTTTAGTTCGAGCTAATTTGGATTTAGATGAAGCCTTTCCACTGAGGATGCTCTTTTGGAATTTTGTACCTTTATACACAAAGAATTAGATGAAAAAAAAAATCTGCAGTGGGCTTTTTGTAGATATAACCAAAGCCTTTGACATGATTGATCACACAATTCTTTTAAACAAAATGTATAAAGCAGGCTTCCGTGGCTGTATCTATGATTGGTTAGCTTCCTACCTGAAAGACAGAAAACAAAAGGTCAAATAAGGAATCAGTCTTAGTAAATCTAAAACGATTGATATTGGCGTTCCCCAAGGATCTGCTCTTGGGCCTATTCTATTTTTTAATTTACATTAATTCCATTTTTGAATTACCGTTTGCTGGAAAAGCTCAGGCCTTTGCAGATGATTTGGGTATCGCTTATAGATCAGCTAGCCCCCTGGACCTAGCATCTGATATAAATCATGATGTTCACCTGCTGAGAATTTGGTTTGGTGCACATAAACTATTAGTTAGTAAAAAAACTAAAGTCATGTTCTTTACCCTTAATAAGCAAGTGACCCCGGATATTGATATTACGTTTCATGCATCAAACTGTCAAAGATATAACCTGTCTAGTAATACGTGTTCTGTTCTTACTGCTAAGGACTCCTTTGATGTGACGTCCGATTGTAGCGTCAATTGCTTTAAAATTTAAAATGCTGATTGCTTTAAATACTTAGGCCTTATAATCGACAGAAATTTCAGCTGGTCTGAGCATATTCTAAGTTTGAAGAAATATCTTCTTTCAACTATTCGTTGCTTTTATCGTCTTAGAACTTTGTGCTCTAACACTATTTTAAAAACAGTGTATTATGGGATTTTTCATTCTAAATTGCAGTATGAAATAAGCTGTTGGGGGCCGCATATCACAGCAAACTTCAGCAACCATCTGTCCTGTAAGAACGTGCAATAAGGAAAGTTTGTAATTCTTCCCGGCTAGCTCATTCTATGGAGCTATTTAGACTCACGAGAGTTCATTGAGACATCTATTTTATTTTAAGGTACTTAGAATTTTTTTATAAGGTGAAATACCCACCAAAGTCCAATATCTGATGGTTATGCTTTACGTAGCAATTCCCAATATTATGTCCCAGTTCCTCCTTTTTGCACCACAAGCTTTAGAAACTCTTATTCTATTGTCTCATGCAAATTGCTTAACAAACTCCCTGTTGACATACGAACCATAGTTACTCTATCCTCATTTTTGAAAAAAATTAAACTTTGGCTTCTTGACTTCGACCACAATGAAATGAAGTTTTGATGCGCTATGCGCTTTAATTATTTATTTATTTATGAAGTAGCATTAGCTCAATTTTTTTTTTGAAATACAAATTCCACTAACTATTCTCCTTTACTTGTTAATTAAGTTTAGTATTATAATTAATTGTACATAATTGAGAATAAAGAATTAAAAAAATATATATATATATCGACATAATTGGGAGAATACAGCGGGCTGTCACCGATGCGTTCGCTAGTATTGAAACAAAAGGTGCCAAAATGGGTTTAGCGGTAACTGAGGGCAAAACCAAGACCTCATCTTAGGTGTCGCGCACAAGTAGAAGGGGACCTCAACTGATAGAGGGAAAACGGCTAGCTTTGGGCGCTAAATTTTTTAATAAACATAAACCAAGATGTAAAAATAAGCGCACAAAATATATGGAACACCTTCAAAGAAAAATGTAAGATGAGTGCAAAAATATTGCTCGATATATCAAAAGGCCTCCGCTCTCCCCTTCTCTGGAACTTAGTAGTTAACGAACTACTGATATACCTGGAAGCGGGTGGTAGCAGAGTGATTGCCTATGCGGATGACATTGCTACAGCCGTCTCAGGAAAACATCTCAATACAATTAAAGAACACCTTCAAGTAAATCTCAATAGATTAACCCGCTGGACAGATCGCTGTGGATTGGGAATCAACCCCCATAAAACTGATCTTTTCCTCTTTTCCAGGAAATATAAAATTCCAATCATAGACCCTCCTTCATTAACGGTACCAGTTTAGTTTTCTCCGATACAGCAAAATATCTGGGCATCATTTTTGACAGGAAACTAAACTGGAAACCTAACATTCAAGAAAGAACCAATAAAGCTCCAATAGCTTTATTCTCTTGCAAAAAAGCCATTGGGAACAAATGGGGCCTTCAACCTCGCATAAACCACTGGCTATACATCTCGGTCATAAGACCGATACTTACTTACGGGTGGTTGTCCGGTGTACGGCCTTGGAAAATGCAGTCAACCGCATCAAACTAAGCAGAGTGCAAAGAACAGCATACACAAGCGGAGCCTTGGGGTCTACCCCCTCTGCGACATTAGATATTCTGTTTCACTTGACACCCCGCGACATTTTTAGCAGGCAAGAAGCTGCGACCGCAGCTATTCGCCTTAAAGCGACTAACCAGTGGACGAATAATTCATTTGGCCACGCCAACATTCTTAATACATTAGGAATCCTCACAGAGAACATCGATTACACCATACCTGAACTTTGGTTTGACAAAAACTTCCATGTAAGCTTCCCCTCTAAATCATTCTGGGAGGAAGATGCTTTCATGGAGGACAAGTCAATCCATCTCTACATAGATGGATCTAAAACCGATAACGGAGTTGGTGGCGTTGTTTTCTCAGATAAGCTAAATCTAAGCCTCTCTTTCCGTCTTCCAAATCACTGTAGCGTGTTCCAGGCGGAAATTTTGGCGATTAAAGAAGCTCTGTCTTGGCTGAAGAAAAACATGATATCTGCAAAGGATATCCGCATATTTTCGGATAGTCAGGCCACCATCAAGTCCCTGGTCTCTGTCTCATTACATCCTAAAAACGCCCTTGAATGCCGATCATCTCTCATGGAGATGGCAGAGCAGTTCAACATTCACCTTTGTTAGGTGCCGGGCCATAGAGACATTCCAGGGAACTGCAGAGCCGATGAATTCGCCAAAATTGGAACCACTCTATCTATTCTACCGGATAAAGGTAGTATAGGTATACCAATCGCTACGTGCAAACTAACACTAAAGCTGGATGCCAATAAAAGAACAGACCTTATGTGGACTGCTGGGCAAACATGTCTAGCGACCAAACTGATCTGGCCAAAGCTGGATCTGAGTCGCTCTAAGCGTCTGATCCTTTTCGATAGGAAACATCTCAGCGCCATAATTGGTGTCATTACTGGACACTGCCTCATAGGCAAGCACGCAAGAAGACTTGGCGTTTTTACAAATGATTTCTGTAGAAGCTGCATGGACGAGGAAGAGCAGGAGACAATCCTCCACCTACTCTGCACATGCCCAGCTCTCTCCCAGAGAAGAAACGATCTAGAAAACATAGACAGTCTCCTACGCTTTATTATAAGCTTAAACTGGTTCCATTAGTAAGAGGATCATAGATCCACGTGGCATCACAATGGGCCAATAGGCCTAAGTGGGTTGGTATTTCCAACAGCCACTCTTACCTAACCTAACCTATCAAAAGGCCGACTCGACATAAGTAAAGAAACATGGTGGTGGAATCATAAGAAGAAAATTAGGGTAAATAATAAAAGGTCGGCCTTTGAAGTATGAACTAAGTACACAGGAATAGCGAAACCGATAAAGTGCGTCTTGAGTTAGCCGTTGCAAAAATGGTAGTCAGAGCATGCACGATAACAGAACTAGAAGAGCTAGCCTCACAACCTATAAGCAGGTGAAAAGCAGTAGAAGAAGTACAACGTCGAAGCACAGGTAAGCACCTAACATTTTTAAGATTACGGCGCAACAAAAGAAAAACTTGTAACAGATGCAATCGTCGAAATATATTGAAGATCAGCAGAGAACCTTACTAAACAAAGATTTTCCGTGCAGTAGCGTTCCGTCGGCTGTTACGCATCTTGAGAAAACGACAGAGTTTACGGGAGCCAATATTAAGAAAGCAGTAAAAGGAATGAACCGCGGTGTGTTCAGTGGAACCGCATAGTATGCCCTCTGAAGTGCGGACGACAAAAGGAAATCTTGGGTTTAAATGGCGCATGATTTTGTTCCATTAAATGATGAGGGCGATCGAATGTCTTACCGATGGAGGGAGAGTTTTACTGTTCCACTGAGACGAAACCAGAAATAGCAACAACAACCGATCGGCGAATCTAATGTCGCATAGTATGAATATATATGATAGAGTTCTAGGCATTGATGTTTGAAGCTTACGGATAATAATGGAAAAATATAGCAAAGTTTCTAAGGATCTGTAAACTGTCTTCATCGACTTGGAAAAAGCATTCGACAGAGTTCCCAGGGATTTTAAGTGGACGGCGTTATGATCTTAAAATGTGAACGAGACATATATAAGAATGATATGCGACGTGTACAACGACGTTAAAAGGAAAGTTTGGGGGAGAATTTGAAGTTATAGTAACAACATGGCAAATAACAAAATCCAAAAATCTATAGCTGTTTAATGTGTAAGATTTTCTCTTCTTTTTCTCGTTTCCTATAAGGTCTAGTTTTTAAGTTAATTTAAGCTTGTATTAAGCGAAATAAACGGGGACTTCAGCCCCTGTCAGATTAAATTACCTGCATTTCCGTTTTTCCGAACCAGCAAACTTTTTTTTTGTTTGTAAACTTAATACTAAAGTGTTGAAATGCCTGAGCACGTGTTAAGTTTTTAGGAAAATGGGCCAGAGAGACAGAAAGAAAGATTTTTGGGCTCAGTGGTTATTTCGCTCCATTGGTGGCATCCAAAATTTAATGGGGAGACTAAATTATTAATGCAATTGGACTTGTTGTTGTATTCTAGGCAACCGGACGCGGCTGATATTGAAACCTGAGCTACCCGAGAATTTCGCTGTATTTTGTGACAGAACACTGCCGCGACATTTATTTCTCCACCTTTAATATACGCATTGCAATGTTAGACAATATTCGGAAAATATATAGGAAAAACTATAACGACGGATATGAAAATGTTACAAATGTCAGAGGGTGTAACAAAACGTGATCTAATAAGAAATACGCGCATTGGTGCGAGTCTCAACATTAACAAACCCATAGTGCAGAGACTTCGGACTGAACAAATTTGCCATGTTGAACGAAGATTGAAGGTTAATTATAGGGGTTCTAGGTCTAAAGAGGTCTAAAGAAAAATGATTGAATCCATCGAATGCAAAAACATCAGCAAACTCTTGAACTTTTACTAAGGAGGAATGGGCTTTAGACTAATTCTGAGGACCAACCCCATAAGCAGCAGAGTACCAATGCTTCTATATGAGAGAAATATGTAGCATAAGATGTAATTTAGAAGAAACTTACGTACAAAAAGCAAATGTCTGCGGTTTTTTTCGGATCGTTTTTCTGATTTCGCCAAGATATGAGAAAATTTGAACAATTTAAAGAAAGCCGGGGAAGTTGCGGAGAAGTAGAAGCTCTTAATTCCACTTAAGAAAACTTACGGCCTCATTAATAAGGTGATGAAGAGGCATTTATACGAATTAAGTATATGAAAGGATAGTAAACGACAATAATTTTAAAGAATACGAAATCTAACAACAATTTAAACTATGACGGTGTTGGAGTATAATTATTAATGTCGGTTTAATGAATTAAAACAAAATTATTGTCTCCAGAAAGAACTGACCGCATAGATAGGTTTGGAAATCAGGTAAGCACGTTGTGTAAGGTACATGTATAAACAACTAAAAGTTTTGTTATTAACAATATGACCTTGTTTTAATTATGTTCGTACTTATTTGAATCACTTTTTGAATATGCTTGTTTCTTCAAGAAAGATCGTCTCATAAGAAAACGATTGCTATCTTCGATAACATTCCAAAAATAGCATTGTAACACGAATATGTGCTTTACCACATATCATGCGTTGCATATGCCAACGTGTAAAATTAAAAGCCTAAACAAGAGGCAAAATCAGTTGAAGTAATAGTATATTTGCTTGTTAACGTCTTGTTACCAGTTCGAGAGGATAGAATGAACAGCAACTGTTGAGCAGTGAAAAAAGGTAAAACCAAGTTCCCCCAACTCTTTCTCTACATAGTAGATAGGTTCCAAAGAAAACGTCGTTGAATTTTTTTTTTTAAAAACAAGGTGCATTTAGTAAAATTAAGAATGCCATCCACAACTTAAAATTAACCATGTAAGAAGATTTATATGTCATTTTAAAAAATAAATTTCATAAATTCATCAAAATCCATAAGTATGAACAATTAAAATTCAAATACGAAATGACAAGTCTAAAAAACTTATACCTCTTGCACTTCAACATCAAAAGCTGGTGTGCATCAGAAGAAAGTAATTCTGCGTTGTTGGTGAGACCGCAAGGGTTGGTGTTTTCTTTTCTTTATAATTGGAAGTGTACTTGAACCAAAACGGTAAATGCTGATTGTTATTGTACTCAACTGTTTGGACACAGAAAGACAGCGTTACCCCAGTCACCATATCCTTACGGATTACCACTTATTCCGATTTTAGCAAAACTTCTTAATAAAAATGAGTACATATTTAAATTTTGTCCAAATGGCAATGTAACAGTTACTTCCCGCAAAAAGCGAGGACTTTTTTTTCCAACGGAATGGATAAGCTGCCAAAACGCCGGGGGACAATAAAGAAAATTATGTTTCGGACTCATTTTTAAATAAAAATTAAAAAAAAAACATTATGTTTTCTTAAAAAAATGGCAATACTTATCCTTTCATCTAATAGATTAAAATTTTCTTTCCATAAAGTTTAACTTCTTGTTCATTAGATATTAGACACCGTAAAAAATATTTTGATTTCGTATCGATTTCAAAGACGGTATTATAATTTTTATGTTTTCAATTTCTCTCTACCCACCTTATCCGCAGCAGTTCTTTTTTAACACACATCGTATTACATAACATATTACATAATGCCATTATGCAATACCGAATTAAAACAATGTTCATAAAGTAAATCATTTACGGTTGGATTAGATACATTTGCATACATATTTCCCCCTACACTCCAAAGAAATTTTTACCTTTTCATTATTTCATTAATTATTACAAAAGATATTATTTTAATGAATAAATAAAAAAAAGACTGCTGTTTGTTAAGGAGGAGAATAAAGCTGTGTCTTCTGTAACAAGTTAAACTTATAGAAAAACATAATTAAAGTAAAATTTTTCCTTCAAATATGTCTGTGCATATTATGGACGTTTAAAACGAAAAAAAAAACAAATCTATCCATATACTCGTATAAGTTTGCTTTGTAGGAATCGATAAAAACCTAACTAATCAGGCATACAAAGTAGTACTTACGTACTTTTAAATTAAATTAATAATTTTACAAAATATAACAAAATGTAACAAATATAACAAATGTTTGTCATATCGAGATAATAAGATATGGAGAGTTGTACAACTTGTTGGCTTGTTGGAGAAAGATAGCTATAAATTGGGGACTATGATGACATTTAAGCTATTCGTTACCCTTATACTATTTACAAAAATTTATTTGACTAATCCGACGTGGTTGTATGCTTTGTTGTATCTTCTCTAATGGTTGCCACTAAAAATATAAAACCTTCGAATATATAAAAATATTATAAAACTCTTCGTTTAACTAAGCTAACTAATAATAGTTAATCTCACCAACATATTTCTTTTATATACCCTTACCTTCCACGGTTTTCCGGGTTCAAACTCTGGAACTAAATCAGTAAAAGCAGTTGCATTTGAAGGCTGAGCAACCGGCCAGTCTTTATTCTCGTTATCATTTGTTGAATCGGGCCAACCATCGCCGATATTCCTTCCGGTTGACCAAGTTCTAAAATACAAAAAATAAATCATAGGATAAACAACGTGCTCGAGAATATTATATCAAAAAGCGTTTCATTTTAGTTTGGTCTTATTTATTAAGCATTAACATATAAATTTCCTGGCCAGTATAATAGTTAGCCTCAAAACCTTTTACTTAAAACCAAATTTGTCATTTAATAAATACGAAGCAAATTAATTAAGCTGTCTAATGTTTCATTCACAGCTCAGCGAATTGCGCGTGAACTGACTGCGAATAAATCATTTTTAGTACATCTAAAGACACGCAAGTGACAATTTTACTATTAGTATAAAAAAATATAAAAAAAAAGAAATCAAAAATTCATTTATCCCCTATTATTATTATTATGATTGTCTAGATTAGTTATTTAAAATAACTAATTAGGTTTAATATTTAGGAGCTGTAGCAGCAAAGGCCATCCGCTCTCCAGGTTAAAAGATTTATATGATGAAGTTAAGGGTATTAACGAGATCGTGGATAGTTCTTATATTTGCGGCGGAGATGTTTTTTAGCAAGTCTTGGGTGTTGTGGGTATGCAATTCATCGAGATGTTGTAGAAGATGTTGAAGGTTAAAAGTTTGGTTGCATTTTAGACAGTTTGGCGGGCTTTCATTCTTAAGTAGATGTTGATGAGTTAATACAGTGTGACCGAGACGCAATCGGACAAACTTAACTATGGCTTTTTTTTGTAACACAGGATAGGTCGCGGGATTTTTATTGGGATTAATGGATTTATAGTAGTGGGAATATGCCTGCCACGTAGTTTGCTCTTTGTCAATAATTATGCTTTTAATAAGCTTAGAGTAATCTGCCTTGTTTATGCAGTCAAAGGTTAAAGTCGGATAAAGAATCACCCTACTAGCGGCACAATCTGCAATTTCATTGCCCAAGATACCAACGTGGCTAGGAACCCACATGACTTTCAATGAATTATGATGTCTAATAATTGCATCTTTTAGTTTGGAGATTATTGGCGAGGTAAGAATAGCTTTAATAACGGAAAGGCTGTCAGTACAAAGCACCCACTGTCCTTTAGACCTTACAGCGTAATTGCATGCTTCCGTAAGAGCTGTAGCTTCGGCTGTAAAAATTGAGGCAAATTCTGGGAGAGAGCCATGTTTAATTAGATTTCCATTAGTAGTGGTTACTGCAAAACTAGTTTGATATTGATTTTTGGAGCCATTGGAAAAAATAAATTGCCAGCCTTTTGCCATAAGATCTGTTTTAATAGATTCAAAAGTTGCACGAAATAATCTTGGAGGGGTATTATTTTTAGGGTAGATTGCTAGAGATAAGATAAAGTTGCTGGGGTCGATGTACCATGGAGGAAAGCAGGAGGTTGAAATTCGAAAAACTTTTTGTGGTAAATTGGATTCTTTTAAGAGGTGCCAAATACGATTTATTGCAGAAGGAAGCCTTTTGTTTCGGCGGGAACAAAGAGAAGTGATAATGGTATTGCCAGCAATAGACTTAGGAGGGAAGAGGAATTTCGAGCATAGTCTTAAATTAGCCTGTAAGTGCTTTTCTTCTAGAGATGGTAAACCGGATTCAGCCAAAATGTTCTTAATGGGGGTGGTAGGGAAAGCAAAGATAGATCTACGAATTGCTTGGTGATAGGGTGGCTTCAAAATTCCCTAAACAGATTTAGGACAGTTGCCATAGATGCTCAAACCGTAATCTAATTTGTTTAATATGAGTATTTTGGTTAGAAAGCATAAGGTGTTAATGTGGATTTTAGACTTTCTCGAGGAAGAAAATTTTATAATGTTAATTCGGGGAATAAGGTTCTTTCTCAATTCTATGCAATGATTTTTCCAATTGTATTTATTGTTGAATATTAATCCTAATAGAGGAAGATTGGGGACGTTTTGTAGTTGGATTCCGTTGATTTGCACAGACAAACCCGAGCATATTTTTTTCCTGCATATATGTAGAATCTTGCTTTTTTGTAAAGAGAGGCTTGCCCCCGAACGAGTTCCCCAATCATCAATTTCCTGCAGAATGTGTGAAAAGTTAGTTACAGTGTCAGTGTTGCTGTTGTTTTTACTTAAAATAAAAACGTCGTCAGCGTAGATGCAGTGGTAGATGTTCTTGTATGCTAAGATTATTCGACTGACTTCATCAAAAGCAATTATAAATAATACCACTGATAAAGGTGAGCCCTGGGGAATGCCATTTTGCAGAGGAACCGTTCGAGAATAGGTATTATTAACCTTAACACAAAACTTTCTGTCAGAAAGGAAAGCTTTGATAAAGTTGAATATTTTTGGGCCTATACCCCATTCTTTTAACTTATTAAGAACCATATGGATACCGATTCTGTCGAAGGCTTTAAGAAAGTCTAGTGACAGGATAGTAACATGGTTTTTGGCAGCTAATGCAGTCGATATGAGATGGTCAATATATAACAAGGCATCTATGCATCCTTGATTGGGCTTGAAAGCAACTTGATTATGACTGACTAAGTTCTTTTTAACTATATACCAAAGAAGCCGTTTGCTAATGATTTTCTCCAAGATTTTCGATATACAAGGCAAAAGAGAGATAGGACGGTACCCGTTAACAACATGAACGTTTTGGTTTGGTTTAAGAATAGGAATAACAGTGGCAGTTTTCCAAATTTGAGGTATGGTGCCGCTCGAGAAAACATGGTTGTAAAGTTGAAGTAAATTGAGCTTTATTTCATTAGGGAGGTTTTTAAACATGGGATATGACAGCTTATCTCTGCCTGGACTTTTCCCTTTCAGATTGACAAGACACGCCTCAAGTTCTGTTAAAGAAATAGATTTTTCAATTTGAAACGCAGCCTTGTTATGGGTATAAAAGTAGGGTTGTGAGAGAACATTTAATTTTTCATTAACGAAATTTTGATGGAAACTGTTGTCTTCTGAACTGATTTTCCATGTATGGGCGAAATGATTGCTGATTTCTTGAGGTGTAATTAAAGAAGTGGAATTAGATTTGATGCACCGAATGGTTCGTGATGAGGAAGGAAGACCACTAAGACGTCTTATTTTTTCCCAAATGCTGGTAATAGAGGTATTGGGATTAATGGAGCTGGTGAATTGGTCAAAGGATTTTCTTTTGTCAATTTTGAGTTGCCTTCTAAAGATTATATGCAATAAGATTACTAAGCAGCGGCTTTTTTTTGAAATTTCTCCACAAGACCATTTTGGTTTTCCTTAATTCATTTAGTTTCGGGTTCCACCAGGGCACCGTAGACTTGACGGGTTTGGGAACTGATTGGGGAATTGAGACGTTCGCGGCAGATCTAATAGATTTTAGGAGAATTGCAGAAGCTCTGTTAACGTTGCCAATAGGATCAAAAGTTTTCACAATAGAGAAGGAGTTTTGGAATATGGACCAGTCTGCTAAACGGGTTATAAATTTAGGCTCCGGAAAGGTGATTTTTTTTAAATTGTTAAGGGTAATAGAAGTTAAGATTGGAAAATGGTCACTGTTGTGAAGGTCATCGAGGACAGCCCAATGCGTTCTTGGGTACAATTGGGGGGAACAACAGGTAAGGTCTATGTGGGTAAAAGTGTTGTGGCTGGAGAAATGTGTAGGGGTCCCATCATTAAGGATAAGAAGATTGGAGTTAGTTAAAAATTCCTCGAATATGCGACCTCTTGAATTAGTTGAAGTTGATCCCCATAGAGAGCTCCATGCATTTATATCCCCACCAAAGATGACAGGAGTTTTGACTTGCGATAAAATATTATATAGGTCTTGCTTTGTAATGATTTGTTCCGGAGGAATGTAGAGTCCCACATAAGTGAATTTTCTTTTGAGCGTAATTTCAAGGGCCAAAACTGAGATGTTGGAGGTGATAGGGATGGGGTTATGTGGGATGTTGTTCCTAATCAGAAGCCCAATACCTTGTTTGGACGTAGTGTTATGGGGGAGATTATTAAAGTAACCTAGATATAGTTTTGAGACGGTAGGATTGGAGTTAACAGGGAAGTGAGTTTCTTGAAGAGAAATGAGGCAAGGTTGGTGTTCTCTTATGAGAAGAGAAAGTTCGTCAAAATTGTTCCAAAGACCTTTTATATTCCACTGTAAGACTCGGAAAGTGATGGGATAAAAAGGTGACTGAGGGAGTAAGTGCACACCTGCACACCAGGTAGAGCGGGGAGGGAGTAAGTGTTTGTACTATTTTGCTGCGTGTTGTCATCAGTATCGGAATCAGATAAAGAAATGTGATATTCCTGATTAAGGCCAAGAGTTTGCGTTAAATTTGATAAAGGTGATAGAGTAGTTGAATTGGTTGTGAATTTTTTTTTTAGTGGAGAGATAGGGGTGGCATCAGCGGAAAAGATTGGTTTATCTGAAACGATTTGAGAACTGGATACAATATTTTTATTAATGGCGGCAGGGGGGTTAGAAATATGTTGGGGGTTAGAAGAAGTTGGAGGGCAAATTGGCTCCGAAAGATTGCTGGATAAAGATGCTGGGCTATTTAAATGGGGTTGAGACACAGCGGACAGAACTGCTGTTGTTGGGTTATTTTTTGTTTGTTTAGATGGGGGGATAATAGCTTTGTTGCCTGCATTGGATTGGTTAGAGAGATTTTGTTTTGAAACAGAAATGATAGATTTATTGCTAGTTTTGGCTGCATCAGAATAAGTTGTATTGAGAGGGATTGTTTGGGTAGCATGTGTTTGGTTATATAAGCGTTTGGCGTCAGTCATAGAGCACTTATTCCTTGTTTTAATTGTCATTAATTCTTTTGCTTGGAGGTATTTAGGACATGTTTTTGAGGATGAGGGATGATCAAGGCCACAGTTGGCGCACATGGAGCGTGTACAGTCAGATGGAGAATGGGGCGGTAGGCTACAAACATCGCATTTTGCGATATCCCCGCAGCGCTTAGCTGTATGACCAAGCAACTGACAGTTACGACACCTCATTGGATTAGGGATATATTCCCTCACCTTAGCCTTGTACCAGCCAATTTCGACTGAAGAAGGAGCTTGAAACATGTCAAAAGTAATTAAAAGTAGACCAGTTGGCTTACGAGTGCCGTTAACAGATTTGGTAAATTTGAAAACTTCAGTTACCCCTTGGGATTTCATTTCGGAGATAATTTCCGATTCAGGTACGTTAATTAAACATGGCGCATAGACGATTCCTTTTGTTGAATTAAGTTTATCGTGAAGCTTAACTGCTACTGGGCAAATGCCGGCAATATTGTTTAGTTTGAGGAAAAGGTCAGCAAATTTTTGTGATCTAGCCAATAGAAGGATGTTCCCATCCCGAATCAAGGAAATTTGATCATATTCTTTACTGACACCATCTATTGCTTTTTTTAGTAAAAATGGACTGAGCGAAGAAATAGGATTATCAGTATTTTTGGGGGAGATAATAATAAATCTTGGATTTTTTTGGTAGTGGACTTGTGGCAATTCTGGGAAATCTATAAAAGGAATGAGATTAGGTTTATGTCTTTTATTAGGGTAAGAATCACATGAAACATCAGTTTCAAGTTTTTTAAATCGATTTCCCGTTTTATTTGGCCCGGGGGCCATTTTTATTTAGTAAAAACACACGCGTAAGTAGCAAAAAAAAAAACACGCGATCAGTAAACAAAGAAAGGGCAGAGAAAAATCAAAAAGAAGTAACGGATCGCAAGCTGCGATTGTCAATAGAAAAAGAAAACGGGTATTAATTTTTTTTTTTCTCGGAGAATAACACACTGCGCACACGATCTATTCGCTACCAGAGCACGTCGGTGACTGATGCATTTATCCCCTAATAAGTGAATGCTCTTGCGAACTGTTAAATTTTACTCGCATTCCACAAATGCGGAACAAAATCTACATTCGCACGACCAAAACATTCGCGTGATTTTAAAATCGAAATTCTCCTGTTTTGGTTTGTTTTGTTATTGGGCCAATGCGACTAAAATATTCGCTCATTCGTATACGCAGTTAGCTGAGCTGTGAATGGACCTTAAAGTTAGAAATAAAAATAGAATATTTTTCAAAAATTTCAAAATGATGCCAACATATCGATGTTAATAATTTCATCTTCCACACAGGTATAAGTGCATGTGAAATTTTATTAACGGAACGTCATTATGGTCGGAAAATGATTCCTTAAATAAAATAGGGAATAAAAATTAGTCAGTCCAAAATGTACTAAAAATTAAGAGAATAGCGATTTCAGTTTTTCCTATTTTTAATTCGTATATGAATATCTTTCTGATAAAAAAATAAACCATTTGATAAGGCAAAGGCATACCTTTACATAAAAGACTTCCAGAGTGTTCGTCGATTTTACCCAAAATATAGCTAATTCTAGGGTATGCGCTTAAACAGTTATTGTGCTGTGACCGAACTACTCATTTGTTGCTTTTTTTATAACTAGCGCCCGCTCACTCGGGGGTTATTAACCCTTAACATTTTTGCACACTGCGCGGGCGAAGAAAATTTAGGGAGAAAGAAAAGAGAGGTACCGATGTACATTGGTCTTAAATGTTTGCAAGTTATAACGACTAGAAAATAGAGAGCTTAGCAGGGCGTTCCATAGGCGAGTTGTATGACTTAGGATCGAAACACGATATTTTAGAGTACTTTCGAAAGTGGGCAGAGCAGACAGTACTGTCGTCAGCAAAGGAATATATTGATTAGGAGTAATTAAAAGAGTATTGGAGCACGCCAGCATTTATTTTGTGAATATCAGACTTGAAACCATCCAAGACAACATAAATTGAAAGTTCCGAAAGATATTTCCTAATCTAGTGAAGAAGAGATTCGTCGATCTCAAATTCACGCATTTTCGACAAAACTGCCTGATGCCAAACTCCGTCAAATGTCTTAGAAATATCAAGTGCAACAATCTTGTTTTCGCCAGATTGCTGTACGCTTTGGTTCCACTTTTCGGTGAGACATGCCATCAAATCACCAATGGACCTGTTGCTACGAAAACCGTTGTTGGCGAACTTGCGACAACAGCACTAATTTTTATGAACCTAAATAAAAAAGCCTTGTTCAAATTAGTTTGTTCTATTTTATTGTGAAACGTTATAAAATCCTATTTAGATAAAAATATATGTAATTCAAGTATAGTACAATAATTTTAGATGACTCAATTTAGTGTTAAGATTAAGTTAGCTTTAAAGAAATTTAGCCACAGAATTCTAATTATTTAAAAAAAAAATTAAAAAAACGTGTTCCTAAGGTAACCTTTTTGGGATTAGTGGCTTTTAGTTTTTTTTCGTTTTGACATGATGACTTGTCATCAGCATCAGCAGCAGAGGTGCCAACGTTAGAACTATAGATTCCAGGGTTGTTAACAATCGTACTGCCGGTTATTGAGAAGTTTTCGTGTTTCGAGATATTTCATGAGCTAACGGTTTATCAGCGTTTCCATGACCTTAGAAAGAAGGGACGTAAATGCAATGAGTCTGTAAAAGGAGAGAGAAGAATATTCGCCTTCTTTAAGGACGGGATAAACAAATGCTGTTTTCCATCTGCTCCGAAAGAGTCCTAAAAAGTAAGATTAACGGAAAGGGAAATATACCAGCTGGACTACTAGCGGATTTATGAATGTTAAGTTCTTTAAGTACTGTTACTGTTACACGAGTGCGAAAGTGGATTCGTCCAACTGAAAAAAAAACACTGCGCGCGTGTGCAAAAAAAAAATACAAAAAAAAAACAAAAAGTGCAGTGCAGTGAGAAAAAAATATACAGTGCGGGTATCTCACCTCTCCCGCTCCTAATCGAAGTACTGTTGCTTGCACTCAATCACTGCCGTTACTGTATTTACCATACGGTACGGGCAGTGGCTGAGTGTATGTAACAACTGATGGATAGCGGGTTGTGAGTGAAAATTTTGTTGGTGCACTGTTTCACATTGTTGTAGGGGCATAACACCTACAACAATTTGATCCGGTAAATCAATGTCAGAATTTTCACTTCGCAGCCTTGCTTAGTATGGTCGGTGTCTGTTTTTTCTGTATTTGTCTGTGATTATGACTAGGGAATTCAGGGTAGACGTAGCCAATATACGCGGCCTAAAAAGTAATCACTTTTCTGCGTACGTTCACGTCTGTAAGTACAGACCAGTTGTTTTGGCACTTAGTGAAACACAGGTAGATCCCCGCCCACACCTCTCAGATCATTCTGATCTGAAGCTGCCTGGCTATGAACTAGTGCCATTATTCTTTTCTCACCGCGGTCTCGCCATTTACGCTCGTAGTGACGTTGCTTACCAAATTCCACCACAATGTAATCGTTGTACCAATCCGGAATTCAACTTCATATGGTTAAAATTCCATCTCCGTAAGCAAATTATCCACTACTGCTTTATTTATAGAAGCCCCAAACTGGACAGCAATTCAACTTTTAACGAGTTTGATGCGCTGTCTGACTCCATTCAAAGAATTGTATCCCTATATCCTCATACTGAAATCGTTATTACGGGCGATTTCAATATACACAATTCTGGGTGGCTTCGACGTTCTGGACAGACAACACCCGAAGGACGGTGTGTTGAGATCTTCGCTGCGGAAAACAACCTAACGCAATTTGTAAATGAGCCCACGCGAATACCAGACGTTGATAGTCATACCGCCAACACCCTGGACTTGTTTTTAACTTCTCACCCTGATAAGTACACCATTGATGTGCTCTCCCCTCTAGGCTCGTCGGACCATTGTGTCATATCAGCTAATTTCTCGTACACCGACCACACAGTTAGATAAAAAATTGCTAAAAGAACCGTATGGCGATACGAGAAAGCCAACTGGAGCGGTCTTAACAGCTTCTTCAGGAATTTTAACTGGTCGTTATGCTTCCTCGATAACGACGTGGATGCCGCTGCTGATATAATTACAGACACCATTATCTTTGGAATGAGATCCTTTATTCCTCATCGGATGAAGAGTATCAAACCAAAAGAAAAGGCATGGTACGACTCGAGCTGTAAAGAGGCCGTCAGGGTTAGAGAAATGTTTTTTCGGTCCTACAAGACCAACCCGACAGAGGAAAACCGAAAAAAGTTCAAACGAGCCAGAAATGGCTGCAACGCCTTTCTTAAGCGTGTCGTTCGTCAAAAACATTAGAAATTCCGCCTCATCCTCAATTCCAACGCTCATTTACAATGACATTGCAGCTGTCAGCTCTTTGGATAAGGCCAATCTGCTTGCTGCACACTTTGCGACAAGCTAAGCACTTCCAGAACGAGCTTGTCTTTTTTTTTTTTTTTATTATTTGCGCGCGCTCAAGGGGTTTGTATACCCTTAAGGTGATTGTAAATGAGGGCTACGATGAGGTAGAATTTCTGATGTTTTTGACGAACGACGAAAAGCTTTTACTACCTTTGGGACATTGTAGTATTTTTTACCTCACTTTTTATTCATACGGAATATCGCAGGCTTAAGAAAGGCGTTGCAGTCATTCCTGGCACGTTTGAACTTTTTCCGGTTTTACTCTGTCGGGTTGGTCTTGAAAGACCGAAAAAGCATTTCTCTTACCCACACAGCCTCTTTACAGCTCAAATCGTACCACGCGTTTTCTTTTGGTTTGATACTCTTTATCCGATGGGAGATGAAGGAACTCATTCCACAGAGAATTGTGTCTGTGGGGTTCGATATCCCGCTTTTTATATTCCTTTTTCTTAAATACCGTTTGTTATAATATTGTTAATTATGCTTTAAATATTAAGTGACCTATGTACAATATTATTGTGAATTGTCTTTGAAATGTCATAAATAAAAATTTTGACTTATCACTTGTTGTTAAGTCGCCAAATACTCAACATGGTAGCAGAGCGTAATTAAAAGTTCGGCGGACCACATGGCAAACAAAATAAATTGAAGCAATAATTAAAATAAAAATCGAATAATATAAAAAACAAAAAGTAAAGTTGTGATTATATGTGAAATAATCAAAAAATGTTAACTGATTTCAAAAATCATAACCTCATGATTGAACGTGATAGTGAAAGTGTACAGCTAGATTACAAAACAAAATTAAAAGTCTAAGTGCTCATTAAGCCAACAAAAAGTGAAATAAAAATTGAAAATTTTAACTGATATGAACAGTAAAATTAAAAGTGAGAAAAAAGAGGAAACATTTAAAATAACATCTTACGCAAGAGTTGAAGATGTATCTCTGCCCGTATTTTACGGAGCAAATTACTCTAGCTGGAAGATAAGAATTATGAAGCTTCTGCAAATGAAACAATTGAAAGAGCAAGCAACACGCTCAAAGACCAGCGAAGACCCAGCGGAAACTTGGAACGAACTCGACACAAAAGCTCAGTGCTACATACTTGGATCGATCTCGGATCGACAATTGGAGTATATTGGAGATTTGGACTCGGCATATGAAATCATAAAGAAATTCGACAGCATGTATATAAACCAGTCCTCAGCGCTTCAAATGGTTTGCAGAACCAAGCTCGACAACATCAAACTCAAAAATTACGACATTGCAACATCATTTTTCGACGAATTTGAGAAAGCAGTGAACGAGGTGAAAGCGGCTGGTGGCACGATCAAGGAAGATGAAAAATTAAGATATTTATTAAAGGTCACAAATTCAAAGAGTGTAAAAAAGGACAAACTCATCCCGGTCAGGGCAGAGGAAATCAGCGCGGAGGTGCAGGCGGTTATCAGCGCGGTAACAGAGGCTTCCAACGAAGGGGCTATAGAGGTTATCAACACGGTAGGAGCAACTACAGCAATGGCGGAGCAGCTCCAAATCATCAAGGAGAGCGTGGAAGTAACCAGGCAGCATTGTAATATTGATAATCAGATAGACTTGAATTGTAATAATAGTAATAAAATTTAGTAATAATAATAATAAAATAATGTGGCTTCTCGATAGCGGATGTACTACGGACCACATAGTTAATTGTGATAAATATTTTGATGAATATGTAACTTTAATCAAACCAAAAAATGTTAAATTAGGAGATAGAAAACTTTTAAAAGCCACGAAAGTAGGAACAATTAGAAGTAAATTTAAAACTTATAATTCAGATTCAAATGTGACTTTGAGTAATGTTTACTTTGTAAAAGAAATGAAACAAAATTTGCTTAGTTTTGCCAAGATAACAGATAGTAACAAAATAATTTCTGAAGGCGGTAGTTGTAAAATTTACAACAACAGAGGTTTAGTAACAATAGCAAAAAGAATTAATAATCTATATTATTTAGAAAGTTTTACTGAAAATGCACTGAACAAAGAAATTGTATCAAATTTAGTAAAAAATGAAAAAAATGACAGAAAAGGAAAAATGGCACAGATGCTTAGGGCATATAAATTTCCAATATCTAAATAAAATAAGTAAAGATGGTTTAGTAGAAGGAATACCAAAGGAACTAGGCAATGAGACTTCCAAAGATGCAAAGGCCTTCGGCTACGCAGTTGAGAAATCTCCTCGATAACGTGTCTGCACTGTTTAATTCGCTGCAATCAATTGGTTCCGTTTCAGACATCTGCAACGCAATCATCATACACATTGCGATTTCGAAGGTTGACTTAGAATCGCAAGGAAAATGGGATGAACAACTCCACTATAAGAATCTTCCATCTTGGGAACAATGTTCTGAGGTTTAAATAGACGCTGCCAATATCTTACCTGGAAGCTCGTGAGAGTAAAACAAGTCGATTAGAAAAAATCCAAAAAATCCATAAGCAAATATAGAACATCGTCCTATGAGAAAACCTCAAATTTCACTAACTTCGTCGCAACAGTCTCGTTTGTTTTGTAAAGATACGTCGCACCCTATATCAAGTTGCTCAAAATTTACCCAGTTGTCTGTTTCCGATCGGTTTACACAAACAAAGAATCTCGGCTTATGTATTAACTGTTTGCGGAAAGGTCATAACGTGGCAAGTGCTCCTCAACATTTAAATGCAAAATTTGCAAACAACCTCATCATACACTGCTACATAGACAAAACCAGTCGGCACTTATCCAACCACAGGAGCCGTCAACTGTGGTAAACTTAGCACTCGAAAAAGACGTGGGTGCCCTCATCGGCACAAGTCATTTTAGCTACAGCCCCTGTTCTTGTCAAGGATTCTACGAACTGCTTAGAACTTTCAATTTTGCATTAATTGACATCGGTCACACAAAAATGTGTTTGAGAAGAGTAAAGATTTAGTGTTAATAATTGATGTGTTAAAGCACAACGACCTTAAGAAACTGATTATAATTACCGCAGATGGCAGCCTGTATGGGATAGGGGCTGTCTTACGAGTATCTTATTTAGTTAATGAAGGTCCCGTAATGTTTGTATCTAGTACACTTAGCTCTGCGGAAAAGAACTATTCGTATTTACATCGGGAAGCGTTGGCAAATATTTTTGAGATTCAAAGCTTCCATAAATACATATATGGCCTAAGTTTCACAATTTATAGTGACCCACAACCTCTCCAAGCTATTTTCGGTGAAAAAAAGATATTCTCTCAGTAGCAGCAAACAGGCTCTGACAATGGGGCTATCATGCTGTCGACGTATAAGTATTCAATTAAATACTGAAAAGCTTCGCAGATGGGAAATGTAGATGCATTATCGAAGCTGCCTCTTTCGGTAGACACAGAAGTTGAGGACGACAGTATTAATTCCTTGAACATATCTGATTTCCGTTTAAGGGCAGATGTTCGCCGGGAAACAAACACAGATAAGGTTTTGCAAGAAGTTTATAAATTTGTCAGAGGCGGATAGCCGGAGGTTGTGTCTATGTAAGTTAGACCATATTTTTGGAAATGGTTTTCTTAAGCAACGGAATGTTTATTTCACGGTGATCGAATAGTTATACCAAACAGTTTGGTAAATAAAGTGTTCGAATTGGTACACGAAGGACATATTGGGGTAGTAAAGGCAAAGTCGTTAGCACGCTCGTATGTGTCCAAAAATATCTTTTTGAGTACGGGGCCTATTTCTAGCTATCCGTTCGAACGAATCCATTTAGATTTTGGCGTGTTTAGTACATTTGGCTTACCAAAATGTACCAAAACTGGATTACAACGCCCACATCTGGTCAGGTGTCCCTAAGAGCTCTTTGCACTTGCTAGATAGGATCTAAAATCGTGCGATCAAACTCATAGGTGATGTCAGTATTACACATTCATTCGACACCCTCGAACACCGGCGTAATGTATCCTATCTCACCTTGTTGTATCGCTATTTTCACCATCGATGATTCAAGTAGGAGAAACCGTATTGCATCGAAATACTTTTTTCTAATTATGTTAAATGGATACCAGAAAAAATAATTAAGAAACTGAGTAATTTTAGATATTTGATTACTGTTAATGGGATCAATAAACAAGCGCATATTGTTCGATTTCTTTCAGGGGGATCGTATCGAAATCCCGCTTTTTAAAATCCTGTTTTTCAAAAATCAAAAAGTTTTAAAATCCCTTCTTCTAAAATACTGTTTTTTTTTTTTAAATCCCGTCTTCTAAAATTCCGCTTGTTCTAAATCCCGATCTATTATAATCCCGCTTGATTACATTCGATTTTTTATTATTTCACAAATTTTAAAAAAATTAAAATTTATCGACTAAAAGAAAATAGCTCGGGATGTTTTTGATTTTTACTGTACGTACACATTTGTTTTTGCTTACATAATCTACATTATTCTATTTGCGCATAGTACATGCACAAAAAAAATCTATCTCTTGGTAACGGTTTCACCGCTCTCTCATTTACTACACAATTATATTGTGTAGTATTGGATTGAGTTCGCAGAATTATTGACCACAATGAGTTGTATTTGTTAAAAGCTACAATAAAATGCATTTAAACAAAATCACTCATTATTTAATTTATTTTAATTTATTTTAAATTAAATTAATTTTAAATTTAAAATTTCAATAAAACTAGTTGTTTTATTTTAAAAAATCTCGCGATTTTTAAAAATAAATCAAATAGTTTTGTTTGTAAAAGCGGGATTATAAGAAACGGGATTATACAAAACAAGATTATAAGAGACGGGATTATAAAAAACAGGTTCATAAAAAGCGGGATATCGAAACCAACCCCTTTCAGGTACGAAATAGATTTAACCATGAGAGACGTCAGTCTTATGATGATAAAGTTGTAAATGAATTGTATATAATTACTTACGAAGTAAGACTAAAAAGTTAAGGAATGTAACTTGTAACAATGATGATTTTTTACAAATTATTATAAAAAATGAATTCATTTAGTTGTATATATTTTATGTATATTCATACATATATGTACATATTTTTTTTATTTTTGTGAATTATAATGTTAAGATTTTTTGTTTAAAGGGGAGAGAATGAGATATACATATCTAGGTAAATCTCATAAAAGACTCACACTCTTTCTAGTTGTAAGAAATTTTATTAAATAAAGTAACTTAGCCTTAACCAAAATATCTAAACATTTTGATCAGCCACCACAAGAACATTTCACAATTCATCTATAAGATATGGTCAGACGAAAGTATGCCCGATGAATGGAACCTCAGCATTGTTTGTCCCAATCCTCAAGAAAGAAGACCCTCTGAACTGCACCAACTACAAAGCCATTAGTCTTCTTAACTTCGCCTACGAGATTCTCTCTGCCGTATTGAGTGAAGGGCTGAAGCCGTTCGTCAAAAACCTGATAGATCCATATCAGTGTGGCTTTAGGCCAGGAAAACTCACCAGCGACCAAATTCACACTAAGCCAGATATTTAAAAAAAACTCATGAGCTCCAAATTGATACACACAATCTATTCATCGATTTTAAGGCCGCGTATGACGACATCTATAGAGACGAACTATACAGAACAATGTAGTTTTAGCATCCCTGCTAAGTTCCGTAAAAAAATAACGTTTGAGATCGCTCGCTGCTGCCTTAAGGTAGGTAAAGAACTCACCAATACCTTTGATGTCAAAAAAGAATTTAGACAAAACGATGCGCTGTCATATGACTTCTTTAACATCATTCTTGAAAGTATAGTGCAAAACTCACGCGACAACACAAGAGGCACAATTTTTCAAAAGTCCATCAAATTACTCGCATACGCCGATGATATTGACATAAACGGAAGAAAGCAGCGTGATGTCAGTAGCGCATTCGCTAGTATTGAAGGGGAGCGGGTTTAACGGTTAATCAGGGCAAGACCAAGTATATGCTTTCAACAAGGAAGGATACTCAACGATAATTATAGTTAAGACTTTGTCTACCTATGCTCCGCTATTAATCCAGGCAACGACACCAGCGCTGGGATCAAGCAAAGAAAAACTCTTGCCAATCGCCGCTTCTTTGGGTTGAGAAGGCAATTGACTAGCAAAGGCTTCTCTCGAACAATAAAAATGACCCTGTATAAGACCACTTGAGCCACGGCCACCCACTTCCATTAAATCATCATTGAACTGACCCAATATGCCAAATTTGCCATTGATTCGTTTTTCCAGGTAATCGATGAGGATGTAAGCATACAATCCAAAAACCCATCGCAATGACCTAGTTGACACAACAACTTTTGCCTTCTTCGGCGCCGATTAGGCAGGATTTGTCTGCGGTATGTTGTGGTGTATCCACGTTTCGCTCACGGTTATGAAAAAAGGGAGAAACTCGTCCGAATTACGGTAGAGCAAGGTTAAACGCTGCTTCGAAGTTGTCACGAACTTCACTTTTTTTTTTCCGCCAAAATTCAGACAATTGTCTACTCTGAATGACTATCGCATACAAACTAAATGACGCAACTAGTTCGAAATTTGACAGTAGTCTATTGACGGAAGCTTACAAATTGCAAAATTCAAAGAGTCACAGACAACAAATTGATCCGCTCTTGTATTTAAATATAGAACGAACGATTTAACAACATATTTTTTTTATAAAGTAGATCGCGCTCAAGTGTTTAATGTACCTTTAAAATGTTTGCATGCTTCTTCCTAAATTAACTTTAACTTTAGGAGTATACATTTAAGAACTCCTGTTAAATATTGCTTGAAACGTATACATGTATTATACTATACTTCATAATAACAACAATAACAACAATAAAAGTGGGTGGCCATGCTTAAGTGGTAGTGGACTGGCTTCCAAATCGGAAGGTTCGGTGTTTGAATCCCAACCTCGCCCGAAAGACATTAATTTTTTCAGTTAACGAAAATCAAGTAAGATGAGTAGTTGACTAGAAATCAACAACAAGCCAACTTCCACTAAGAATTTAGTCTCCCCACCCATGGAGAAAAATAGCCACGAGCCCAAAATTTTTCTTTCTCTCTCTATCCCATTTTCCAAAAAAACTTAACACATGCTGAGGCATTATAAGTGTATTCATACCGACTTGAGTTCTTTAAAAAAAAAATAGCAGCTAATAAATAAATTAAATAAATAAAAATCAACATGGGTATTGAAACGGCTTTTTTGAATTGCATAAATTCTTAAACATAATACGGTTATTCGTAAAGGATGCAACTCTGCGACACCAACAAGTGAGACCACCAAATCTGAAGGTGTTGAAGATGACCAATCCGATGTAAATCAACAAACCCCTAAAAATAGAAAGGAAGGCAAGCCTCAAAGTCCACGTTCACGCAAGATAGCAACAATATGAAGAGACCAAAGCCCCTGTGGTCAATATGGATTAAAAATAATAGGAAATCCAAATCAAAAATGTAAGTAAGCAAGTGGAAGGTACATGAACTTCATGAAAGTTCTTATTTACAGTTTATGGAATAAGTAGTTTATTGGGTCTGGCTTTTGTAAATCTGCATATGTAAATGAATGGAGTGTACCAAATTTGCACTTATCTTTCGGTCGAAGTGCTCCCATAAATGTTCAATTTCATTGAAATCTGACGATTGTGGCGGCGTCTTAAGCTAGTTCCGAATGTTTCATTTGAGCCATTTTTTGACAACGTGAGGAGTATGTTCGGGGTCATTGCCTAGCAACACTGCCACTCTCATGCAAGTTATTCTTTAAAATGTTTAAATAATCATATATATTTATGAAAGACTGTATCTTTTTTTCACCAAATTTCTCCACGTTTGTCTGAGCCCTAAATGTTAAAATTGTTCTCGTCAGAAAAAAAGTCATAATGTTCCAGAAGTCTGCTTGATATTTTTGATGGATTTTAGCAGTTTGAAGTCGCTTTTGTCGATTGACTACGATTTTTCCCGGATGTTTCGACCATGGTATCCGGCTTCATAAAGCGACGAATCGTTTATGGATCGCATGCCTTACCTGTTTGCTGATTTTGGTCAATATCCTTGGCGCACTAATTTTGGGATTCTGCTTTACGAGGGGCGTTCAACATATTCTCGGTATCGGGGTGAAGCTGTGGTTGTATATGTAAATTGACTTATTTATCAAGTAATACTATTATTTTAGTTCATTCATGTAAAATTTCATATAAATGTGATTATTAATTCGCGTTTTATCTCTAGTTAAACAGAATCATAATGGCAACTGAGACGATGATGGTGAAAATTGAGCATCGCGCTGTAATTAAATTTCTCACTAAGCAAGGAAAAAGTCAAAAAACTATTCATGAAGAGATGGTGGCTGTTTACCAGGGTTCCGCACCTTCATTATCAACTGTGCAAAAGTGGTCAAGTGAGTTCAAGAGAGGCAGAGAGAGCATTGAAGACGACCCCCGCTCCGGCGCCCCGGCTACTGCTTGTATGGGAGAAAGCATCAAAGAAGTCGAAAAACTTGTTCTTGAGGATGCCCGAATAAAGGTGAAAATGATCGCAGAGATCACCAAGCTTTCAATTGGTACCATTCACACCATTCTTCATGACCATCTTAACCTTTCAAAGGTCAGTGCAAGGTGGGTGCCACGAATGCTCACAGCGCCTCAGAAACAAGTGAGAATCGCATGCTGTAGAGAGCTTTTGGAGATGTGTAGTGAGAACGCGGACGGTGTTATGGATCGAATTGTTACTGGGGACGAAACATGGGTCCACCACTATGACCCTGAAAGCAAACAAGAGTCCATGCAGTGGCATAAAAAAGGAACAGACCCCCCGAAGAAGTTCAAAGTCACTCCGTCTGCCGGGAAGCTCATGGCCACAGTTTTTTGGGACTCAAAGGGAATCTTGCTCATTGAGTACAAAAAAAAGGTGAAACCATCAACGCCACATCCTACGCTTCCACTTTGCATAATTTGCGGGAGGAAATTAAAAAGAAAAGACGGGTTAACTCGCAGCGGATGTGTTGCTTCTTCATGACAACGCTCCTGTTCGCACGGCGCGAGTTTCCAAGGCTGCTGCGCGAGATTGTGGTTTCGAAGAAATCCAACACCCACCCTATAGTCCAGACCTTGCCCCTAGTGATTATTTCCTGTTTCCGGATTTGAAAAAATGTCTTCGTGGAAAAAGATTTTCGGATGATGAAGAACTCAAGTCGGCAATAAATGGGTATTTTGCAAAGAAAGAGGAAATTTATTTTTTTGAGGGTTTAGAAAAGTTTATCTCAAGATGTAACAAATGCATTGATGTTAGGGGAGACTATATTGAAAAATAAAAACAATTTAAATTGAATTCGCATTTTCCTTCATATCGATACCGAGAATATATTGAACGCCCCTCGTACTTCCCTCATAACAAGCCGACTTTCCTTTGCTGTAAACTTGCACGGACGTTCAGGTCGATTATTATTTTCTACATTGGCGGTGTTCTTATGTAATATTTTATTATCATTTTCTGAAGGGCTTTTGCCTACAATTTTACTTATTTTTTCAGCAAGTATTTTATTCCTTCAAATCTTAGGCGAACAGCAGAATGCCAAAAATGGTCATACAACAGTTGAACGGCCGAACGGCGAACGAGTTGTTAAAAACTCCTTGTGTAAAAATCAGATGTTCTCTGTAGAGTTCGTCAGACGTAAAAGACTATGATTTAAGTGCGTAGTAAAGAGGCACAAATAATCGATTGCAAAATGCTGCTTGTGCAAAGAAAAAAATCTTAAATCAATTTCCCTTGATCACTTACTACGATTAAATATGCGTCAAGTCAGTCAGTCAAGTCAAAGAGAAACTTGAGAAAGCGAAGAAAAGTAGCGAGCTACGATATCGGATGTTTTTTTTAGACCGCTTTTATTAAAGTTGATAAACTGGAGAAACACACTGGTATTGGGCATCAACACACCGCCTTTGACCGGGAAAGTGCCTGTGGTTGTACTAATGTAAAACAGAGGCTGGCACTGAAATGAAAAGTTAGCCGAAATGGAAAGAAATGACGACATTCTAGAAATCACAGAGACTGCTGAATTAAAATTCGGAGGAACTATGCAAATAATACAAAGGTGGGAGAACCTTTTGCGAGAAGTCAACACTCCCTTCCTGGAATCTTGGCTACAGAATACGAAAATTGGGAACAAGATAACTGCGGAACCAATATTGTAGAAAAAATAATGGATGCGCCCTTTCCGACCCATCTTTTTAAGCACATAATTAAAATACTGTGATAACCACTCAAATGTGAGCAGCGACATCTAGCAGAAAATGTCGAAGACCAGACGGTTTCGATATTGGAATAACAAAGTCTGGAGACTGGAATCGAATTTTCTAGCAAATTGGAAATTGTATGAGACGCTGGATGGCGAGGATTGTTCTCGAAGTATGTCATTCGGATATAAATACCAGCATCCCAAAGGTATGCAAATCAGTTCCAAAGTTGAATTTGAAGTGTTAATTAGAAGAAGTGATTAAGTGGTTTAAGTAAAAGATAAGAAAAGTATAAGTGGTTCTATCATAAACATTTTACATTGGTGTCAGAAGTGGGATAGGACTTATTGTGTGTAAAAAAAAAAAAAAAAAAAAAAAGTGTTTTCTGACTATTTGAAAAAGCTAGAATGGATCGAAAACTATTGCAGTTGACAATCGTCCAACTCAAATCCGAGTTGAACAAGAGAAGCCTCAGCGCCAGTGGAGGAAAAAGTGACCTGGTGCTCCGACTTCAGGAGGCTTTGAACAACGAGGGACATGATCCTGATGCATATTCCTTTGATGTTGACGAGGATGAACAGACAAATACCGGCAATGACATGGCTGCGATGATGCAACTCCTCTTGTTAAATCTGGAAGAACAGAAGAACAGTCTCGAACAGAAAATGGACGGTCTTCAACAGAAGTTGGATGAACAAAAGAATAGTCTAGAACAAAAACTGGAAGAACAAAATAACACTCTCCAGCAAAAATTCGAAGAAATCGATGACAAATTTGAAAGAATAGAGAAGAACGTTGATGACAAATTTGATAGAATAGAGAAGAACGTTGATGACAAATTTGATACAATAGAGAAGAATGTTGGCGAAAAATTCGAAGAAATGGACAGCAAAGTTCAGCAACTGGCAAAAGAGCTCGACACAGTGCGAAAACAGAAACTGCGAGAATGTTCTTTAAGCGGTCCAAGGAGAAAAGATTTGAAGCCTCCCTCATTCGATGGCCAGACCTCATGGTCTACTTATAAGAAGCAGTTTGAAATGGCTGCCTGTGCAAACGACTGGGACAATGAGGAAAAATGCTTTGCCCTAACAATGGCCTTGCACGGTCCTGCAGCAGAATTGTTACAAACAGTAGACATCGAAAAGCATAAAGATTATGTGACTTTAGTACAGGCTATAGAGAAACGGTTTGGGGATAGTCACATGCAGGAGGTCTTCAAGGTCCAATTGCAAAGCCGAACGCAGCAAAGAGGAGAAACACTGCAGCAGCTCCAAGCAGACGTGAGTAGACTTGCACATCTGTCATACCCCACCGCAGGCCAGGAAATTATCGACGAAATGGCAAAAGATGCATTTATCAGGGGAATTGCAGATTCGAAGCTACAGTCAGCAGTAAGGATGGCCGGGAAAAGAACCCTTGCTGAAGCACTTGCCTTCGCTCTGGCGATGGAAGCAGCCAATCAGGCTTCCAGGGGAACACATTTCGTCAGGGAAGTAACATCTATCGAATGCTCCTGCACAAGAATTAGTGCCGAGGAACGAGATACTCGACGGGATAGACGGATAATGCGCTGCTGGAATTGCAATAAAATAGGACACCTTCAAAGGCAGTGTAAAGAACCAGTGCGACGAAAAGACTGCCCTCACTGTGGTGGCAAGCCAATAGAGGAAGAAACCAGCAGAAACAGCTATCAAGAAGCCGGTCAACCTTCCCGAAGCCATCAGTCGGGAAATGCTTAAGCACCAACTTCGCGGGGCAGAAGTTGGTAGCAGGAGTCGACGGCCCCAGGACCATCATCCAAGTCTCGCTGGCAAAACGATGCAACGAAAGCCTTCTAGTAGAAGTAGTCAGTGGAAAAGAAAAATGGATGGCAACAGTAGACACCGGTGCCACGGCCTCAATCATCAGGAGGAATCTTGTGCAGAAGTCTTGGCTGCATAACACCAGCAGCTGCAGCTTGCGAACAGCTACAGGAGCAACGATTAAGGTATATGGTGAAGTCCGCATAAAAATCCAACTGGCCGGAATAACATTCACTCACGCGTTTCTGGTAGCTGACATATGTGACGAGTGCATCATTGGTACAGACTTCATGAGAGAACATGGACTTGTAGTCGACTTGGGGGCACAAACCCTGAAATACGGAAACATGGAGATACCAATGATATACGGAAACGCCAATACCACAGTCTCAAATGTCGTCATCTGCAGCAATCTGAGTCTAGAGCCTTCGTCAGAAGCAATTTTGTGGGCAAAAGTGGAAGGTGGTCCTGGTAGCCACCGATTCTATTTGATGGAGCCGGAAAAGAAAAGAGACTTCATGGTGGGAAAGACCTTAGTGGAGCCAAAGAACAACATGGTCCCTGTAAGGATTCTAAATCCAAAGACATTCAGTGTAAAGGTGAAAAAGGGGGAGATAGTGGGAAAATGCGTACCTGTTGAGGCTATATCACAACAGTTCAGAGCATAAAAATCAAGAACAAAATTCTCAGCCTCTGTAATCTGGACGAAGATCAGCGAATCCTGGCAGAAAAACTAATCGGTGAGTACGCTGATATATTTGCTACACAAGACGGAGAATATGGACGTACGCATATTCTTCAACACCACATTGACACCGGACCAATCCGTCAACCTGCAAGGCGTCTTCCATTGGCAAAGCAAACAGAAGTTGCCGAAATGATGTCGAAGATGAAAGCTGAGGGAGTGATTGAAGAATCGCAAAGTCCGTGGGCATCTCAGTGGTCCTCGTGAAGAAGAAAGATGGCAGCACGAGATTTTGTGTAGACTACCGACGTCTCAATGATGTCACTAAAAAGGACAGCTACCCACTTCCGAGAATCGATGACACTTTGGATATGCTTTCTGGAGCGAAATGGTTTTCAACACTTGACTTGAAGAGCGGTTACTGGCAGGTAGAGATAAATCGTGCGGATCGTGAGAAAACTGCCTTCACTACAGGAAGCGGTCTTTGGCAGTTTGCAGTGATGAAGTTTGGACTGTGCAACGCTCCGGCCACCTTCGAGCGACTAATGGAACGAACATTGCAAGGACTCACCTGGAAAACCTGCCTAGTATATTTGGACGACGTTATCGTCATAGGTAAGACGTACGAGGAGCACCGCGAAAATCTAAAAGAAGTGTTTGAGAGGCTACGAAGTGCTCATTTAAAGCTCAACCCAGAAAAGTGTGCCTTGTTTCGTCCGGAAGTAAAATATCTGGGTCACATTATATCAGCGGAAGGAGTAAGAACGGATCCTGACAAAATCGAAGCCGTGAAAAGTTGGCCTTCTCCAAAAGATAAACACCAACTGAGAAGCTTCTTGGGCCTCGCCACGTATTACAGAAGGTTCGTAAAGGATTTTGCTGGCATTGCAAAGAGCCTGCATCAACTTAGGGAAAAAGGCCGACAGTTCAGGTGGTCTGGAGAATGCGAAAAAGCATTTCAAGAACTGAAGCGACAGCTGTGCAATGCCCCCATCTTGGGTTACCCGACGCCCGGAAAAATGTTCATCGTGGACGCAGACGCTAGCAATGTTGGGGTCGGAGCTGTGATCTCCCAAGTTCATGACGGTCAAGAGAAAGTGGTCGCATATTACAGCAAAGTACTCTCCAGACCTGAACGGAACTACTGTGTAACCCGGCGCGAGCTTCTGGCTTTAATTCTGGCTACGAAGCATTTCCATAAGTACCGGACAAAAGTTCATTCTCCGGACAGACCACGCAGCTCTGAAATGGCTACTCAAATTTAAGAACCCTGACGGCCAAGTTGCAAGATGGATCGAGCAGTTGCAGGGCTACGACTTTGAAGTGCAACACCGCAAGGGAACACTCCACTCAAATGCTGATGCTCTCTCTCGTCGACCGTGCGGAGTAAAATGCGAATACTGCAATCGTAAAGAAGCAAAAGAACAGGCAACTATCCAAATGATCAGGACTGAGCCAATAGAGGGTTGGAGTATAGACGAAATCCGTTCCTCCCAACAGGCAGACAATGACATCGAACCAATATTGGCCTGGAAGGAACACGAGGAAAGACCAAGCTGGCAGCAGATATCAGATCGGAGCCAAACTCTGAAGGCATACTGGGCACAGTGGGACTCGCTTTTTGTGCAAGATGGATTGCTGAAAAGAAAATGGGAAAGTGCAGATGGGACAACATCTCGTATGCAGCTAATTGTGCCACGGTCCAGAGTCAACCAAGTGCTCCATGAAATACATGACGGAATCTCAGGAGGCCATTTGGGAATAAACAAGACGTTGGAAAAGGTAAGGGAACGCTTCTATTGGCTAAGCGCTAAACAAGATGTCGAGAATTGGTGCAAAAAGTGCATAAGATGTGCAGCTACCAAGGGTCCAAAAGTAAAGCCACATGGACAAATGCAACAATACAATATTGGAGCACCTTTCGAACGAATAGCCATCGACATCGCTGGGCCGTTTCCCGAAACCTTTAATGGAAACCGATATACTCTCGTAGTCATGGATTACTTCAGTAAGTGGCCGGAAGTGTTTGCCATCCCAAATCAAGAGGCTAAGACCGTAGCCGAACAGATAGTCAACAACTGGGTGAGCAGATTTGGGGTCCCAATGGAGCTGCACTCTGATCAAGGTCGAAACTTTGAATCAAAAGTCTTCCAGGAAATATGCCAATATTTGGGAATAAGAAAGACAAGGACAACGCCACTACACCCTCAATCTGATGTCGAGCGATTCAATCGGACCTTGAGTGAGCATCTATCTAAGGTTGTCAGCAACTGCCAGCGGGATTGGGATCGACACGTACCCCTCTTCTTAATGGCCTACCGAAACGCGGTCCATAGCTCAACAGGGCACACACCATCCGAGATCTTATTTGGTCAAACAATTCGGTTGCCAAGTGAGGCAAAATTCGGATCCCCACCGACGGAGCCCAAAGAGGTGAACGAGTACGTGAATGACTTACGCAGCAGGATTCGTAAATTGCATGAAGACACCAGAGAAAAGATGAAGCTAGCAAGCAGCCGCATGAAAACTAGGTACGATATCAAGGCGAAATCTTCCGGTTTCAACGAAGGAGATCTGGTTTGGCTGTATAATCCTCAGCGTAAGAAAGGCAAATCACCAAAATTGCAACAGGACTGGGAAGGTCCATACAAGGTGATAACCCGCATTAATGACGTTGTCTACCGGATCCAGCGTGGGGATCGAGGAAAATTTAAAGTGGTCCATTTGGATAGAATGTGTCATTTCAACGGGATGCTGAATGACGAAGTTGTTCGGGACGAACAACTGTAGGGAGGGAGCAATGTGATAACCACTCAAATGTGAGCAGCGACATCTAGCAGAAAATGTCGAAGACCAGAAGGTTTCGATATTGGAATAACAAAGTCTGGAGACTGGAATCGAATTTTCTAGCAAATTGGAAATTGTATGAGACGCTGGATGCAAATCAGTTCCAAAGTTGAATTTGAAGTGTTAATTAGAAGAAGTGATTAAGTGGTTTAAGTAAAAGATAAGAAAAGTATAAGTGGTTGAGATATTGAATTGTACTGAGAGAAAGAATTAAATAGTGAATTGTAACTGTACTGAATAAAGGGATTTGTATTGAAAAGAATAAGTTCTATCATTTTACAATACGTTCACCGTGCAGAGGGCCTATCCGATTGAGAACATGGATTCAGAAAAGGTTACTCTATATTAGAAGTGGTCGAGATAGATCACGGTCATCCCTCCATATAATGGATGGTCCTACTAAAGATCGCCTATTTTGAAATTTAAAAAAAAAATGCAGTATTTATTTTAAAAGTTCTGATATTCTTATTTTAGTAAAGAGCGTAGACATGGAACACAATATCCGATCAATTTCCGCCTCAGGACTGTTGGCACACGTTGGTCCTTTTGACCAAATTTTCGATGACATTTTGGTGTGAAGAATAGGCGTGTGCGTTATCGTGATGAAGTTGCTAACTGACATTTACCAACAGGTCCGATAGTTTGCGTCTCATTACATCAGACAAGTGACGCAGAACCTCTCAGTAGTATAGTGATAGTTGTACCGTGGAATTTACGCATGATGAACCATGCCACTGGAGTCAAAAGAAAGTTCAGCATGACTTTTACATCGCTGCGGACCTGCCTTTGATTTGTGCCTCCGGAACTTTGTGGTGCCCATTGCTTTGTCCTCAAATTTTACTGATTGTTTTCACATGAAAAGCCCTAAGCTTTAAACAAAATTTGATATAGTAAAGCTGTTCAACTTTTTCTATCGTTCACTTTCAAAATAAAATCCGATGACTGTTATTGCTATGTGCTTACTTTTAAACCCCGTACAGGGACTGTACTCGTGAAAAAAATGAGTATGAGCACTGAGTATGCCTACTAATGGCAATTGAGCTCCACCTTCCAAACTTTGTTTGTTTTGACAACAAAAATTTTCAAACAGCTCTCGGGTATATATTTATAAATACAGTAGTGTTCGCTTATAACGAACTCGAAGGGACCGACCAAATTAGTTCAATATAACCGAAGTTCGTTATAAGTGATATGCTAAAAAAAACATCAACTTTTGTTTAGAAAACCAAAAAAAGAAGAAAGAAAGAAGAAATATGAAAACTAATAATTAAAAATAAACTTTCGACCAAACTCTTCGGTTTCATCTTGTAATATAGCACTGCTCACAGTAACATTATTAGCCCTTTGTTGGCAAAACCACTTTAACAATCCACATCCACCCTTTTGTTTGTAGGTTTTTTTTACTTTTTTTACCTTCGATTTTGTTTGGTTGAAATGGTCCAAGATCTCCTCTTTTTCTTTCAAGTTGTGCCAATAGTAGACTTATTTAGTCCCATTTCCATGCATATATCGGTTTGAATTGCACTTTGTTGTAAACGCTTTATTATATCGTGTTTGTCTTTCAATGAGAAACATTTTCTCTTTAATTTGATACTGCATCACCCATTTTATTTTCAAACGCACTTCTATGCACTTTGAATTCAACTAATTTGTGCTACCTTTGAAATTTATCCTTTGATGCAAATATAATGTAACTCGGGAAAGTACCGAAAATGTTATTTTCAAGGACAACATTTTGTTGTTTGAGAATGTTGGTATGTATATAAGTTATAGCTATACATTCGGGGAAGCCCCGACAAATCGGGGAAATCTAAATGACAATGTAAAAGACAGTATTGGTTCATTATGACCGGACATTTTCTTCATTTAACGCGCAAAAAGGGTTCGTTATACGCGAAAGTTCGCTTTAAGCGGGTTCGCTATATGCGAAATTATAATCCATAGTTCTTATGGGACATTGATTGGGACTGGGTGAAATGGTTCATTATAACCGAAAGTTTGCTTTAAGCGGTCACTACTGTATATGTAATATTTTATTTTTTAAACAAGCTTTTTCGATATTTTCGGATTTATGAATAACAATTTTGTTCTGCTAATCGGCACTTGATCATGTGTTTGTTATTTATTTATTTTTATATTTTTGTTACTGTCTCTCTACACTTTTGCCCCTAATTCTACTCTTGTTGATCAGAGCAGCATTGCAGGACAATATACTAAATTCAGTATAGAGGCATATCAAAACTGCACGTTAATAAAAGAAATTGCACGCCAATTTATCTATATGAAATGTTAATTTTTTTAGAACTGTTAATCTCGAAGTTTAATCATTTACTATTGGGTCGTACCACATGAAATGTTCGATTTTCGATCAGTCGGAAATAAGAAGTTCTCGAGTGAACATCTGTGTTCTGTGCCAGAACGTTCAATTTTCCTTGTTTATAAAATAAAGTAGACGTGTGCTTGACGTGTGAGAATTTTAGGGTTCGTTACAAGTACCGTTAATTTTTTTTCTAGAAACTATTTACCAAGCTGTCGGTAGTTCAAATTCCAACCTTCTTCCTTTACGAATTTAAAATGGAACATAATGCGTCATTGGCAATGAAAAACATTGATGACGCATTTGAGGATGTAGGGGTAAACGAACGCACTATACGACGTTGGTTTAGAAAGTTCCTTTCGAGAGATTTCAGCCTCGAAAATGAACCACGTGGGAAGCCGGAAACGTTAATTGACGACGATTTTTTAAGAGCAACGGTGGATGCGGACCCAACGAAATCGCTGCGGGAGATTGCACAAAGCATGGGAGTGTCTCCAATGACAATAAGTCGACACCTTTCACTCATAGAAAAGGTAAAGAAACTCGATAAGTGTGTACCCTTGGACTGAACGAATCCCAAAAACGTAGGCGCCTAGAAATCTGCGCACCGCTTACATTAAGAAACCAAACTGAACCGTTTTTGAACCGGATGGTCACCTGTGATGAAAAGAGGATACTGTATAATAATCGTAAAAGATCTGGGCAGTGGTTGGATGCAGATGAAAAACCAAAACACACCCCAAGCCCGATCTTCAGCCAAAAAAGGTTATTTTGACAATATGGTGGACATCGAAAGCACCGGTCCAGTTTTCATTTTTTTCAACCAGGAAAACGATAAACGCTATCAAATATTGTGCGGAAATCGACATATTGCATTCCAAATTGGTTGAAAAGCAACCTGCGTTGGTCAATAGGCACGGTCCGATCTTTTTGCATGACAATGGTAGACCCCATACCTCACAAGAACGGTGCCAAAACTGTTGCAGTTGATATTTCCACAACGGATTACCATCTTTTCCGCAATTTGGATTCATTTTGCCGGCAGAGGGTCTTCCGCAACTGAGCAGAGGTCATAAAAGCCTTTGAAGATTTCATTGCCCCAAAAGGCAGCACTTCTACGAAAAAGGAATATTTGGCCTTGTATCACGTTGGAAGAATGTCATAGCTGACAACGGATCCTATTTTGATTGAATAAAAATTGACGGAAAAATAATATTGACTTTTAAATTTTTACTATAAAATCGGACATTTCATGTGTGGTACAACCCAATATTTTTATATTTTGCAAATTGTTCATGCAAGTGTGTGAAGGTAAAGAAATGTGTCTTTTTTGTTTATAATTTTAAAAAAAACCCTAGTTACTAAATAAATAGTGAAAAATCAGCAATTCAATACTTTTGCATAAGTGTTGTTATTTACGTTATACTATGCCACTTATTGTTTATTTATTAGTAGAGCTTACCCATCTCCTTGTAGTCCAAGAGTTCCCATATTTGGCGCTGATGTTGCAAGACTTGGTTTTGCTGTAGCACCAGGTGCACGTGAGAAATCGGTACTATCTGATGTTCCATCCTTATCTAATACTGGGAGTTTCCATTGGTTTAACCTCGACTGCTGATTTGGAGCACCTTGGTATCCTCCAGGCTATTGTATGGAAAGAAAAAATATCAACTATATCATAATACTGAAGAAATTAATATATTCACCTTATTAATATTAATTTCCGAAAAATTCCCTTGAAGAGCACTTATGGCGTCATGTTGTCCTCGTAGATATTCTACATTTGCATTAGTTACATGTGCTCCAACTGGATGTGGCTGTTGTTGCTGTGATTGCTGTTGTGGTTGTTGTTGTTTAACATATACAGCTTGTTGTGCATTTATTTGACTCTGTAGATTTGCAATTTGTTGTTTGTATTTCGCCACTGTTACATTAATTTGCATATTATTCGCATTGTTCCCACGGGCAAGTGATGCCTGTGCTCCTTGAAGATGCTAGATAATAAAATAAATAATTAAAAAACAACACTACAATATAATAAGGGGTTTTTTTTTTTTCCAGTGTCAGACTTTTCAGTAATCCTTAATGTCAAATCAGCTGTCACATTCTGTCACATTGATCTGTCAGCTTCATTTATTTTCAGTACAGTACATTTTGTCATGGAAAGATTGACACGCCCGAACAATGATTTTAAATCGTTGAAATTTATTTCCAAAATCGAAGCTCTGATCGAAACTTATGTATAGAGCATTTCCTGAAATTTACGGTAGACATCATCGGCCATCTGAACATGCTATCTATCGAATTATTGAAAAAAAAATCCCAATTGGATACTCACACACCAACAAGAACGAGAACAGTGCGTTCGGAAGAAGATATCGTGGCTGTGGAAGCTTGTGTTGAAGAGGACCCCAATATATCGATTCGTCATCCTTCGCAGAAACTTGGACTTTGTCCATCCAATATCTGGAAAATTCTGCGAAAAGATCATGGTATCAAAGCTTATAAAATCCAATTGGTACAAAGAAGCCGCGTGTTAAGTGTTTGGGTTTTAAATCAACTGAAAGTTGACCTAGTTTTTTACCGTAAAATTTTGTTGTGATGTGCGGTTCATTTCTGGTTAAATGACAAACAAGCAGAATTGTCGTATTTCGAGCCAGGACAGTCCTCAAATGTACCGTATGGTGCAAATTGTACACCGGTGGCATTATCGATCCTTATTGCTTCAAAAATGAAATCGGAGCACAAGTTACTGTCAATAGATACCGGTACATTGCGATGATCAACGAATATATGTTCCCAAATTTGACCACAATGTGGAGGAACTGTGTTTCCAACAAAAAGCTGCTCCACCCCATACTACCAACGAAAACACAGCTGTATTGTAAACACAATTTGGCAATAGTCATTTCAAGAAATGGAACCGACAATTGACCACCAAGACCGTACGATTTGACGCCATTCAATTATTTTCTGGGGGGCTACGTCAAGTCACTAGTTTATGCCGATAAACCAGCAATGTTTGACGCTTTCGAGCAAAACAGTGTTCGAATAATACGCGTTATGCTCCCCCAATTTCTCGAAAATCGTACCTCTATAATGCGCTTCGTACGAAGCAGCTGTTGTGGACATAAGCCCGAAAATATTTTCAAATATTATTATGACTATTAACGCGTCATGAAGTTAATTTCTTTGTGTCGGAACTTCTTAAAAAAAAAACACCCTTTATATGAAAAACATGAGAAGCTATGGTAAAATGAACAATCGCATATTATATTATTTACGGGGTGGCCGTGGTGTAGTGGTACTAGCAATCGCTTCTCACTCGGAGGGTCAAGGTTCGAATCCTACCCATCAACAAGTTTTTCAAGTTTCTCATTTGTGTAATTGGAACTCAGACAGAAAAAATTCTGCGTGTGAAGGCATAACACTGACACGTAGATTTGGCCGTTGTAGAGTTTCAAGAACAAAAAAAATAGTGTGAATTATAACCTTCGAATCACTCTGAGTGAAAAAATAAAATCTCCGTCTTATTCGGACTCCAACCCCTGGAGAGCGAGTATCGAAACCAAACACACCTGAGTTTCAAACCACTACAAAAAACCAATTTTCCTTTCTCTTTCTTCTAACTTTCCGCCAGCGCCCTGGCAACAGTAAAAGGGTATCAACCCCTTAGGCGCGCGTAAATTATAAAAAAAATATATTATTATAATAAGGCCTATTTTAAACATATAAGTATACAGATTTTGTTCCGTTCCCTAAAAACAATTACTGCAGGAGTGTGTAGTCTAAGCTTTAAATCAACAAAGCAAACGGAGTTTTATTTATTTATTTTAAAAATATTTAAATATATTAAAAAAAAATATTTGCCCACTTTTCCAAATGGTTCCGGTGTTATTTCAATTAAAAAGGGAGAGAATAGTTGAACTTGAGCGAGAATCCCAGGAGACTTCCCAGTGGTGACAGTATGGTCAACGAGTCGCTTTCACTACTACATTCCAGCACAACTAACGCTCACGAAGCTAGTAGGGTTGGGATATTAAGTTTTGGCTCATCAGATCTACTCAACAGACTTGTGCCCTTTCGACTACCATCTCTACAGATTGTAATGACATCTTTAAAAGATGCGTATTTGACTTAGTGGAGCATTGCAGAGATGTAAATGGAAATTATTTTATGGAATAAAGTTTGTGAATTATTAAAACAGTGCTAATTTTCCACAATAAAACCAGAATTTTCATATGTAACAACATAACATGTATACTGAATAAAGTTTCCTCCCACCATTCTTGTTATCCCCGCTGCAAGGCTAGCAATCTAAATGCTATGTTGGGCATTTTAGTAAGCGAAAGAAATAAAAACAATACAGCAGTATTTTGCAACATGAAAATAATTTTCTTGTTTTACAGAACTCTTTGTAAAAATTTGTTAAGTATGAGTTTAATCAGAAACTAAGAAAAATGAAGATTGACAACTGTCAAAAGATTCAAACATAATTTCGAAATTTCCGAGGGAAATAAATTCCGATGGAAATTCATGATAAGAGGAATATTTTCCTAGAAACAAAAAATTCCGGGTGGAATATTATTTTTTCCGGAATTGGCGATAGAGGCCACTATTGTTATAAGTACCATTTTAGTTTACTAAGTGAATGGCAGGAGGAGCACGTGCTCGATGTCGTAAAATGGCTTGGCTCTCCAGGGTGGGGGTTGTACGTATGGCTAACTACTCGCCCGCATTAAAAACTCACAGTTGCGAACCAACCAAAAGCTTTGGATGAGGGCGCATCTACTGTTGGCGACCCGACAAAATAAAAAAGGACAAGACGTTCGAATCTGTACATGGAATGTTCGAGCATTGACCAGACCCCGTGCACCACCGTTTAGCAAATGCGGTAGAATGGGCAGGGCAAAAGGATGAAAAACTACGACATACATATATATACAACGGCGATTGCTACAAAGAAAACAAACAGCTTTTTTTGAACTCCTTATAACGATACGCATCAAGGTTTTCTTTTTAAAAGAACTTAACACTTAAAGTGCTGGAGCGCGTGTTAAGTTTATTGGAAAATGGGATAGAAAGAGAAGAAAGATTTTTGGGCTCAGTGGTTATTTCGCTCCATGGGTGGTATCCAACATTTAATGGGGAGACTAAATTCTTAGTCTAAGTTTACTTATTGTTGATTTCTAGTCAACTACTCATCTCACTTTTTCGTTAACTGAAAAAAAATGTATGCCTTTCGGGCGAGGTTCAGATTCGAACACCGAGCCCCTTTCGATTTAGAAGTCCGTCCACTATCACTTGAGCCACGGCTATCCATGTTGGAAATGAGACTGATACGAGCTCCTTGACAAAACTTACTAGGCGGGGTGAAAAGTAACCTCATTGATCGCCAGAATGCGCTGCTACTGCAAAAAAGGTTATGGTGCCTTGAAGTCCGTTCATATTTAGGCAGACATGCCAAATTTCAGTGCGATACTGTCTTTAGTTTTCTCTCATAAAACATTATTTTTTGAGAGGCAAAACGGCGAGGGAAACAAAAGAAAAGTTGGACAAATATTATGGGGCTAATGCTCCGTAGGATTACACCGTCAAATATTGATTTCGAGAGTTTCGTGGTGGCCGCAACTCCACTACCGATCAAGTCCTTCGATGCACGAGTGCTCCGAAGCGGCCGAGGGAGGCTCGATGGTAGGTTATGGCGCCAGTTTTCTGGGATTGTCATGGTATACTCTTCGTGGACTACCTCGAAAAAGGAAAAACCATCAACAGCGAGTATTACTGTGCATTATTGGAGCGATTGAAGGCCGAAATCGCTGCAAAACGGCCTCACATGAAGCGAAAAAATTTTTGTTTTTGCAAGACAATGCGCCGGCGCACAAGAGCATCGCAACCACGGCTAAAATTAATGACACGGCTCCAATTGCTGTCGCATCCACCGTATTCGCCCGATTTGGCTCCCTCTTCACAAACCTCAAAAGATGGCTTAACAATAAAAAAATTCAGCTCACGCGAGGAAATCATCGACCACGGCCACGGAGAAGTATTTTGCAGACCTTCCAGAAAATTACTTTTCGGACGGGATCAAGAAGTTGGAAAATCGCTGGAATAGTGTACCAAGCTAAAAGTGGACTATATTGAATAAAAAAATAAAACAAAATTTTTTACTCCCAAGGAGGTTGCTTTTCACCCCACCTAGTACGAGCAATGCTACTTTGAGTTTTGAGACATGGCAATACCGGTGTAGATATGTACGTCAGGATGAATTTCGTGAAGATCGTCCAAAATCGGTTGTTATGCCAGAAAAATTCGATGATGTTGCAAGATAGTCATGTGACTTATTATGAAATGTATTACATTTAATATTGCATGAACATTTGGCCGTCAAAAAGATTTATTCGCATGGATACCCCATAATCACAATCGCTCGTGTCGATTGGTCCAAAGAAATGTTGAAAAAATTCAGTCGCGGCGCTTCAAAAGACGTCTATAAGGTCGTAACAGGCGACGAATTATGGATATGTACATATGAGCAAGAAAATAAATAGCAGTGGACGGTATGGGTCTTTTAAGACGAGCCAAATCCAATAAAAGTTAATCGCGCACGAAACACTATGAAGCAAATGGTCGCCGTTTCTTCGGAGAGACAGGACATGCCACCATGTCTGGAAATGGAATAAGGCTAATCGACTTTGTAACTAGGATACGGTTTCCCTACCTTAATATCCAAGTTACGTATCCGGTAACGCATACCAGACGATACCCGAACCTCAACACAATTTCCAGTTGATTCATATTTTTTTCTCTTTTCCCACAATACTATCTTTTGCATTCTCCGCACTTTTAGCTTCCCACACCAAAAATGCTGAGCTAACATTATAGAATTAATAAAAGGGACTGGCAAACACGCCAAGCCTCGGTCTTGTAACAACAGTGTATTAAGTAGTATTAAGAGTAACAGCTAATAAATTTTTTTTACCGCGAAACCGGGACTAAAAATATCAGTTCCACAAAGACAAATGGATCATCGAACCTTCAGCCAAATTGATCATATTGCAATTTTCTTAAAAAAAGAAAAAAAAACTTATCGCTGAAGAGGATACGACTACTTTTAAAATGCCTGAGCATGTGTCGATGAAGTGAATATTTAATGAGGAGACTAATTTGACTTGTGTTCTCAGCAACTACTCAATTCACATGATTTAATTTCACTGAAAAAAATGAATGTCATTCGGGCCCGATGGGAATTTTAACGCCGATCCATCCGATTGGGAAGTGCATACACAACTACTTGAGCCCACTACGATATACGTAAGACACTCCTGTCGTATTATAATTATCTGAGCTTTCCATAGCTTATAAACGACATCAACAGCAGCAGCAGCAATTAAAACTTGTCTTGTCGAAGTAGATTGCGACGAATACCAATAAGTCTCCGACGGTGGGGCAGGGCGTTATTCAGGTGATGCAAATAGCTTTACGTATCTCGCAGCTTCCGAGTCTGCAGACGAAGAGTAAGAAGTAGTCTTAAAAACATCATCGCTGAGCTACAAAATAATGATGGCTATCAAGACTAAACAAAGTGCGAGGAGAGACAAGGAGAAGCAAGATCTCCACTGCTCCCTACTCCAACAACAATAGCTTTCTGACGAAGGCTCTAGACTCTGATTGCTGCAGATGACGACATTTGAGACTGAGGTATTGGCATATCCGCTTATCATTGGTATCTCCATGTTTCCGTATTTCAGGGTTTGTGCCCCCAAGTCGACTGCAAGTCCATGTTCTCTCATGAAATCTGTACCAATGATGCACTCGTCACATATGTCAGCTACCAGAAACGCGTGAGTGAATGTTATTCCGTCCAGTTGAATTTTTATGCGGACTTCAACATATACCTTAAACGTTGCCCCTGTAGCTGTTCGCAAGCTGCAACTGCTAGTGTTATGCAGCCAAGACTTCTGCACAAGATTCTTCCTGATGATTGAGACCGTGGCACCGGTGTCTATTGTTGCCATCCATTTTTCTTTTCAACTGACTACTTCTACTAGAAGGCTTCCATTGCATCGTTTTGTCAGCGAGACTTGGATGATGGTCCTGGGGCCGTCGACTCCTGCTACCAACTTCTGCCCGCGAAGTTGGTGCTTAAGCATTTCTCGACTGATGGCTTCGGGAAGGTTGACCGAGGTCTTGATAGCTGTTTCTACGGGTTTCTTCCTCTATTTGCTTGTCACCACAGTGAGGGCAGCCTTTTCGTCGCACCGGTTCTTTACACTGCCTTTGGAGATGTCATATTTTATTGCAATTCCAGCAGCGCATTATTCGTCTATCCCGTCGAGTATCTCGTTCCTCGGCAGTAATTCTTGTGCAGGAGCATTCGATAGATGCTACTTCCCTGACGAAATGTGTTCCCCTGGAAGCCTGATTGGCTGCTTCCATCGCCAGAGAATCTGCAATTCCCCTGATAAATGCATCTTTTGCCATTTCGTCGATAATTTCCTGGCCTGCGGTGGGGTATGACAGATGTGCCAGTCTACTCACGTCTGCTTGGAGCTGCTGAAGTGTTTCTCCTCGTTGCTGCGTTCGGCTTTGCAATTGGACCTTGTAGACCTCCTGCATGTGGCTATCCCCAAACCGTTTCTCGATAGCCTGTACTAAAGTCACATAATCTTTATGCTTTTCGATGTCTACTGTTTGCAACAATTCTGCTGCAGGACCGTGCAAGGCCATTGTTAGGGCAAAGCACTTTTCCTCGTTGTCCCAGTCGTTTTCACAGGCAGCCACTTCAAACTGCTTGTTATAAGTAGACCATGAAGTCTGGCCATCGAATGAGGGAGGCTTCAACTCTTTTCTCCTTGGACCGCTTAAAGAACATTCTCGCAGTTTCTGTTTTCGCACTGTGTCGAGCTCTTTTGTCAGTTGTTCAACTTTGCTGTCCATTTGTTCGAATTTTTCGCCAACACTCTTCTCTATTCTATCAAATTTTTTATCAACGTTCTTCTCTATTCTTTCAAATTTGTCATCGATTTCTTCGAACTTTTGCTGGAGAATGTTCTTTTGTTCTTCCAGATTATTCTTTTGTTCATCCATTTTCTGTTGAAGACCGTGGAGATTGTTCGTTTGATCGTCGAATTTTTGTTCGAGGCTATTCTTTTGTTCTTCCAGATTTTTCTTTTTTTCATCCACCGAGTCGACCACCGTCGAGTGCACAACTCAACCAGTGCACTCGCAATATTATTGTGTGCTGTGCAAAACAAAAAACAAAAAAAAAAAACCGAGCGCGTGTGCAAAATAAATACAAAAAAAAAAGTGCAGTGCAGTGACTGAAAAAAAAAAATATCACACAGGGCGGGTATCCCACCTCTACCGCTCCTAGTCGAAGTACTGTTGCTTGCACTTAATCACTGTCGTTACTGTATTTACCATACGGTACGGGCAGTGGCTGAGTGTATGTAACAACTGATGGATAGCGGGTTGTGAGTGAAAATTTTGTTGGTGCACTGTTTCACATTGTTGTAGGGGCATAACACCTACAACAATTTGATCCGGTAAATCAATGTCAGAATTTTCACTTCGCAGCCTTGCTTAGTATGGTCGGTGTCTGTTTTTTCTGTATTTGTCTGTGATTATGACTAGGGAATTCAGGGTAGACGTAGCCAATATACGCGGGCTAAAAAGTAATCACTTTTCTGCGTACGTCCGCGTCTGTAAGTACAGACCAGCTGTTTTGGCACTTAGTGAAACACAGGTAGATGCCCGCCCACACCTCTCAGATCATTCTGATCTGAAGCTACCTGGCTACGAACTAGTGCCATTATTCTTTTCTCACCGCGGTCTCGCCATTTATGTGCGTAGTGATGTAGCTTACCAAACTCCACCACAATGTGATCCATGTTCCAATCCGGAATTCAACTTCATGTGGTTAAAATTCCATCTCCGTAAGCAAATTATACACTACTGCTTTATTTATAGAAGCCCCAAACTGGACAGCAATTCAACTTTTAACGAGTTTGATGCGCTGTCTGAATCCATTCAAAGAATTGTATCCCTATATCCTCATACTGAAATCGTTATTACGGGCGATTTCAATATACACAATTCTGGGTGGCTTCGACGTTCTGGACAGACAACACCCGAAGGACGGTGTGTTGAGATCTTCGCTGCGGAAAACAACCTAACGCAATTTGTAAATGAGCCCACGCGAATACCAGACGTTGATAGTCATACCGCCAACACCCTGGACTTGTTTTTAACTTCTCACCCTGATAAGTACACCATTGATGTGCTCTCCCCTCTAGGCTCGTCGGACCATTGTGTCATATCAGCTAATTTCTCGTACACCGACCACACAGTTAGATAAAAAATTGCTAAAAGAACCGTATGGCGATACGAGAAAGCCAACTGGAGCGGTCTTAACAGCTTCTTTAGGAATTTTAACTGGTCGTTATGCTTCCTCGATAACGACGTGGATGCCGCTGCTGATATGATTACAGACACCATTCTCTTTGGAATGAGATCCTTTATTAATCACCGGATGAAGAGTATCAAACCAAAAGAAAAGGCATGGTACGACTCGAGCTGTAAAGAGGCCGTCAGGGTTAGAGAAATGTTTTTTCGGTCCTACAAGACCAACCCGAAAGAGGAAAACTGAAAAAAGTTCAAAACGAACCAGATATGACTGCAACGCCTTTCTTAAGCGTGTGAAATTCGTATACGACCAACAACTGAGGCAAAAAATACTGCAATGTCCCAAAGCGTACATCAATCTGGCGAAAGCAAGATAGTTGCACTTGATATTTCTAAGGCATTTGACAGAGTTTGGCATCAGGCTCTTTTGTCGAAAATGCGTGCATTTGGGATAGACGACTCTCTTCTTCAATGGATTACAAATTACCTTTCGGAACGTTCAATTCAAGTTGTCTTGGACGGTTTCAAGTTTGATATTCATAAAATAAATGCTGGTGTGCCCCAGGGCTCTGTTCTGTCTCCGACACTCTTTTTAATTTTCATTAATGATCTCTTGTCTGCTACTTCTAATCCAATATATTCCTTTGTTGATGACAGTACTCTCTGCTTTTCATATTCGTTTCCGCACTCACGTCCCTGCTCTTCGGATGTAGAACGGGAACGGCAGCGTACGCTAAGCTAATTAAATTCCGATATCAACAGCATAACCAATTGGAGAACTATCAAAAGAGTCGAATTTAATGCTTCTAAAACACAATGCTCTCTGCTGTCGTTAAAGCGAAATTTAAACACCTAGCCATTATCCATGAATGGCACTTGCATCGTCGAAACCGAAAAATTTTCCATTCTCGGTATGTGTGTCCACGACAACTTACGTTGGAATGACCACATATTTGATGTCGCCAAAAATGCTGCGAAATGTCTAGGTTTCCTCAAGCGATGTAAGAAATATTTTACCCCCTCTGATCAGGCCTCAATATATAAGGCATTCATCCGCCCAAAATTGGAGTACAACTCCCACATCTGATCAGGTGCTCCTAAAACATATCTGCACCTGCTAGATAGGATTAAAAACCGTGCGATAAAACTTATTGATGATACTAATATCAGTCAGTCAATGGACACCCTCGAACACCGACGAAATGTCTCGTGTCTCACTTTACTTTATCGCTCCTCGAACAAAAATTCGACGAACAAACCAACAATATCCACGGTCTTCAACAGAAAATGGATGAACAAAAGAATAATTTGGAAGAACAAAAGAACATTCTCCAGCAAAAGTTCGAAGAAATCGATGACAAATTTTAAAGAACAGAGAAGAACGTTGATGACAAATTTGATAGAATAGAGAAGAATGTTGGCGAAAAATTTGCAGAAATAGACAGCAAAGCTGAGCAACTGGCAAAAGAGCTCGACACAGTGCGAAAATAGAAACTGCGAGAATGTTCTTTAAGCGGTCCAAGGAGAAAAGAGTTGAAGCCTCCCTCATTCGATTGTCAGACCTCATGATCTACTTATAACAAGCAGTTTGAAGTGGCTGCCTGTGAAAACGACTGGGACAATGAGGAAAAGTGCTTTGCCCTAACAATGGCCTTGCACGGTCCTGCAGCAGAATTGTTGCAAACAGTAGACATCGAAAAGCATAAAGATTATGTGACTTTAGTACAGGCTATCGAGAAACGGTTTGGGGATAGCCACATGCAGGAGGTCTACAAGGTCCAATTGCAAAGCCGAACGCAGCAACGAGGAGAAACACTTCAGCAGCTCCAAGCAGACGTGAGTAGACTGGCACATCTGTCATACCCCACCGCAGGCCAGGAAATTATCGACGAAATGGCAAAAGATGCATTTATCAGGGGAATTGCAGATTCGAAGCTACAGTCAGCAGTAAGGATGGCCGGGAAAAGAACCCTTGCTGAAGCACTTGCCTTCGCTCTGGCGATGGAAGCAGCCAATCAGGCTTCCAGGGGAACACATTTCGTCAGGGAAGTAGCATCTATCGAATGCTCTTGCACAAGAATTACTGCCGAGGAACGAGATACTCGACGGGATAGACGAATAATGCGCTGCTGGAATTGCAATAAAATATGACATCTCCAAAGGCAGTGTAAAGAACCGGTGCGACGAAAAGGCTGCCCTCACTGTGGTGACAAGCAAATAGAGGAAGAAACCCGTAGAAACAGCTATCAAGACCTCGGTCAACCTTCCCGAAGCCACCAGTCGGGAAATGCTTAAGCACCAACTTCGCGGGAAGAAGCAGGTAGCAGGAGTCGACGGCCCCAGGATCATCATCCAAGTCTCGCTGGCAAAACGATGCAACTTCTAGTAGAAGTAGTCAGTGGAAAAGAAAAATGGATGGCAACAATAGACACCGGTGCCACGGCCTCAATCATCAGGAGGAATCTTGTGCAGAAGTCTTGGTTGCATAACAATAGCAGTTGCAGCTTTCGAACAGCTACAGGAGCAACGATTAAGGTATATGGTGAAGTCCGCATAAAAATTCAACTGGCCGGAATAACATTCACTCACGCGTTTCTGGTAGCTGATATATGTGACGAGTGCATCATTGGTACAGACTTCATGAGAGAACAAGGACTTGTAGTCGACTTGGGGGCACAAACCTTGAAATGCGGAAACATGGAGATACCAATGATATACGGAAACGCCAATACCTCAGTCTCAAATGTCGTCATCTGCAGCAATCAGAGTCTAGACCCTTCGTCAGAAGCAATTTTGTGGGCAAAAGTGGAAGGTGGTCCTGGTAGCCACCGTTTCTATTTGATGGAGCCAGAAAAGATAAGAGACTTCATGGTGGGAAAGACCTTAGTAGAGCCAAAGAACAACATGGTCCCTGTAAGGATTCTAAATCTAATGACATTCAGTGTAAAGGCGAAAAAGGGGGATATAGTGGGAAAATGCGTACCTGTTGAGGCTATATCGACCACAACGGAAAAAAAGGTGCAAAACCGGTCACAACAGTTCAGAGCATAAAAATCAAGAACAAAATTCTCAGGCTCTGTAATCTGGACGAAGATCAGCGAATTCTGGCAGAAAAACTAATCGGTGAGTACGCTGATATATTTGCTGCACAAGACGGAGAACATGGACGTACGTATATTGTTCAACACCACATTGACACCGGAGACTCTCGACCAATCCGTCAACCTGCAAGGCGTCTTCCATTGGCAAAGGAAACAGAAGTTGCCGAAATGATGTCGAAGATGAAAGCTGAGGGAGTGATTGAAGAATCGCAAAGTTCGTGGGCATCTCCAGTGCGCCTTGTTCCGTCCGGAAATAAAATATCTGGGTCACATTATATCAGCGGAAGGAATAAGAACGAATCCTGACAAAATCGAAGCCGTGAAAAGTTGGCCTTCTCCAAAAGATAAACACCAACTGAGAAGCTTCTTTTGACTCGCCACGTATTACAGAAGGTTCGTAAAGGATTTTGCTGGCATTGCAAAGAGCCTGCATCAACTTACGGAAAAAGGCCGACAGTTCAGGTGGTCTGGAGAATGCGAAAAAGCATTTCAAGAACTGAAGCGACAGCTGTGCAATGCCCCCATCTTGGGTTACCCCACGCCCGGAAAAATGTTCATCGTGGACGCAGACGCTAGCAATGTTGGGGTCGGAGCTGTGATCTCCCAAGTTCATGACGGTCAAGAGAAAGTGGTCGCATATTACAGCAAAGTACTCTCCAGACCTGAACGGAACTACTGTGTAACACGGCGCGAGCTTCTGGCTTTAGTTCTGGCTGCGAAGCATTTCCATAAGTACCTCTACGGACACAAGTTCATTCTCCGGACAGACCACGCAGCTCTCAAATGGCTACTCCAATTTAAGAACCCTGACGGCCAAGTTGCAAGATGGATCGAGCAGTTGCAGGGCTACGACTTTGAAGTGCAACACCGCAAGGGAACACTCCACTCAAATGCTTATGCTCTCTCTCGCCGACTGTGCGGAGTAAAATGCGAACACTGCAACCGTAAAGAAGCGAAAGAACAGGCAACTATCCAAATGATCAGGACTAAGCCAATAGAGGGTTGGAGTATAGACGAAATCCGTTCCTCCCAACAGGCAGACAATGACATCGAACTTATATTGGCCTGGAAGGAACACGAGGAAAGCCCAAGGTGGCAGCAGATATCAGATCGGAGCCAAACTCTGAAGGCATACTGGGAACAGTGGGACTCGCTTTTTGTGCAAGATGGATTGCTGAAGGGAAAATGGGACAACATCTCGTATGCAGCTAATAGTACCACGGTCCAGAGTCAGCCAAGTACTCCATGAAATACATGACGGAATCTCAGGAGGCCATTTGGGAATAAACAAGACGTGGGGAAAGGTAAGGGACCGTTTCTACTGGCTAAGCGCTAAACAAGATGTCGAGAATTGGTGCAAAAAGTGCATAAGATGTGCAGCTACCAAGGGTCCAAAAGTAAAGCCACATTTACAAATGCAACAATACAACGTCGTAGCACGAATAGCCATCGACATCGCTGGGCCGTTTCCCGAAACCTTTAATGGTAACCGATATACCCTCGTGGTCATGGATTACTTCAGTTAGTGGCCGCAAGTGTTTGCCATCCCAAATCAAGAGGCTAAGACCGTAGCCGAACAGATAGTCAACAACTGGGTGAGCAGATTTGGGGTCCCAATGGAGCTACACTTTGATCAAGGGCGAAACTTTGAATCAAAAGTCTTCCAGGAAATATGTCAATATTTGGGAATAAGAAAGGACAACGCCACTATAACCTCAATCTGTTGGAATGGTCGAGCGATTCAATCGGACCTTGAATGAGCATCTATCTAAGGTTGTCAGCAACTGCCAGCGTGATTGGAATCGACACATACCCCTCTTCTTAATGGTATACCGAAACGCGGTCCATAGCTCAACAGGGCACACACCATCCGAGATCTTATTTGGTCAAACAATTGGGTTACCAAGTGAAGCAAAATTCGGATCCCCACCGACGGAGCCCAAAGAGGTGAACGAGTACGTGAATGACTTACGCAGCAGGATTCGTAAATTGCATGGACACCAGAGAAAAGATGAAGCTAGCAAGCAGCCGCATGAAGACTAGGTACGATATCAAGGCAAAATCTTCCGGTTTCAACGAAGGAGATCTGGTTTGGCTGTATAATCCTCAGCGTAAGAAAGGCAAATCACCAAAATTGCAACAGGACTGGGTAGGTCCATACAAGGTGATAACCCGCATTAATGACGTTGTCTACCGGATCCAGCGTGGGGATCGAGGAAAATTTAAAGTGGTCCATTTGGATAGAATGTGTCATTTTAATGGGATGCTGAATGACGAAGTTGTTCGGGACGAACAACTGTAGGGAGGGAGTAATGTGATAACCACTTAAATGTGAGCAGCGACATCTAGATTCACAGAGCAGAAAATGTCGATACTCGAAGACCAGAAGATTTCGATACTTGAATAACAAAGTCTCGACCATTGACGACTGGAGAGTTGAATCGAATTTTCTAGCAAATTGGAAATTGTATGGGACGCTGGATGGCGAGGATTGTTCTCGAAGTATGTCATTCGAGTATAAATACCAGCATCCCGAAGGTATGGAAGTTAGTTCATCAGTTGAATTTGAAGTGTTAATTAGGAGAAGTGATTAAGTAGTTTAAATAAAAGATAAGAAAAGTATAAGCGGTTGAGAAATTGGATTGTATTGAGAGAAACAATTAAATAGTGAATTGTAACTGTACTGAATAAAGCGATTTCTATCATTTGTACCCACACAAACATTTTACAATAATATCAAGGGGGAAATGCATTTCATCTGTGCAGATTTAAAGGAACACGTCGGGGAATCAGACAGCCAAAGCGAAGACTGCTATAGAGGAATGTGAAACTCAGTGCGTGAAGATAACCTAAAATCATGCAAATCTAACTATATTTAATGTTTATAAGTAAGCAGTAAAAGAGTGCATTCGGGTCGAAACAAATAGTTTTCGATGTATAGCACACAATCGAATTCAAATTGTTATCGATTTTATTCAATAATTTTAATTCAATCAGAGACAGATTGATTTGATAACTTTAAGCCATCGTTTTTTTTCTTTAGTATAAATAAATATTAACAATAACACTTATAATCATCGTACGATTATTATAAAATTTATCGGATTCATAGAACTAATGTGCTCTATAATTTTTTATAAAACTGTTAGACTGAAACAAAATATTGCACTATATATTATATCATATATATCAGACTTATTCATAAGAAATGCATAGATGAACTTACCTTTATATTGCTAAGTAGTTGATTTAATAATACTAAGGTTGCAGGCGCCAGAGGTTGGTTTAGAATTTGTCCAGATAAATAACCGCTTTGAACTGCCAATTGAATTTGTTGCACAAGCATTCGGAGTTGCTGCGCTGTTGGCTGACCAGAATTGTGTGAAACTGCATTAACTGCAGCTGCAGCCGCAGCAGCGGCAGCATTAGGGCCAAATGCAGCTACCGTAGCCGCGGACTGTGGTCCGGGTACATTGTGCGGTCCGGCCTGGTTCAAGTATTTTTGTACTTGTAGTGGCTGAATATTGTTGAGTGCTGCTAGATTTGGATTACCACCGACATTATTACCACCCATATTGTTCATAAGATTGTTATTCTAAAAAAAATTAAACAAAAATTAAAGGGAAAACAAAATTTTAATGAACAAATATAATTACCCTAACCGGAGGATACGGCATTGCTTGAGCATTTGCTGCAGGAAAACGGCCTGGAAAACCACCTGAATTCGAGTGATCAAAGCCACCAAGCGTAGCCATCGATTCATCATGTCGTCTCCATGTCTCTATAGCATTCACACGCGAATTAAGGATGTCAGCTGCTTCTTCTAAATTCATATTAGTTGTTATTAATGCACGTTCTACGTCTTCTTTTTTGAATCCAGTCTCCACCAATACGCGGTATTGATTGCTACTTTTAATCATATCGCTGTTTATCCCAACAATTTTTGATTGAGGTTTGACTATGTTATGCGCACCCCACTCATTTGTTAAATCATTTGCATCACCCCATCCAACTTGACCAACAACTCCACTGTTGACCGCCATTTTGTTTTGATTTTTATTCCATGCAGTTGTTGAACCGTCTTTCCAAGATCCGCCACCACCTCCGGTATTAGTTATGTTGCCCATGCCAGCGGATTTATCATCCCCCCAATTGCCACCTGTTCCTGGATTATTATGATCCTCACCCCAAGCGCCATTATTTCTAGTCGCCCCAACACCTACTGCTGCCGCTGCTGCCGCTACTGCCGCCGCTGCAGCTGCTGCAGGATGCACCCACATAGTGTCAGGTTTTAACTGTCCCCCTACTGCAGGTCCACCAGTTAAACGACCCTGTGGCCCACCACCTCCCATTGGCACTGAATTTGTGTTACCAGGGTTATTATTTACTTGTCCACTAACTCCAACGGAATTATTAACTCCTGCATTGCCGCCAGCACCACTACTTCCAGTTACATTTGGATTCCCAATGGCGCCACGAATTAAATGATTTCGTGACATTGGATCAGACATATCTTTCCAATGGGAATTACCTCCAGGAACACGAGATTGCTGTCCCCATAGTGATGTCCCATCGTCATAATTTGGTATGTTGCGACGCTGGGGAGGTGGCGACGGTTCTTCCCAACCAGTCGCCTGCTTACCACCACCCACTGGGCCGCTTACTATGCCGGTATTTCCGGCACCAGAACCCATAACTGTGGTCATATCCTTGGGACCTACAACTGATTGTGTAGCTCCCCATTGGGGATTTGTGTTGGCACCAGTGGCAACCGCTGCTACAGCTGCCGCAGAGGTTCCTACCATTTTGTTGAGAGGTATTTGATTGTGAGCTGCAATTGGATGTCCCCACATTTCTGATGTTCCATTTAAACGACCTGATATTCCACGTGGGTCACCACGTATAGGATCCCGTGGATCAATAATACCACGAATATCACGTGGATCAGTGCTAGGTGTTCGCAAGTCTCTTGGATCAACGTTACGCATATCAATGGGACATTGTCGTAAATCACGAGGGTCACCCCACGCATTTGTAGATGGGGCTCCAGTATTAGCATTTCCTAAAAAAAAAATCACAGAAGATTGCTTAAATAAATTTCAATAAATTTCAATCAATTGAAGCTAAGCATAAAAAAAGTACTTAATCTCTCCAGCTTATATCAATACTTATAACCAAACCTGTAAAGTACTTAAGTATTTCAGGACTTCAGTTCTTTCAAGTACAAGTACTAGGTACTGGTACTTGTACTTCAGTACCTTGGTACTGGTATTTTAAAAAGAGGCAAGTACCAGTATCAAGTACTTGTGTAAAAGTACCAAGTATCACGTACTTAAGTACCAAAGTACTGCCCAAGTACTTGACCAGTACTTTCAAGTGTTTCCTAGCATATGTATTGAGTAAGATTTGTTACAACCTCAATTTATAAAGGAAATTATGTATTTCATCAGAAGAACAAGCAGAACCTGTAAGTCCAGTTATTGTTATAGCAATCATAAGCGAGCGGACTGAAAAATAATCTATTCGAAATTTTAAAACCCTTGAGCCGGCGGGCGAAGTGAAGATTACGCAATTTCTGATTCCAAACACTTTTTCTGGTGATTGATTAATTTCTAGCTATTTAACATATGTATGTATAAATGCATTTATTTACTATTTACTCTACAAGATTAATAAAGGAAAATTTGAAACAGTACGATTAAAAGTTGGACACAATGTTTTATCCTGAATTCGTCGAAAAATGTTAACATTTAAATTTATAAAAATTGTACCAGACCAAAATAAAGTAATTTGAATTGAAGAACTGAACGATCTTGGTGGGCAGTTCACATCATCGAAATACATAACTCGCCCAGACATTTTTTTTGCTATAACACCAAAACGGGTCGTGTTGTGCGAGATGTGGCACCGTCTTGTTGAACCACATACATATCTTCGATTTGAGGTTAAAAGTATTCGGTTAACATTTCGCTATAGCGGTGGGAATTCACGGTGACAGTTACACCTTTCTCATTTCCGAAGAAATATGGACCAATGACACCACCATACCAAATGGTACACCATACAGTGACTTTTTGTGGATGCAATGCTCTATCGACAGTTACATGTGGATTTCACTTCCGATATACGTTAATTTTGTTTGTTAACCGAGTGAAAAATAAGCCCCATCGCTAAAGAAAATGTTGTATGCAGTGGTCATCCACACACTGATGTTCAAACACTCAATAGGCGTATGTCCTACGCATTCCGTGGTCAGCTGATACTTAAGTGAGTTAAACTTTATATGGGCGTAGATGCAAATCCAAACGAAAAATACGCCATAATGTAAGACAAGCCCAAATGCTGTGCTCGCCTTGAAATCGACAAATTTCGATCTTCTTCAACACTTTCACTAACGGCAGCCATATTTTCTGAGCTAGCATTTCGATAATGGATAGGTCTTAAGACATCTGTAACAGAACCACTGTGTTCGAATTATTTCAGAGTTTTTCCTATTTTTTTCTTTTACGTACGTTGGTTTTAAAAGTTATAATGACTAGGAAATAGAACACGTCCGAAAGTTGTCTTGAGGGTATACTGATGAGCATTCAGAGCGACACGGGTGTTACGGTTGAAGTTTTGAAGGGGCGAAATGCTACTGACGATTTCTATGGAGGACTGATGGTGGAAATAGCGATAAAACAAAACAAACTGAGACACGAGACATTTCGTCGGTGTTCGAGGGTGTACATTGACTGGGTGATATTAGCATAACCTATGAGTTGTATTGGTTTGGAATTCTATCTAAATGCAGAGATGTTTTAGGCGCACTTGATCGGATGTGTGCCTTTTACTCCAATTTTTGTCAGATGAATGCCTTATATATTGAGGTCAGATCATAAGGGGAAAAGTATTTCTTACATCGTTTGAGGAAAATTAAACATTTCAAAGCATTTTTGGCGATATCGAATATGTTGTTATTCTAACGTAAGTTGTCATTGACACACATACCGAGAATGGAACATTTTTCGGTTTCGACGATGCGAGTGCCATTCATGGATAATGGCTGGGTGTTTAAATTTCGCTTTAACGACAGCAGGCAGCATTGTGTTTTGGAAGCATTAAATTCCGCTCTGGTGATAGTTTCCCAATTGGCTATGCTTTTAATATCGGAATTTAACGAGCTTAAAATACGCTGCCGGTCCTGTTCTACAGCCGAAGAGCATGGACGCGAGTCCGGAAACGAATATGAAAAGCAGAGAGTACTGTCGTCAGCAAAGGAATATATTGGATTAGTACTCTCAGATGGACGATTATGTCGACCATTATATGCTCGTAATGCGCGAAACGTAGATAGTACATAATCACTATTTTTGTAGTAAGTTTTCACATTATAAAACACATTCAGCGCTTGTTAAACGGTCCATATTGTAAAATGGCAAACCTTAAACTAAACATATACAGTCTCGGATGACAGTTCGGTTTGACGTATGTGATTGAAACAGAGTTGTCAAATCCGGGCCATGAATTGGATGACCCTATATAGCAGACGTCTTACTTATAATGTAGTGTTTTTCACTAGGGTGAGGTAAAACATCCCATCCAAACTGCATCAACTCCTGGTGGGAGAGAAACTTACTTTTTTTTTCTCTATAATTAATAAAAAAAAGAAAAAAAAAAAAAACAAGACATAACAACAACATAAGAGTATCCATCAAGTGATGGATAAAGACGAGCGGTCCGCTAACGCAATAGCGAATCCAGTGTATGGCGTGATCAAATCAGCCGATGAGGCAATAATGTCGGACCAGCCAGGTACATCAGAGAGCGGAGGGACAGTAAAAAGAAGGAGGAAGCTAAGCCCAACTCTAACTGTTAAACGCCTTTCCCTATCAGCTTCAACCGAAAAGCTTCCGCCTGAAGCCAGGAGAGAGGCGAAAACGTCAAATATAGCAGCTAGGAAGAAGGACACATCTGTGGCCGCTGAATACCCTTACGTCTCCGACGGTGGTGAAGGCCATTACATGGGTGCCCATAATAACTTCGCCTGTCTAGCTGCCTCCGAATCAGACGACGAAGAAGAAGAGGTAGAGAATATAAACAACAGCATACAGCAGCTGCAACAACGAGTTCTAGACATAAAAGCTAAGCAAATAGCGAGAAGGGTGAGGGAACAGCAAGAGCCACAGAGCTCTCAACAGCAACAATCCCAAACGAAAACTCAAAAACATCCGCAACAGCAACAACAAGTAAAGCAAACAACAAAAAAACTAGCTAAACAACAACTACAAGAAAACCTACAACAACAAACCATCAGCAAAAACAACAACAATATCAGCAGAAAATAGTCAAGCAAATGGTGCCACCAACCAAGACACCATTGAGCTATGTAAGTCGGCTATAGGAAATAATTTCTTTATAAAGCTTTTAAGTATTAATAGACATGCGATCCACTGCAACACAGTGGAGCGACACCAAAAAATTAAAAATTTACTGAAGGATACGACGATGGAATTCTTCTCCTATACCCCAATGGGAGAGAAGCTCCAAACAATGCTGCTGAGGGGGTTAGAACCGTCATCTGATCCGGAGCAGCTCCTTGCGCTGATGAAAGAGAAAGAGTGCGAAGGGCTCAAATTCGTGGGGGTCAAGCCGTTTGTCACGGTTAGAGCTAAAAGGGAGAAGCGGAAACTACGTTCTTCCTGGTCCAGCTAAGTCCCGACAGCAATCTGGATGGTCTAAGGAATATCAAAGTCCTGGACTACCAGGTTGTACACTGGGATGTTCCATCATCTAATGACTGCGCTTGGAGGACAGAGATTTTCGTCAAATGAAGAGGCAATCACCTTCGTGAACAATTATTTTGCAGAGAAAAACGCCAAGTACTATTTGGACGGGTTAGAGAGATGGGAGCATCGCTGGGAGAAGTGTGTAGAGTTACAAGGACTATGTAGAAAAATAAAAAAAATTTGAGAAAATTTGTTCGGTCGGAAACTTTTCAAACAACCCTCGTATTTCAATGATTTTGAAGCCAGATTGGAACCTACTAAAAAGTTTATTGTGGGCAACAAACCACCAGTGTCTGTTGGCGACCATTTTATCTAATACTTTAGCGGAGCAAGGATTAAGGGACATCGGTCTATATGGTTTGGATAGAGATTTATCAGAATTAGTTTTAAGTATAGGGATGACGATGCTGTTTTTATATGCTTGGGGAATAAAGTTGTGTAAAACTAGCTTGTAGTTTGTGAGTAGTCTTTCTTTTAAATTGGGGAATACGTTATTTATCATGGGGTAGGATATTCTGTCATTAGCTGGTGTCTTCCCTTTTAGTTGGTTTAAGGCTAAATTAAGTTCGGCAAAGCTGATATCCTTTTCGATGTCTTTCGCACTTGCGCAGGGGGAGAAGGAGATAAAACGGGTGGTAGGGAGCTTATTTTGACAAAAGGATGGGGTAAAGTTAGAATCGTGTGAATCGTTCAGGGAAGTGTTTTACTATTTCAAGAGGGGAGGTAACATTAAAATTTGAGTGCATTGTAGGAACAATTGTATGGATTTATATTGGGGGAAGATGTATTTAGCCCGCAAAGCCGTCTTATGGATGACCGGATTTTTGTTTTAGGGGTAACAAGGTTGATTTCAGAAGTGAATTTATATAATGACTCGGCTTTAGAAATGTTTACTAGTCTTTTAAATCGGGCATTAGCCTTTTTGCCAGGACTTTGTTTTTTCTGTTCTTAGTAGCTCGAGCTCCCTGTTCCACCAAGGGACTTTTTTTCTTTTGGTTTGAGTTAGAAATTGAGGGATGGAACGATTAGCACTTTGCAGAATGATTTTATGGATGTTGGCAGCTTATTTATTTACGTTATTGGTAGCGGGATAGTGAGAGTTATACTTGTCTAATAGTGTCTGGTAGAGGTCCCAGTTAGCGTTTCCTGTTTTGAAATTTGGTCTCTTTATGGAAGACAAGGAGGTACCGTGGAACATGGAAATAATGATGGCGAAGTGATCACTTCCGCTTAGGACTTTAGAAATACTTCATTTTGTATAAACAGCCAGGATAGGTGAACAAAACGACAAGTCTATGTGGGTAAAGGAGGAATGAGTGCTAAAGTGGGTGGGAGACTCGTCGTTTATCAGTTGGAAATCGGATTTTGTTAGGAACTTGGATATGGTGTTACCACGTGAGTTATTTTTAGGCGAACCCCAACTGGAAAACCAACTGTTGAAATCACCCAATATCATAGTGGGTTGGTTACGAGAATCGAGTACAATGGTTAGGTTACCAAGGCTCAAACTTTGCTAGTTGGAATGTAGGCATTGATTATAGAAATTTTGAGCTTAGAAGTAATTGTGATACCCATAGATTCAAAGTCATTATTAAGATTAATTGGATTGTGTTGTATTGATGTGCGAGCCAGGAAGGCAATACCACTAAAGGGACTCAAAGTTTGGTTTTGCGGGATGAAAACACAATTAAATGGAGTGGGGATATTTTTTACTGATATAAGGTGGGTTTCTTGAAGAGCTATTACTTTGGGAGAGATTTTTTTTAATCAGAATACGCAGTTACTGTAATTGTTTAAATATCCTTTGATGTTCCAGTGTAATATCCTCAGTTCAGGTGGGGTGTGTTGTAAGTATTATTATTATTATTATTATGATTGTCTAGATTAGTTATTTAAAATAACTAATTAGGTTTAATATTTAGGAGCTGTAGCAGCAAAGGCCATCCGCTCTCCAGGTTAAAAGATTTATATGATGAAGTTAAGGGTATTAACGAGATCGTGGATAGTTCTTATATTTGCGGCGGAGATGTTTTTTAGCAAGTCTTGAGTGTTGTGGGTATGCAATTCATCGAGATGTTGTAGAAGATGTTGAAGGTTAAAAGTTTGATTGCATTTTAGACAGTTTGGCGGGCTTTCATTCTTAAGTAGATGTTGATGAGTTAATACAGTGTGACCGAGACGCAATCGGACAAACTTAACTATGGCTTTTTTTGGTAACACAGGATAGGTCGCGGGATTTTTATTGGGATTAATGGATTTATAGTAGTGTGAATATGCCTGCCACGTAGTTTGCTCTTTGTCAATAATTATGCTTTTAATAAGCTTAGAGTAATCTGCCTTGTTTATGCAGTCAAAGGTTAAAGTCGGATAAAGAATCACCCTACTAGCGGCACAATCTGCAATTTCATTGCCCAAGATACCAACGTGGCTAGGAACCCACATGACTTTCAATGAATTATGATGTCTAATAATTGCATCTTTTAGTTTGGAGATTATTGGCGAGGTAAGAATAGCTTTAATAACGGAAAGGCTGTCAGTACAAAGCACCCACTGTCCTTTAGACCTTACAGCGTAATTGCATGCTTCCGTAAGAGCTGTAGCTTCGGCTGTAAAAATTGAGGCAAATTCTGGGAGAGAGCCATGTTTAATTAGATTTCCATTAGTAGTGGTTACTGCAAAACTAGTTTGATATTGATTTTTGGAGCCATCGGAAAAAATAAATTGCCAGCCTTTTGCCATAAGATCTGTTTTAATAGATTCAAAAGTTGCACGAAATAATCTTGGAGGGGTATTATTTTTAGGGTAGATTGCTAGAGATAAGATAAAGTTGCTGGGATCGATGTACCATGGAGGAAAGCAGGAGGTGGAAATTCGAAAAACTTTTTGTGGTAAATTGGATTCTTTTAAGAGGTGCCAAATACGATTTATTGCAGAAGGAAGCCTTTTGTTTCGGCGGGAACAAAGAGAAGTGATAATGGTATTGCCAGCAATAGACTTAGGAGGGAAGAGGAATTTCGAGCATAGTCTTAAATTAGCCTGTAAGTGCTTTTCTTCTAGAGATGGTAAACCGGATTCAGCCAAAATGTTCTTAATGGGGGTGGTAGGGAAAGCAAAGATAGATCTACGAATCGCTTGGTGATAGGATGGCTTCAAAATTCCCAAAACAGATTTAGGACAGTTGCCATAGATGCTCAAACCGTAATCTAATTTGTTTAATATGAGTATTTTGGTTAGATAGCATAAGGTGTTAATGTGGATTTTAGACTTGCTCGAGGAAAAAAATTTTATAATGTTAATTCGGGGAATAAGGTTCTTTCTCAATTCTATGCAATGATTTTTCCAATTGTATTTATTGTTGAATATTAATCCTAATAGAGGAAGATTGGGGACGTTTTGTAGTTGGATTCCGTTGATTTGCACAGACAAACCCGAGCATATTTTTTTCCTGCATATATGTAGAATCTTGCTTTTTTGTAAAGAGAGGCTTGCCCCCGAACGAGTTCCCCAATCATCAATTTCCTGCAGAATGTGTGAAAAGTTAGTTACAGTGTCAGTGTTGCTGTTGTTTTTACTTAAAATAAAAACGTCGTCAGCGTAGATGCAGTGGTAGATGTTCTTGTATGCTAAGATTATTCGACTGACTTCATCAAAAGCAATTATAAATAATACCACTGATAAATGTGAGCCCTGGGGAATGCCATTTTGCAGAGGAACCGTTCGAGAATAGGTATTATTAACCTTAACACAAAACTTTCTGTCAGAAAGGAAAGCTTTGATAAAGTTGAATATTTTTGGGCCTATACCCCATTCTTTTAACTTATTAAGAACCATATGGATACCGATTCTGTCGAAGGCTTTAAGAAAGTCTAGTGACAGGATAGTAACATGGTTTTTGGCAGCTAATGCAGTCGATATGAGATGGTCAATATATAACAAGGCATCTATGCATCCTTGATTGGGCTTGAAAGCAACTTGATTATGACTGACTAAGTTCTTTTTAACTATATACCAAAGAAGCCGTTTGCTAATGATTTTCTCCAAGATTTTCGATATACAAGGCAAAAGAGAGATAGGACGGTACCCGTTAACAACATGAACGTTTTGGTTTGGTTTAAGAATAGGAATAACAGTGGCAGTTTTCCAAATTTGAGGTATGGTGCCGCTCGAGAAAACATGGTTGTAAAGTTGAAGTAAATTGAGCTTTATTTCATTAGGGAGGTTTTTAAACATGGGATATGACAGCTTATCTCTGCCTGGACTTTTCCCTTTCAGATTGACAAGACACGCCTCAAGTTCTGTTAAAGAAATAGATTTTTCAATTTGAAACGCAGCCTTGTTATGGGTATAAAAGTAGGGTTGTGAGAGAATATTTAATTTTTCATTAACGAAATTTTGATGGAAACTGTTGTCTTCTGAACTGATTTTCCATGTATGGGCGAAATGATTGCTGATTTCTTGAGGTGTAATTAAAGAAGTGGAATTAGATTTGATGCACCGAATGGTTCGTGATGAGGAAGGAAGACCACTAAGACGTCTTATTTTTTCCCAAATGCTGGTAATAGAGGTATTGGGATTAATGGAGCTGGTGAATTGGTCAAAGGATTTTCTTTTGTCAATTTTGAGTTGCCTTCTAAAGATTGCATTTGCTCTCTTATATGCAATAAGATTACTAAGCAGCGGCTTTTTTTTGAAATTTCTCCACAAGACCATTTTGGTTTTCCTTAATTCATTTAGTTTTGGGTTCCACCAGGGCACCGTAGACTTGACGGGTTTGGGAACTGATTGGGGAATTGAGACGTTCGCGGCAGATCTAATAGATTTTAGGAGAATTGCAGAAGCTCTGTTAACGTTGCCAATAGGATCAAAAGTTTTCACAATAGAGAAGGAGTTTTGGAATATGGACCAGTCTGCTAAACGGGTTATAAATTTAGGCTCCGGAAAGGTGATTTTTTTTAAATTGTTAAGGGTAATAGAAGTTAAGATTGGAAAATGGTCACTGTTGTGAAGGTCATCGAGGACAGCCCAATGCGTTCTTGGGTACAATTGGGGGGAACAACAGGTAAGGTCTATGTGGGTAAAAGTGTTGTGGCTGGAGAAATGTGTAGGGGTCCCATCATTAAGGATAAGAAGATTGGAGTTAGTTAAAAATTCCTCGAATATGCGACCTCTTGAATTAGTTGAAGTTGATCCCCATAGAGAGCTCCATGCATTTATATCCCCACCAAAGATGACAGGAGTTTTGACTTGCGATAAAATATTATATAGGTCTTGCTTTGTAATGATTTGTTCCGGAGGAATGTAGAGTCCCACATAAGTGAATTTTCTTTTGAGCGTAATTTCAAGGGCCAAAACTGAGATGTTGGAGGTGATAGGGATGGGGTTATGTGGGATGTTGTTCCTAATCAGAAGCCCAATACCTTGTTTGGACGTAGTGTTATGGGGGAGATTATTAAAGTAACCTAGATATAGTTTTGAGACGGTAGGATTGGAGTTAACAGGGAAGTGAGTTTCTTGAAGAGAAATGAGGCAAGGTTGGTGTTCTCTTATGAGAAGAGAAAGTTCGTCAAAATTGTTCCAAAGACCTTTTATATTCCACTGTAAGACTCGGAAAGTGATGGGATAAAAAGGTGACTGAGGGAGTAAGTGCACACCTGCACACCAGGTAGAGCGGGGAGGGAGTAAGTGTTTGTACTATTTTTGCTGCGTGTTGTCATCAGTATCGGAATCAGATAAAGAAATGTGATATTCCTGATTAAGGCCAAGAGTTTGCGTTAAATTTGATAAAGGTGATCGAGTAGTTGAATTGGTTGTGAATTTTTTTTTTAGTGGAGAGATAGGGGTGGCATCAGAGGAAAAGATTGGTTTATCTGAAACGATTTGAGAACTGGATACAATATTTTTATTAATGGCGGCAGGGGGGTTAGAAGAAGTTGGAGGGCAAATTGGTTTCGAAAGATTGCTGGATAAAGATGCTGGGCTATTTAAATGGGGTTGAGACACAGCGGACAGAACTGCTGTTGTTGGGTTATTTTTTGTTTGTTTAGATGGGGGGGATAATAGCTTTGTTGCCTGCATTGGATTGGTTAGAGAGATTTTGTTTTGAAACAGAAATGATAGATTTATTGCTAGTTTTGCTTGCATCAGAATAAGTTGTATTGAGAGGGATTGTTTGGGTAGCATGTGTTTGGTTATATAAGCGTTTGGCGTCAGTCATAGAGCACTTATTCCTTGTTTTAATTGTCATTAATTCTTTTGCTTGGAGGTATTTAGGACATGTTTTTGAGGATGAGGGATGATCAAGGCCACAGTTGGCGCACATGGAGCGTGTACAGTCAGATGGAGAATGGGGCGGTAGGCTACAAACATCGCATTTTGCGATATCCCCGCAGCGCTTAGCTGTATGACCAAGCAACTGACAGTTACGACACCTCATTGGATTAGGGATATATTCCCTCACCTTAGCCTTGTACCAGCCAATTTCGACTGAAGAAGGAGCTTGAAACATGTCAAAAGTAATTAAAAGTAGACCAGTTGGCTTACGAGTGCCGTTAACAGATTTGGTAAATTTGAAAACTTCAGTTACCCCTTGGGATTTCATTTCGGAGATAATTTCCGATTCAGGTACGTTAATTAAACATGGCGCATAGACGATTCCTTTTGTTGAATTAAGTTTATCGTGAAGCTTAACTGCTACTGGGCAAATGCCGGCAATATTGTTTAGTTTGAGGAAAAGGTCAGCAACTTTTTGTGATCTAGCCAATAGAAGGATGTTCCCATCCCGAATCAAGGAAATTTGATCATATTCTTTACTGACACCATCTATTGCTTTTTTTAGTAAAAATGGACTGAGCGAAGAAATAGGATTATCAGTATTTTTGGGGGAGATAATAATAAATCTTGGATTTTTTTGGTAGTGGACTTGTGGCAATTCTGGGAAATCTATAAAAGGAATGAGATTAGGTTTATGTCTTTTATTAGGGTAAGAATCACATGAAACATCAGTTTCAAGTTCTTTAAATCGATTTCCCGTTTTATTTGGCCCGGGGGCCATTTTTATTTAGTAAAAACACACGCGTAAGTAGCAAAAAAAAAACACGCGATCAGTAAACAAAGAAAGGGCAGAGAAAAATCAAAAAGAAGTAACGGATCGCAAGCTGCGATTGTCAATAGAAAAAGAAAACGGGTATTAATTTTTTTTTTTTTACTCGGAGAATAACACACTGCGCACACGATCTATTCGCTACCAGAGCACGTCGGTGACTGGTGTTGTAAGTAATTTTTTTGTTTATAATGAGCACGCGCTCAAGGGGTTTGTGTACCCTTAAAGTGATTGTAGACAGCGCGGGCAAAGGAAATTGAGGGAGGAATAAAAGAGAGGTACCGATGTACATTGTTTTTAAATGTTTGCCAGTTATAGCGACCAGGGAATACAGAGATCCGCAGGACACTCCATAAGTGAGTTGTACGGCTTAGGAACGATTCACGATATCTTAGAGTACGTTCGAAAATGGGCTTGAGGGTATACTGATGAGCATTCATAGCGAGACGGGTGTTACGGTTTACAGTTTGAATGGGCGGAATGCTACTGCCGATTTCAGTGGAATACTGGTGGTGGAAATAACGATAAAACAAAGTGAGACAATTGATATTACGTCGGTGTTCGAGGGAGTCAATTGATTGACTGATATTAGTATCATCAATAAGTTTTATCGCACGGTTTTTTTTAGGAAAGGTTAAAAGCGGCGTGGGGGGAATTATGGAGCCAGGTCTTGGGAATATTACTAATATTTTTAACGATCATTTCTCTGAAGTTTCTGAGAAATTAAAAACAAGTTTTGATCCTTGTATATCCTGCAACTGTTCCTCTTCGTCAGATGTCTCTTTTATGGATGATGCTCAATGTAATAGTTTTGTTTATAATCCGATTACACCAACTGAAGTTTATAAAAATGTCTTGTGCCTTAAGAATAAAACCTCTTGCACAAATGATGGTGTTTCGAGTAAGTTAATAAAAAATGTCGCCTGGTATGTTGTTGATGTTCTGTCCTTTTTATTTAACAAAAGTATTGAAATGGGTTGCTTTCTTGACCATCTTAAAAGTGCCGAAGTCATACCTCTTTTTAAAAAAGGAAATAGACATATTATTTCTAATTACAGACCAATATAACTTCTTTCAACATTTTCCAAAATTTTTGAAAAATTGATAAAAGTTCGAATTGTCTCTTTTTTGGACAAGTCTAACTACTTTAGTATGAATCAGTTTGGTTTCAGACAAAGCTTGTCTACTGAGGACGCCATCTTAAGGGTTTGTAGTCAGTTTGTTTGTAGTTACAGTTATTGATATGACAAAAGCTTTCGATCTGGTGAACCACGATCTCTTGCTAAGCAAACTTTTCAATATTGGTTTTCGTGGAAATATATTTAATTGGCTTCGTTCTTACCTAATAAAAAGAACACAAAAAGCTACTATAAATGGGGTATCGAGTGCATCCAGGCTACTAAAGAACGGTGTTCCTCAGGGTTCTGAATTTGGACCATTATTTTTCTTAATTTATATTAACTCTATTTTCTAACTCAAGTTAAATGGCACTCCAACAGCCTTTGCGGACGACATAGTTTTTACATATGGATATGAAACTATTTTCGAAAGTATTGTGTCGATAAATGAAGATCTAGAAGCGTTACGGTTGTGGTTTACCTACCATAAATTAATTATAAGCGATAAAACAAAACTAGTTTGTTTTAAGGTATCTGGTAACAGCTTATATGTTCCATGCTCATGATTGTAGGCAGTTTTCCTTACCCATACATCAATGTGGAAATAGTAATTTTTCTGCTTCAAGATTGAATCAGTTCAAAATTGTAAGTACTTAGGTGTAATAATTGATTTTAACTTAAACTGGAAGGACCACATTAAAATGCTTAAAACTTATATGCTGACTGTCACACGTAAAATGTACCTATTAAAACCCTTTTGTTCTCAAAAAAAATTTGCTAATGATATTGTAAAATGTTTGTGTGGGTACAAATAATAGAACTTATTCTTTTCAATACAAATCCCTTTATTCAGTACAGTTACAATTCACTATTTAATTCTTTCTCTCAGTACAATTCAATTTCTCAACCACTTATACTTTTCTTATCTTTTACTTAAGCCACTTAATCACTTCTCCTAATTAACACTTCAAATTACACTTTAGAACTCACTTGCATACCTTTGGGATGCTGGTATTTATACTCGAATGACATACATCGAGAACAATCCTCGCCATCCAGAGTCCCATACAATTTCCAATTTGCTAGAAAATTCGATTCCACTCTCCAGTTGAGACTTTGTTCCAATATCGAAATCTTCTGGTCTTCGACATTTTCTGCTAGATGTCGCTGCTCACATTTAAGTGGTTATCACATTGCTCCCTCCCTACAGTTGTTCGTCCCGAACAACTTCGTCGTTCAGCATCCCATTGAAATGACACATTCTATCCAAATGGACCACTTTCAATTTTCCTCGATCCCCACGCTGGATCCGGTAGACAACGTCATTAATGCGGGTTATCACCTTGTATGGACCTTCCCAGTCCTGTTGCAATTTTGGTGATTTGCCTTTCTTACGCTGAGGATTATACAGCCAAACCAGATCTACTTCGTTGAAACCGGAAGATTTTGCCTTGATATCGTACCTAGTTTTCATGTGGCTGCTTGCTAGCTTCATCTTTTCTCTGGTGTCTTCATGCAATTTACGAATCCTGCTGCGTAAGTCATTCACGTACTCGTTCACCTCTTTGGGCTCCGTCGGTGGGGATCCGAATTTTGCTTCACTTGGCAACCGAATTGTTTGACCAAATAAGCTCTCGGATGATGTGTGCCCTGTTGAGCTATGGACCGCGTTTCGGTAGGCCATTAAGAAGAGGGGTATGTGTCGATCCCAATCCCGCTGGCAGTTGCTGACAACCTTAGATAGATGCTCATTCAAGGTCCGATTGAATCGCTCGACCATTCCATCAGATTGAGGGTGTAGTGGCGTTGTCCTTGTCTTTCTTATTCCCAAATATTGGCATATTTCCTGGAAGACTTTTGATTCAAAGTTTCGCCCTTGATCAGAGTGCAGCTCCATTGGGACCCCAAATCTGCTCACCCAGTTGTTGACTATCTATTCGGCTACGGTCTTAGCCTCTTGATTTGGGATGGCAAACACTTCCGGCCACTTACTGAAGTAATCCATGACTACGAGAGTATATCGGTTTCCATTAAAGGTTTCAGGAAACGACCCAGCGATGTCGATGGCTATTCGTTCGAAAGGTGCTCCGACATTGTATTGTTGCATTTGTCCATGTGGCTTTACTTTTGGACCCTTGGTAGCCGCACACCTTATGCACTTTTTGCACCAATTCTCGACATCTTGTTTAGCGCTTAGCCAATAGAAACGTTCCCTTACCTTTCCCCACGTCTTGTTTATTCCCAAATGGCCTCCTGAGATTCCGTCATGTATTTCATGGAGCACTTGGTTGACTCTGGACCGTGGCACAATTAGCTGCATACGAGATGTTGTCCCATCTGCACTTTCCCATTTCCTCTTCAGCAATCCATCTTGCACAAAAAGCGAGTCCCACTGTGCCCAGTATGCCTTCAGAGTTTGGCTCCGATCTGATATCTGCTGCCAGCTTGGTCGTTCCTCGTGTTCCTTCCAGGCCAATATTGGTTCGATGTCATTGTCTGCCTGTTGGGAGGAACGGATTTCGTCTATACTCCAACCCTCTATTGGCTCAGTCCTGATCATTTGGATAGTTGCCTATTCTTTTGCTTCTTTACGATTGCAGTGTTCGCATTTTACTCCGCACGGTCGACGAGAGAGAGCATCAGCATTTGAGTGGAGTGTTCCTTGCGGTGTTGCACTTCAAAGTCGTAGCCCTGCAACTGCTCGATCCATCTTGCAACTTGGCCTTCAGGGTTCTTAAATTGGAGTAGCCATTTCAGAGCTGCGTGGTCTGTCCGGAGAATGAACTTTTGTCCATAGAGGTACTTATGGAAATGCTTCGTAGCCAGAATTAAAGCCAGAAGCTCGCGCCGGGTTACACAGTAGTTCCGTTCAGGTCTGGAGAGTACTTTGCTGTAATATGTGACCACTTTCTCTTGACCGTCATGAACTTGAGAGATCACAGCTCCGACCCCAACATTGCTAGCGTCTGCGTCCACGATGAACATTTTTCCGGGCGTGGGGTAACCCAAGATGGGGGCATTGCACAGCTGTCGCTTCAGTTCTTGAAATGCTTTTTCGCATTCTCCAGACCACCTGAACTGTCGGCCTTTTTCCGTAAGTTGATGCAGGCTCTTTGCAATGCCAGCAAAATCCTTTACGAACCTTCTGTAATACGTGGCGAGGCCCAAGAAGCTTCTCAGTTGGTGTTTATCTTTTGGAGAAGGCCAACTTTTCACGGCTTCGATTTTGTCAGGATCCGTTCTTACACCTTACGCTGATATAATGTGACCCAGATATTTTACTTCCGTACGAAACAATGCACACTTTTCTGGGTTGAGCTTTAAATGAGCACTTCGTAGCCTCTCAAACACTTCTTTTAGATTTTCGCGGTGCTCCTCGTACGTCTTACCTATGACGATAACGTCGTCCAAATATACTAGGCAGGTTTTCCAGGTGAGTCCTTGCAATGTTCGTTCCATTAGTCGCTCGAAGGTGGCCGGAGCGTTGCACAGTCCAAACGGCATCACTGCAAACTGCCAAAGACCGCTTCCTGTAGTGAAGGCAGTTTTCTCACGGTCCGCACGATTTATCTCTACCTGCCAGTAACCGCTCTTCAAGTCAAGTGTTGAAAACCATTTCGCTCCAGAAAGCATATCCAAAGTGTCATCGATTCTCGGAAGTGGGTAGCTGTCCTTTTTAGTGACATCATTGAGACGTCGGTAGTCTACACAAAATCTCGTGCTGCCATCTTTCTTCTTCACCAGGCCCACTGGAGATGCCCACGGACTTTGCGATTCTTCAATCACTCCCTCAGCTTTCATCTTCGACATCATTTCGGCAACTTCTGTTTGCTTTGCCAATGGAAGACGCCTTGCAGGTTGACGGATTGGTCGAGCGTCTCCGGTGTCAATGTGGTGTTGAACAATATGCGTACGTCCATATTCTCCGTCTTGTGTAGCAAATATATCAGCGTACTCACCGATTAGTTTTTCTGCCAGGATTCGCTGATCTTCGTCCAGATTACAGAGGCTGTGAATTTTGTTCTTGATTTGTATGCTCTGAACTGTTGTGACCGGTTTTGCACCCTTTTTTTCCGCTGTGGTCAATATAGCCTCAACAGGTACGCATTTTCCCACTATCTCCCCCTTTTTCACCTTTACACTGAATGTCTTTGGATTTAGAATCCTTACAGGGACCATGTTGTTCTTTGGCTCCACTAAGGTCTTTCCCACCATGAAGTCTCTTTTCTTTTCTGGCTCCATCAAATAGAATCGGTGGCTACCAGGACCACCTTCCACTTTTGCCCACAAAATTGCTTCTGACGAAGGGTCTAGACTCTGATTGCTGCAGATGACGACATTTGAGACTGAGGTATTGGCGTTTCCGTATATCATTGGTATCTCCATGTTTCCGTATTTCAGGGTTTGTGCCCCCAAGTCGACTACAAGTCCATGTTCTCCCATGAAGTCTGTACCAATGATGCACTCGTCACATATGTCAGCTACCAGAAACGCGTGAGTGAATGTTATTCCGGCCAATTGGATTTTTATGCGAACTTCACCATATACCTTAATCGTTGCTCCTGTAGCTGTTCGCAAGCTGCAACTGCTAGTGTTATGCAGCCAAGACTTCTGCACAAGATTCCTTCTGATGATTGAGGCCGTGGCACCGGTGTCTATTGTTGCCATCCATTTTTCTTTTCCACTGACTACTTCTACTAGAAGGCTTTCGTTGCATCGTTTTGCCAGCGAGACTTGGATGATGGTCCTGGGGCCGTCGACTCCTGCTACCAACTTCTGCCCCGCGAAGTTGGTGCTTAAGCATTTCCCGACTGATGGCTTCGGGAAGGTTGACCGGCTTCTTGATAGCTGTTTCTGCTGGTTTCTTCCTCTATTGGCTTGCCACCACAGTGAGGGCAGTCTTTTCGTCGCACCGGTTCTTTACACTGCCTTTGAAGGTGTCCTATTTTATTGCAATTCCAGCAGCGCATTATCCGTCTATCCCGTCGAGTATCTCGTTCCTCGGCACTAATTCTTGTGCAGGAGCATTCGATAGATGTTACTTCCCTGACGAAATGTGTTCCCCTGGAAGCCTGATTGGCTGCTTCCATCGCCAGAGCGAAGGCAAGTGCTTCAGCAAGGGTTCTTTTCCCGGCCATCCTTACTGCTGACTGTAGCTTCGAATCTGCAATTCCCCTGATAAATGCATCTTTTGCCATTTCGTCGATAATTTCCTGGCCTGCGGTGGGGTATGACAGATGTGCAAGTCTACTCACGTCTGCTTGGAGCTGCTGCAGTGTTTCTCCTCGTTGCTGCGTTCGGCTTCGCAATTGGACCTTGTAGACCTCCTGCATGTGGCTATCCCCAAACCATTTCTCGATAGCCTGTACTAAAGTCACATAATCTTTATGCTTTTCGATGTCTACTGTTTGCAACAATTCTGCTGCAGGACCGTGCAAGGCCATTGTTAGGGCAAAGCACTTTTCCTCATTGTCCCAGTCGTTTGCACAGGCAGCCATTCAAACTGCTTCTTATAAGTAGACCATGAGGTCTGGCCATCGAATGAGGGAGGCTTCAAATCTTTTCCCCTTGGATGATAGAACTTATTCTTTTCAATACAAATCCCTTTATTCAGTACAGTTACAATTCACTATTTAATTCTTTCTCTCAGTACAATTCAATTTCTCAACCACTTATACTTTTCTTATCTTTTACTTAAACCACTTAATTACTTCTCCTAATTAACACTTCAAATTTCACTTTAGAACTAACTTGCATACCTTTGGGATGCTGGTATTTATACTCGAATGACATACTTCGAGAACAATCCTCGCCATCCAGCGTCCCATACAATTTCCAATTTGCTAGAAAATTCGATTCCACTCTCCAGTCGAGACTTTGTTATTCCAGTATCGAAATCTTCTGGTCTTCGAGTATCAACATTTTCTGCTAGATGTCGCTGCTCACATTTAAGTGGTTATCACAATATATTATGGTCTTGCACAATCAAAGTTGCAATACGGTATAACAAGTTGGGCGGGTTCGTATGCCAATACATTCAGTCCTCTACTTACCGCTCAAAAGCATTTATTAAGAATTATTTCAAATAAAAATCGATTAGCTAATAGTTGGCCCTTATTTAAAATATTGCGGATTCCAAGTAGAAATATACAAATGTACAATCTACGTGTAAACAATATGTTCATAGTAAATGTACCCTTTGAGCATAGAACACATTTTTCGCATTTTTACACATATACGGCTCCATTTATATTTAACAGATTGCCTCTGTTTATAAGAGAAACTTTTCGATATCCAAATTTCACTAAAAATGTAATTCACCTTGAGCTATGAAAATATTGAATCATTTTTTTAACATCTTCCTTTTCATCAGCACCACAATCATTTTTACATCTTAAATCAATGTTAGTTTACTTATGAATTGTTATGTTTATATTTGCTTTTTTAAATCTCTTTCTCGTAGTCACTAAGCGTCTTTCAAACCGGCAACATCGTTTGTGATTTCGCTCCCTTGTTCGGTTAAGTCTAAACGGTACTTTTCTCCTTATCGCTTTTTTTACTCTTTATTCTTTTTCACTTTACTCGGTTATAAAAGTGTTTATATATATTATACGAATATAGTACGTAGCTATCTAATATGGCATTTAGGCCATCATCGATATCTGGTAACAGGTTCAGCCTCCTCGATATGGAGCTGCAACCTGGCCATAATAACAAAAAACGTAAAAAAACAAACTATACCCATATTGACCTTAGCCAATAATCTCAAACTAATTCAGCCCTATCTGACCCTAAATTCATAATAATTTCCTCTAATGACGAAAAAAAGCCCCTTTGTTCCATAAGCATTTTCTTATTAAAAAAAGCTATTGACGGCATTAGTACTGCTTATGAAAATATAACGGAACTACGTGACGGTAGTCTCCTCATACTTGTCAAATCAGAAAAAATTGCTAGCTTATTCCTTTCAAAAAAAAATCTGGCAAATCTATGCCCAATTTCCGTCAAGCTTCACTCTACTTTCAATTCTTCCAAGGGTACAGTATATGCACCTTGCCTAATACAAGTATCCGAAGAAGAAATAGTGAAAGAGATGAGAAGCCAGGGAGTAACTGAAGCTTATAAATTCAAAAAAACAACATCCGAGAACAAACTTCGTGCCACTGGTCTTATTCTTCTCTCATTTGATCGCTTCCGTCCTCCTAGCAATGTCAAAACACAAAATCCATACATAAACCCAATTCATCACCCAGTAAACAAAACCAAACTACAATGCAGGTTCTCCCGCAATCTTCTTCCCCCTCCCATTTCTCGTCAGTTCATATCACACAAAAAAAAGATCAATTTCTCCCACTCTAAATAACCTTAACTATAAAAATGTAATAACCAAGAGCTCAAATTCCGACACGTCAGTCATTCCTCAAACCCAAACCAATACTTCCTACTCTCCTTCTCCATCTCCCGACTCACTCAATTCTACTACAACCATCCTTTCTCAAACTCCATCAAACCTTCCTTCCCCACTCAACAATATAACAAACACTCTTATTTCAAATAACAACTACTTCATTACTGATTATAATAATGAAGATGTATCAGAATAATATCATTAATTTTAACCTAAGCCCAGACTCCGCGGTTCGGGGATTGCGTCAGTCAGGCTCCTCGTTTGGCCTGCCTGCCTCAACATCCGTACCGCGCAGTCATAATGAACATCCCAACAACAACACCACTCTAAATTCTGCTCAACGTGGAACTCTTCGCGTTGATAAGAATTCGTCTTCTAATTCAAATCTACTTCTTAATATTTTGCAATGGAACTTAAATGGCTATAAGAACAACTTACATGAGCTACAGCTTCTGATAAGCGACATGAAACCAAACATAATTTCCCTTCAAGAAACCCATATTCCCTCCAAATCCCATCCCTTTCCAACTAAACAATATTCCGCATATCACCATAACCATGACTCTATCACAACTTCTAAACAAGGCGTCTGCCTTCTCATTCACAAATCTATTCCTCACACTCCTATTACAATAAATTCAAACATTTCGGCTATTGGTGTCGAAATTAACCTCAATATCCTTATAACTGTCATTTCCCTTTACATTCACCCCGATCAAAATTTCACCTTACAAGATCTCCAAGCTATCCTAGTTGGGATAAACACTCCAATACTTATAACTGGGGACTTCAATTCTTGGAGTCCTTCTTGGGGTTCTGAAAAACAAAACAAACGCGGCAAGCTTGTTGATCATTTCATTGTTAACTCAGGGTTATCAATTCTTAATGACGGCCGCCCCACCTACTTTTCGACACACAGTACATTGACTCACGTTGACTTATCCCTTATATCTCCTTCACTCCTTCCGAAATCTACGTGGAATATTTCCGACAACCTCTCTGGTAGCGACCACTTTCCCATTTTTATTACAATTACATGTGGCGCTTACAATTTAAACGTTAAACCCAATAAAAAATTCCTGCTCGACAGAGCTAACTGGGATCTTTTCTGTTCCACTCTGTCAAACGAACTTCTTACCAAGATAGTATCGCCCAACATCAACAAAGAATCTGCCCTTATCCACAAATCCTTACGCACTGCCGCCAACCTTACTATTCCTCAAACAAGCGACAAATTTCATAGAAAAACAGTTCCCTGGTGGAATGAAGAAATTAGTGGTCCTCGCAAAGAAAAACAAAAGGCTTGGTACAGTTTTAAAAAATCCCCCACTAATCCTAACCTCATCCTTTATCGCAAGCTGAACGCTAAATTCAAAGAAACAATCCAGGCTGAAAAAAGGGCCTGCTTCAAAAAATTTACTGCCAACATAAATCCTAGCAGCACGTCGCAAAAACTTTGTGCTGACATCAGAAAATTAGCTGGCACTTTTACTCCTAACACCATCAAAATTATAAAAACAAACACTACAGTAATTACCAGTCCAACAGAGATAGTCGAACATCTTGCTCAGACCTTTGAACAGCTTGCTGAGGACTCTAAATTCAGTTCAAAATTTAGCTTCGAAAAATATAAAATCCTTAACACCCCAAACACTTCCTCTAATCCCACTCCTTCCGCTATTTCGATCGAATCCAGTATCAATATGATAGAACTCGCAGCCTGTTTGAACCAAGTAAAAGGCAAAACACCTGGCTTCGATCGAATATCCTATCCCATGTTAAAAAAAACTCCCCCCCCCCATTTTTCTATTTTAAAACAACGCTTATTATCACTGTATAACAATATTTTGAACTCAGGCACAATTCCACACTCATGGAAAGTTACCAATATCATCCCAATTCTTAAACCAAACAAAGATCCTTCCTCCAACTCCAGTTATCGTCTATCTCCCTTCTTTCATGTACTAGCAACATTTTGGAAAAGATCATCGCCAAACGCCTTGTTTGGTTTCTCACAAAAGAGAGACTACTTGACAATAGACAAATTGCCTTTAAAACAGGTATCTCCACTCAAGATGCCCTCATTCATCTTGACCACTTTGTGTCTTGAACGCTATCTGAGAGAAGCCACGTTTCCATCTTAAATTTAGACTTTGATAAAGCCTTTGATACGAGTAGGATTGGTGTACACGTTGTATTAAACCAACTATTAAAATGGAGAATTGGCCCTAAAATTTTTGGGTTCATAAAATCTTTCATGTGCAACAGGAGTTTCCGTGTTAGGCATTGCAACATCTACTCGAACATCCACAAACTGTAAAATGGTATCCCACAGGGATCACCACTATCTGTCGTTTTATTTGCCATAGCGTTTAACGAAATTAGTATAATAATTGATAATTTTCGAAAGGTAGAGCGCACACTCTACGCTGACGATCTTATTATTTTTTCAAAATGTAAAGATCTAATAGCGGTGGCTGATACCTTCTCCCACATTGGCGAGGCTTTGCTAAGGTGGTGTGAATACTCAGGTGCTTCTATTTCTTATTCAAAATCTGTAACTTTTCACATTTGTAAAAAAACATTCATGTAATAAAAGTATTAAATTAAGTTTAAATAACGTAAACATACAAATTGTTAACCAAATTAAAATCCTTGGACTTATTTTTGACTCTAAATATAATTTCAAAAACCATTGTACATACATTAAAAAAAATCTTACTGCCAGGGTAAATCTAATTAAGTATCTATCTTCCAAAAATAGTAGAGCCAATATAAATACCCTTGTAAATATTATAAAATCATTTATTCTTTCAAAAATTGACTATGGTCTTCCAATATATGGTAGATGCTCTAAATCTTCTTGTCAATTAATTTCAACACCCTACCACGCTGCCATCAGGACAAGTATGAAAGCTCTTCGCTCTACTCCCATCAAGAATTTACTTACTGAAGCAGGACTTACCCATTTGACTGAGAGATTCGACCACCTTACTTCCAACATCATTCAAAAAATCAACTCCCCACATACATCACCTATCCACAATGATGTGAAAAGGTCATTAATTCGTAGAAGAACGCAAAAACGCCAATCAAGTCTATACAATGCTCTTACTTCCGCTAAGGATTTAAATATTCCGATCCATATAAATAAACAAATAAGGTACACTCAACCCCCATGGAACCTTCCTGAGCACACTATAATTACGGATCTAAGCAGTTATAGTAAATCAAGTACTAATGACAACACATACAAAGCCTTATTCCTTAGCATCGCAAACAACTACAAATCCCTTGGCTGGAACCTGATTTTTACTTATGCTTCTAAAACAATAAACCATGTGTCATTTGCAGTTGTCGACGAAAATTGTTCAATTCTATCCAAAGGTCTTCTTCCAAATTTTTACTCCGTTTTCACTGCAGAAGCTTTTGCTATATTCAAAGCAATAGAATATTAAAAAAAGAAAAAGACGATTATATTCTCGAACAGCTTATCTGCTATATCTGCTATTAAAAACATTTCCTCCTCCATTACAATCGTCGGCACAATACGGGACCTTCTTATAGCAAATAGTGCAACATTAAAAATTGTTTGGATTCCCAGCCATATAGGGATCAAAGGCAACGAGGCTGCTGACAAGGCAGCGAAATCTGCAGTTAATGAACCCTTATTAATGTTCTACCAGTATAGCAAAAAAGACATTAAAGACTTCATCCTCATTAATTTTAAATACAGAAGGAAAATTGCTTGGGAAGGTTATAACCATACCTACAAAAACTTTAATCCTAACGGTGTCAAACCGATTTATCCCAATAATGTCTCACAAAAGAAAATAAAAATATATACGAGACTCAGACTTGTACACACATATCTCACACACCAACATATTTTCAATAAAGAACTACCCCCACTATGCCATCTTTGCGAAGAAAGAACTACTCTTACGATGACCCACCTACTCTCCTGCAGCAAAGCTTCATCAGTCAGCAAATCTATTTCCAACCATAATTTTCTGCTATCCAATGTAAATACTAAAAATATTGTCTATATCTATAAGATTATTACCTCTCTTAAACTCGAAAACTGTATCTAATTTTTTTTTCTCCTCTTTATTCTAATTACCTAGTTGTAGGCCCTGGCAGCTAACTCTAGTTTAAGTAATTATTAAGTTTGTAATTTACTTACAATTTAATAAAATTTTAATAATAATAATAATACTAATAAATCTCTTTCTTCTTCTTTTATTTAAAATTTATAAAATTGTAAATCAAAATGTTACTGAATATCACCCCACATTATATTCTATTCTAATTTGTAAACAAATTTGAAGTGTCATTCACCACTAACTTTTGTTTAAGAATGATCACTAATATTTATTCAACTTATTTGTTATTAGTTTTTAAGATTATGAAAAAAATTATTGAATAAATAAAATAAAATGAAAAAAAAAATAAAAAATATATATACCGCCTGTATGTTGAGATCTTTTAGTACTCTTGCTACTACACGAGGACGAAAGTGGATTGGTCATATTGAAGATTCGATGCACTCAAATGTAGGCGGAGACAAAGCACAATCTGGGAGTGTTGAGCTGGCCGCAAAGTGTACAGCAAGCAGATTGGCCTTGTCCAAAGAGCTGACAGCTGGAATGTCATTGTAAATGAGCGTTGGGAAAGGATGAGGCAGAATTTCTAATATTTTTGACGAACGAGCAACAATTTTTACTACCTTTGGGACATTGTAGTATTTTTTGCCTCAGTTTTTGGTAGTATTGGAATCTTGCATGCTTAAGAAAGACATTACAGTCATTCCTGGTTCGTTTAAACTTTTTTCGGTTTTCCTCTCTTGGGTTGGTTTTGAAGGACCGAAAAAATATTTCTCTAACCCTGGACAGCCCGAGTCGAACCATGCCTTTTCTTTTGGTTTAATACTCTTCATTTGTTGAGGGATAAAGGATCTCATTCCAAAGAGAATGGTGTCTGCAATCATATCAGCAGCGGCATCTACGTCGTTATCGAGAAAGCATAACGACCAGTTAGAATTGCTAAAGAAGCTGTTAAGACCGCTCCAGTTGGCTTTCTCGTATTGCCATACGGGTCTTTTAGGATTTTTTTTTCGAACTGTGTGGTCGGTGTACGAGAAATTAACTGATATGATACAATGGTCCGACGAGCCTAGAGGGGAGAGCACATTAACGGTGTACTTATCAAGGTGAGAAGTTAAAAACAAATTCAGGGTGTTGGCGGTATGACTATGAACGTCTGGTATTCGCGTGGGCTAATTTACCAGCTGCGTTAAGTTGTTTTCCGCAGCGAAGGACTCAACACAACATCCTTTGTTTGTTGTCTGTCCAGAATACCAATTTCAGTATGAGGATACAGGGATATAATTCTTGGAATGTAATCAGACAGCGAATCAAACTCGTTAAATGTCGAATCGCTGTACAGTTTAGGGCTTTTATAAATAAAGCAGTAGTGGAGAATTTGCTTGCGGAGATGAAATTTTAACCACATGAAATTGAATTCCGGATTGTATGGAACAGGGACTTTATTGTGGTGGAGTTTAGTAAGCTACATTACTACGCACGTAAATGGTAAGACCGCGATGAGAGAAGAATAATGGCACTAGTTCGTAGCCAGGTAGCTTCATATCAGAGTGATCTGAGAGGCATGGGCGATGGAGAACACAGAATACTCGTAGACATGAAACAAAAAACTAAATTTATCGCAAAAAGTTAAAAAAACTGGTAAAACGCAAGAACAAGTAGAAAACGTGAACTGCCAAAAACTGGAAAGAACACAGAAGATAGATTTAACCACAAAAAGAGGGTAGATGGAATAAAAGAGGTATGAATGGAAAGGAAATAGAAAATATGGCTACAAATCTAGGCTGTGGCCTAAACTAAGAAAAAGGGTAAGGGCAGCATATTATTTAACAATAACAATTTAGAGTTACATGGTGGAGTAATAGAAAACACAAACGCAAAAGTAGTAGCCCTTTTGCAGTAACAACAATAATTAAAAATGATAAACAGTGTATTCCAGAAAAACGTGCATTAAATTACTTCTTTTACTTTACTCACGCGCATGTTTGTAGCAAAATTATTTTCTCCATTTAATTACCGATCACGCAAGGCCTTTCTTTCCTCAATATATTTCCATACTATCATCATAACAAAATGAGTGCTTTTAAAAACTTCTCAAACATTTTTTCTTAGCAACTCACCCAAAAGGGCCGTAAATGGATATTACTCGTAAGTCGGCAGCAAAATATTTTAAAACATCAGAGACATTTGGGAGGAAGAGGATAAAGTGGTATAGGAAGGTAATGTTGATCATGGGTCGAATAGAGGGATCAACGCAAGCAAATCCAGTAGAGACAATTAATACAATACTTGGGAAAAAGTCTGCGAGTTTATTAGTATATGGTATATTGGCTAAACACTTTGCTACAGAGCGTTTTGACAATCTCTCCAATCAGTTTGCAGAAAACTTTTCTTTGGTGATTTTAGAATTGAGGAAATATAAGAAATCCTTTATTCATGATAATAAATTGGCGCGACTAGATGATATTCGACCAAAAGTCTTAAAATTTGGTGTAAGAGGACTTCTGGCATAGTTTGAGTGCTACCTAAACAATAGAAAATATATAGGTAGAGTTAAAATAAGACAAAGTCTGACCGAAGAAAAGCCCTCAAAGTATGGAGTTCCGCAGGGATTGAAATTAAGGCCGTTGATATTCATCATTTATATATACTCGTATGAACGAGATGCTTGCAGCTCTTAACAAAACCGCAGTTTACGCATATGCAGACGTTACGGGAAGTATCATTAACCACAAGGACTTTGACTTTGACTATCATTAACCACAAGCAGGGAGAGTTCGATGTTGTCATATCATGGTGTCATGACAATAGCCGTGGTTTTTGCACGCATGTTAGCGATTGCCAAAAAAAAACGACCCAACTCCACCTTAAGAGTTCATTATATAAACTTGGTAGCACAGATATACATATCTATGACGTTGAATGGCGCGGTTCATTTATTGGTTGGTGACCATTATTTTGGAAAAATGTTGGTGGAATGCGTCAACTGTTGGCGGGATATGTCAAATGTTTGGCATTTCTGAAACTTTATCGCAAATGAAGAAAATAGTATCTGGAAGCACATTTTGATATACGCTAAATAGATAGCATGATTTCGCTTGGATGTGCAAAACAACACAGCTAATGGCTTGCTCATAAACGCAAACAAAACAAAATTAATGCACGTACGTCCCCCGCACATATTAAAACATAAAATTATAATAAAAGTGCATAATAATGTCTGCCTACATAAGGTAAATATTCATCAACTTCTTCGAGCTGATTGAAGACGATTGTTCGACGATCTTGGTCAGTGTTTCGAATGGACCTATCATGTAACATAAATGCATTAATTAAAAAGTTCAGGAAATTCAAATTCGCTCTTTTTCATCTTAGCTACCAATGTCCAGCAGACGTCTTATATCAATACTATTTCAGCTTGGTGGAGGCGCACCTGAGGTATGGCATACCGACTTGGGCAACACGGCGCAGCTCCAACGACTAAGCTCGCTGCATGCAAGTATCCTGAAAATTATAAATAGGCCATAACGACAGAATGGTGATTTGTCATCATCAGGCAGTTCCTTACCACAGATCAGTTGTATAAAATGGAGATATTGTCAACCTTTAAACATGAAAACACATACAAGCTACCAACCTAACAACAGTTAACTTGCGTAGACGACAACAAAACAAATTACTGGTCCCAAAATACTGAAACGAATATAGGTGCAGAAAGTACGGTGTACCTACTCCCGATAATATTTAACAATCTTGTAACAAACCTAGCTAGACTTCCGAAACCTGAAAAATGTCAAGTCAAATGTACCTAAACTCAAATATATAAATCTACGAGTATATGGTACGTTAAACTGTCTTATTATCGTTTGTATGAATTTATATTTCTATAAGTATGCATTCTTTTTTCTCGCAATAAGAATGAAGTGTATTTTGAATTCAAAATAATGTAATGAACTTAAACGATCAATCTTTTTTTTAAGCTCAAGTGGGTATTACTACACTTAAATTGCCTGAGCACTTGTGAACTTTTTAGGAAGATAGGACAGAGAGGCAGACAGACAAGCCCTCAGCCTTTGCAGATAATTCAAATCCAAAGTCTGAAGGGCCATTTTCCGAGATTTCATTGGAGCACTTTCACCATCAGTGCTGTAGAACAGTGCAGTAGAACAAGACAAGAGAAATTGTGTCGCTCTTGACTGTTCAATACAAGTATCAGCTACGTGTTTTTTTGCACGGTTTTCAATCCTATTAGTGCAAAAAAGGCTTAGGACAATCTGACCAGATGTAGGCATTGTACTTAAATTTTTAGCAAATACATGCGTTACATATTGAGGTCTGATCAGAGGGAGTGAAGTATTTCTTGAGGAAAACTAAATATTATGCAACATTTTGGATGACATCAAATACGAGTATGTTGTCATTTCAATGTATATAGATGGCCATTAACATATTAATGGAAACTTTTTCCGACGATGCAAGTGCCATTGTTGTATAATGTGACCGGGTGCTTACATTTCGCTTTAATGACAGCAGGGGGTGTCCGTGGTGTAGTGGTACTGGCAATCGCTTCTCATTTGTGTAATTGGAACTCAGGCAGGAAAATTCTGCGTGTGAAGGCATAACACTGACACGTAGATTTGACTGTTGTAGAGTTTCAATCACAGAAAAAAATACTGTGAATTATACCTCGAATCACTCTGAGTGAAGAAAAAACTCTCCGTCCTATTCGGACTCCCACCCCTGGAGAGTGAATATCGAAACCAAACACACCTGAGTTTCAACCCACTACAAAACAATTTTCCTTTCTCTTCCTTCTATCTTTCCGCCAGCGCTCTGGCAACAATAAAAGGGTATCTAACCCCTTAGGTGCGCGTAAATTATAAAAAAAATAAAAGGCAGCATTTTCTTTCGGAAGCATTAAATTATGCTATGTGGTCGATTCCCAAATTACTTATGTTGCTAATATCGGTATTTAATGAGCTCAACATACGCTGTCATTCCCGTTCTATAGCCGAAGACTAAAGACCTAGACCCGGGACGAATATGAAAAACATTGAGTGCTTTTATATATATGCTGTATATATACATATACATAACAATAATAAAAAAAAGAAATCATTAATAAGTTTGCAGAAAAACCCATAGATCTTATGATAATTTTATTTATCAAAAAATTTTGATATTTTTGGTCGGTTGCTGCAACCGTTGCTTCGTGTGTATCATTGTTTACTGTATTTACTCGTTCAGTTCGTTGGAAACAAGGGAGTATGGAAATGATGTTTAGACGTTGACTGTGCTTTAAGGGTAAGTATTTGACAATATTTATTTAAAATTGCCATGGCTAACAAACTGACGGATGGACGGACAGACAGACAAACGGACAGACGGACAGGTGTGAGCCACGCCAATTCCACAAATAATATCTGTTGAGGATATTTCAAACAGCGGGTCTATTTCTAATTCGACAGCAATTCACTTTAATCAATCGACTTCGCCAGAAGTCTTCCATGTAGAAGATGCTGATGGAGCAAATTGTAGGCAGTATTCGTAATTGTACGACATACTTGCGGATGCAGAACTCAATTAGTTTAAATTTAATTACTTTTTTTTATTATTTAAGTAATAAGTAATAAGCATGTAATGTATATAAAGGGTTTTCCGATAGGGACTTGACAACTTTGAATTTAATTTGTGAACGCACTCGTTCACTAATCATCAAACTGTCACTGTCAATTTATTCAGTAAACTCAACATTTTCATCATGGTAAAGTACACGAACGAACAACGTCTGCAAATTATAAAAATTTTCTACCGAAATTCGGAGTCTGTGACTGCAACTTTAAGAGCGTTATCTCCAATTTTCGATCGTAATTCTCGCCCTAGTAGACGGGCAATAACAAGTTTAGTGCGAAAATTTGAGTCTACATATTCGTTGTGTGATGTTGCCGTGTCAGTGAGACAACGGGTTGGTCGAAGTGTCGAAAATATCGCTGCCGTTCAGGCGTCCGTAGCAAACAATCCAAATCAGTCAATTCGACGGCGTTCTCAAGAATTGGGCATCGCTCAGACCACATTATGGTGTATTTTGCGTAAGGATCTTGGTTTACACCCATACAAGATCAAGCTGACTCAAGAATTGAAGCCGATGGACCATTTGAAGCGAAGTACGTTCTCCAATTGGGTTCTGGAGAAGATGCGCCAAGATGATGAATTTCATCGCAAAATCATCTTCAGTGACGAAGCTCAGTTTTGGCTAATTCATTGACGAATTAGATGAAATTATAAAAGAAAGAAAAGAAAACATTGTACTAGGAGATGTCAATATTAATATCATAGATGAGAATAACTCACTTATTCTTAAATACATGGAGATGATGGCGTCGAAAGGGTTGATAAGTGTTATTAAACAACCGACACGTGTTGACATATCAAATAATACGGCGACGTTAATTGATCATATATATGTTAGCATTACCAAGCTCAACATATTCTCTGCAATTATTGTAACCGATCTATCTGATCATTTCGCCATCTTATATGCTACAGAAGATTTGGATAGAACAGAAACCTCTCGGGAAACGGAAGTTAAACACATTAATCAGCAGAAAGTTAATGAGCTTATAGAGCAAACAGACTGGCAACACCTAATCCTAGAAAATGACGTCGAGGCACTCTACAAAAATTTTGTACGAGAAATGAATAAAATATACGCTGAAGCATGCAAAACGACCACAACAAAAAGAACACGTAAACATAAGCCATGGATCACGCCAGAAATAATACCAATGTGCAAACAAAGGGATGAGCTATATAGGAGGTGGAAAAACAGCACCAGATGTAAGACGTTTGAGGGTGAATACAAGAAATTCCGAAACACAGTTAACAAGAATATTCAATTAATAAAAGCCAATTTTTACAAACGAAAATTCATAAATGCCAATAATGACCCGAGGAAAACGTGGAGAATTGTGAATAAATTGCTTGGAAGGAAGAAACGTTCAGTAGACGAAATTATAAAAATCAATTTTCCAAATGCATCTGAATCCGAAGGCTTAAAAGACATTGTTGAGGACTTCGCGGAGCTGTTTTCGAATCTAGCAGCGAACATTATGCATGTGTGTGACACCAAAACCTCAACCTCATGAGAACTGGCAGCTTCAACAAAGTATCTACTTAGAAGAAGCAACGGAACCTGAAGTTTACGAGATATTGTGTCAACTAAGCAACACAAAAGGTCCTGGAGCAGACAACATAAGACCAGTCAATCTGAAAGTGAATGCCATGTGTCTCATCCCTATAATCACGAAGATTATAAACCATAGTTTGTGTCAGCCATGTGTACCTAAGCTCATGAAAACGTCTATAATTCGCCCAATATACAAGGGAGGAATAAAACAAGACACGGCAAATTATAGGCCAATTTCAATTCTGCCAGCGGTTGAAAAATGTTTGGAAGAGATAGTCGTTAAACGTGTTAATTGTTTTATGTTGAAGTACAGAGTGATTCACCCAAACCAGTTTGGATTTCAAAAATACAAGAGCACCCAATTGCTACTGCGAGAGTTTACCAATGTGGTTAATGCAGGGCTAAATAAAAATCATCACGTACTTGTTCTTTTTATAGACTTCAGCAAAGCCTTCGATACCTTGACATCCGAAAAACTCGTGGAAAGTGTCAACAAATTGGGATTAAGAGGATTGCTGGCAAGCTGGCTCAAAAGCTATCTGACTGATAGAGTAATCCAAGTCAAGGTATCTGACGCATTAAGTCTAAAAAAATCTAGCAAATACGGTGTACCACAAGGTTCCAAGTTGGGGTCCATTTTATTCATTCTCTTCACAAATGAACTGTTAAGGACATTTAAGAAATCGATTGCCTATGCCTATGCTGATGATATCGCAATGGTTGTAAGACACAAAGACATGAAGATATTGCAAGACGAATTTGACGCTGTATCTGAATGGTGTCATGATAACGGTCTGATGATAAACGCAGACAAAACCAAGGTGACTTCAAGTCTTGACTTGACTTCAAAGTCAACTGAAACTATAGAAATTTTCATCGTAATGATCACTGTCCATTACTAAGAAGCAGCAACACAATTGAGGTAGTCAAAGCCATCAAATATCTTGGAGTTACCATCGACGATCATTTTCTGTGGCGTGAGCACATTAACATCCTGCGTCTTCAACTTAAGAGCACGATATTTGCAATGGTGTATCTTAAGCGTTACTCTCATATGGAGGTACAACAGCAAGTATACTACTCGATGGCAGAGTCACGCATTAGATACGGGATTATGGCCTGAGGAAACGCAGCGAAATCCCATCTGGATAAGATATCTAAATTACAACATCGTCTTGTTAAAATAATTAGACCTATTAATTCAACTTTTAAAGTTTTAGATGTAAAGGCGCTTTTCCAGATGAGAACATTGCTTACCTATATGAATGACCAACGGTTTCTCCGACCCATAAGCCACCCACAAAACACCCGAAGACGAGCCCAAGGGATGCTAGAAGTTCTGGAAGCTTACAACACGCATGGTGATAGAGAACTGCGATGCACCGTCCCTAATTTAGTTAATTCGCTACCACAATTTCTAAAAGTACTAAAGCAACAACTATTTTTTGAACATTGGGAAGACGTTTATTCTGCACAGGATCCCTCTTGTGCTTTTAATCTATTCCTTGAAAAGCTCCAATTTTATATTTGAATAAGTAGTCAGAATACTTTCAATAAAACCAACAATTTTAAACGCATTAAGCAATGGATGACCTGTTCCCTACTTAATAAAATCAAAAAGAAAAAAGAGCTGTACCGTAAAGTTAAAAAGCATCCTAACAACATCAGGCTTAAAAAATTCTACGATAGATTCTGTTTAAAGATGAAAACTGAAATCTCACGTCGTAAAGATTCTTACTTTACTAATAAACTGGCTAGGAATGCTGGTAATTTAAAAAAGGAGTGGTCAGTCGTAAATGAAATTTTAAATAGAACTACTATTAATAGTGATATTTTTTTTTTTTTTTTTTTTATAATTTACGCGCGCCTAAGGGGTTAATACCCTTTTACTGTTGCCAGGGCGCGGGCGGAAAGATAGAAGGAGGAGAAAGGAAAATTGTTTTTGTAGTGGTTTGAAACTCAGGTGTGTTTGGTTTCTATGTTTGCTCTCCAGGGGTGGGAGTCCGAATAGGACGGAGAGTTTTTCCACTCAGAGTGATTCGAGATATAATTCCCAGTATTTTTTTCATTGCTTGAAACTCTTATAACAGCCAAATCTACGTGTCAGTGTTATGCCTTCACACGCAGAATTTTTTTGTCTGAGTTACAATTATACAATGAAAACCTGATTTTGCCATGGGCAGGATTCGAACCTGGACCCTCCGAGTGAGAAGCGTTTGCTACTACCACTACACCACGGCCACCCCATAAAAGTAATAATTCAATGATTTCTGAGCCTGTGGAAGTCGCAACGTTATTCAACAATTTTTTTACTGGTACTAAATTTTCCGAAGACTTCGCATTAAGCAATAGTCCAACTCTAAATTCTTTTAATTTATGTCATATGCATTCTCAACCAACAACTTTTGCTTTCAATGAATTTACTGCTTTTGAAATTCACAAAATCATAATGACACTTAAAACAACGAGTTCGCCTGGCTTTGATCAGATTTCTTGTTCTGTTTTAAAAAACATTTCATTTCAAATATCTGACGTTCTGAGTTTTATTTTCAACCTCAGTGTTCAAAAGGGCATCTTCCCGGATTCACTGAAGAAAGCGATAGTAATACCCCTTCACAAAAAGGGTAATACTTTTGAGCTTGATAACTATCGCCCTATTTCACTACTATCAGTTTTTTCAAAAATTATTGAAAAAGGTATTAAATCTAGGATTGTCTCTTTCTTAGATAAAATTCATTTTTTTAGCATTTCACAGTTCGGCTTCAGAAGTGGGAAATCTACAGAAGATGCTTTATTGAAACTTACTGCTGAATTATATAACAGTTTAAACATATCAGAAATCCCAGCCGCCCTGTTTATAGATATTACGAAGGCGTTTGATATGGTGGATCACACAATATTATTAGACAAATTATACAAAGCGGGTTTTAGAGGTTTTATTTATTCTTGGTTCTCATCATATCTTACAAATCGTAAGCAAATGGTAAAGATCCAAAATCAGCTTAGTTCTCCGAAAGTAATCAATACTGGTGTGCCACAAGGTTCTGTTTTGGGCCCCATTTTATTTTTGATATATGTTAATTCCCTCTTTATTCAACCTTTTATACAGCTTGGTCATAAGCAAAAAAACGAAATTTATGATTTTTAATATTCTGAGTGTCACCTGTGAGGATTTTCCTTTACACTACCATGCACCCAGTTGTAGACGCTTTCCATTTAACAATAGTTTAAATTGCAGTAATACATGTTTTAAAATAGAATGTGTTGACAACTTTAAGTATTTAAGAGTAATATTGGACAAGAGACTTTATTGGAAGGACTATACTCTGTACCTTAAAAAGTACCTTAATTGCGTTGTAAGGCAATTTTATCACCTTAGCCTGTATTGTCGACTGCCTACTTTAAAGTTGGTATATAATGGTCTTTTAAAGTCTAAGCTGCAGTACGGTGTATCATGTTGGGGTGGTACACATCTTAATAAAATACAACCTTTACTCTTAAAGCAAAAACATGCAATCAGAATAATGTGTAAAGTGAATCGTAGAACTCCTAGCTTCGAATTATTCAAAAGTCTCGAAATCCTTCCAATAAGGCATCTTTACTGCTACAAAGTTTTGAAAATTTTTTTTTTAAAGTCCGGGTTTTATGCTGTTCGACTCGATGAAAATTAAAATTTACGAGTCAATACCAGAAATTTTGCAATCATTCCGACAATCCATAAAACACATTATACGCGTTTTTATTCCGTAACTGCAACCCGTCTTTTTAATGCATTACCGGCAAACCTTAGATGTGCGAGAGTGAAAGCAGTTTTTCTTAAAAATACAAAGAAGTGGTTATTCTCTTTTGACCATTCTACTATAAATAATTTAATATAAATTAATGTATAATAAATACAATTTTGCTCTATTGCTGTACATCATGTACATGTATCATCACTTTTTTACTGTTACTATATTTTCTTTTTTACTTTTTACATCTTTATTTGTTTTCTTTTAATGAGTTTATTTTATTGTATTTCCCCATCGATAAATTTTTTAAATAATTTATTGTATTTCGAAATGACAGGTACATTCACTTCTTGTTATTGAACAACAGATTGTACCTAACTATTTCATGCAAAATGTATTCCATTATAATATACACTGTAATTTAGTATAAATTTTGTTATGAAATAAAGAAAAAAAAAAAAAAAAAAAAAGTAATTCCGAATTTAAAAAAAAAGAAAAAAAAATAGAAAAGCATTTAATTGAACTTTACTTTGTGAAGTAGACCGTTAAAGAAGACTTTAACAACACTATATTGAATGTAACTTAATTGTAAACAAAACTTTTTTCAATTTAAATCATTTCAAAAGTTAATTTACTCAATTTATGTCCAACCACCTGCAGATAAACACTCTGCTTTGCAGGTAATACATGTAAATGAAAATCTTCTTTTGTGGAAATAAAATCCATTGAATTGAATTAAAAATAAGCAAAATACGCGTTATTGGTCGTGTGAAAATCAACATGTGCTTCATGAATCACCACTTCATCCACAAAAAATAACTGTTTGGTGCGGTTTGCATCCCGCGGCGTTATTGGGCCATATTTTTTCGTTGACGATAACGATCGTCACGTTACTGTGAATGGTCAGCGTTATCGCGCCATGATCACCGAATATTTTTGGCCCGAATTGGTAGATATGGACTTGAACGACATGTGGTTTCAACAGGATTATGCCACAAGCCACACAGTACAAGCTACAATCGATTTATTGAAGAGTAAGTATGGTGAGCGTGTTATCTCAAGAAATGGGACAGTCGATTTGCCGCCTCGTTCGTGCGATTTAACGCCGCTTTACTATTTTCTGTGGGGCTACGTTAAGTCATTGGTTTATGCCAACACGCCGACGACGTTGGAAGAGCTCAGAGCCAACATTGAACGCGAAATAGCGGCCGTTTCGGCCGAAATGCGTGGCCGAGTCGTTGAAAATTAGGTCCAACGAATCGACCGCTGCAAACGTGCCCGCGGTGGCCATATTACCGTAGTCGAGTTCCATTCATAAATGTTTTGATTGTACTTCAAGCCCATAATAAAGTTTTTGAAATATCTCAAATGGTTTGCGTTTTATTTAAAAAAAAAAGTTGTCAAGTCCTTATTGGAAAACCCTATACATATATGTATGAATAAAAATATGAAAAAAACATTTTTGAATTTCCTTATAAACCTTCTAAGGCATAGACGGCTTCGCATAAATTACGTCGTACTGTTTTCGCCTCAGATGGTGAATCCTACCCAAAGTTGGCTCCAAATTTAGCAGTACATTTTCAGGAATATCTGCTGCGATATTGTGAGCGGAACCGATTTCTTTCTTTATGAAATTGTGCAAATAGCAACAACTTAATACTACTTTGCTAGTTTTTTCGAGCGAAAGAGCGATGGTAGTATTCATTAGCCGGAACCTTGCTGCCAAAACTGAGCCTTCTTTTAAATAAATTCTGTGAGGGCGATAAGCCGCTATGCGCATAAGGCTTCATTATGTTTGGACGAAGAGCAAAGGCGTCATCCGACACAAAAACAAATGGAATCGGTGTTTCACCAATTACTGGACTTGGTTCTGGTAAGTTTAGTTAGTGTCTTTCCAATTTTGTAAAAAATTTAGTGTTATTAAAGACACCACCGTCTGAAATTCTACCATTTGTGCCAATGTCCACCACCAGAAATTCGGAGTTGCTATTTACAATCGCCATCAGTACAATGCTGAATGTTTTTTTGTAGTTGAAATAATTGGAGCCAGAATGCGGTGGCCTCTTTATTCTAGGGCTCCGAGGCAATGCGGAAACGTGATTTTTGCATTCGTTATTTTGGCTTTTACCAAGTCCAACAATTTTCCAAATAGGGCTTTATCCATCCTCATGTAGTTTTTGTAGTCCGCTGGCTCATTTTCTTTTAGTTCTTTCAGCCGCCTTTCGTTCGAAAATTCGTTTTTTTCTAAAAGCCAATTTTTTGACCAATTTTTTTTTGTTGCATCTACTCTTCCTCATTTTCGTACAAAAGTTCGTCAATTATAATAATTGCAGTTATCTCACGTATTACGTTACTCATTTCAAAAATTTAATTTTACTTATCATCCGCTTGTGTCTTTTCTGTACCACAGCTACACACAGTACTGAGGTTGCAGCGACAGTCGCCACGTGTGTAGTGAACAAATAAAACACGTTGCTTCGACGGTTGCCTCGTGCGTATCTAGCACAAGGCTTCGAGTATCGGGATCAGTTTCAAATACACGGCCTAATGGTGGAGCTCTACAAGTAAGAAGAATTTCTTCTGATGAAAGAATACTGGAAGCTGTTACAACTGATCCATCCATCAGCATCAGACGCTTAGCTTTGCAATTCAATATTTCCAAACATAAAATGTCCAATTTACTGCATGTAGAAAATCTTTATCCATACCACCATACACCTGTGCAAGAAAGAACTGCTTCCCGATGAATTGGAAAAGAGACTTGAGTTGTGTAATTTGTTGCTGGAGCGGAGCTTGGATGACAACAAGGTTATTAGCAGAATTCTTTGGACAGACGAATCTCAATTTACAAGAGACGAGATCACAAATTTTCATAATCTTCATACACGGGCTGCAGACAATCCACATACAAGGAGACATAAATCATTTCAACACAAATTCAACGTCAATATGTGGGCAGGTGTAATTGGAAATAAGTTAATCGGCCCCTTCAAACTACCACATAGCCTGAAATCTACAAACTCTCTGGAGTTTGTGCGGAATGATTTACCAGTACTATTGGAGGACGTTCCACTGATTCCACTAGCTTCATCATATTTCCAACAGAATGGTGCTTTTTAGTCCTATCCTTTGGAGCCTAAACAAAAAATCCATTTTTTCCTTAATTTATCTGTTGCAGGTTTTCCCAAGTATCCTAAAATCTATGGCTTTTCTGCAAACTTGTTGATAGTTTTTTTTTATTATTATATACGTTTATATACGTTCATAAGAAAAAAATACAGTAAAACGCTATGTTTATTACGCATTTTCTGGGGAAAAGTGACCTTAAAGTCAAAAATTAGCATGGGCAAGAAAAATGGAACAGGCTTAGAAATTGGATATCAAAAGACTCAAACAAGATATCAGCCTTATTTACACGCAGTTAAAAAGGAATAGTATGTCTCCTAAAAACCAAGTCCTAAACAAAGTTTCTACCGTATTAACAGAGAAATTTCCGTTAACAGGTACACCAAAGTAAGCCTTTTCTTAAATCCTCGATAAATGATATCAACATTGGAGATAGACTCTTACTGTAGAATAATTTTTTTCTTAGAATATATCCAAAAATCATTTCCTAGATTATCCTTGACGAATTAGGGGACACCCTGAAAATTATACATATTATATACTATACATATTATATATTATACATATTACATATTATACATATTATATATTATATATATTATATACAAGATATTATCTAATAATAGGAGTGGCAGGCAAGAGATTTCTATGTCGATAATTGCACTGAATGCCAATAATGCTTTGAAGTCCAGGAAAGGTCCTGACATGTAGTGGTCACTTCTTTATCGTGAAGTTTGGCGTAGTAATGTAAGATGGAATTAGTCATTACTCAATGAAATACTTAAGCATCATCATCATCACTTTATTATTAAGTAAAATAAATTACAATTAATAATAACAAAAGTTATAGCGCTAGCTACCAGGGCTTTCGGCTAAATACCTAAAATTAACAATAATATTTCTAGAGAGTTATAAACTTAACTAAAATTATATGTCATTTTGAATTTTTAAAGTTGTTAATAGTGTGAATATTAGATTAATATTGTTTTCTGCAGGCGTTTTCAGTAGTTCTGTGAGTGAGTCTTTGCAAGCAACGTTTTTCTAATTTTTTTTTTGAGCATTTTGGAGCATAGATGGCAGATAGGGGGTTCGGTTTGATGAGTGATGCGTGTATGACCCATTCTGAGCCGCAGAAAACATTTTAACATGTGTTTTGGGCAGCTTGTTGGGTATATTGCCATTTCTACCATCTGGTTGATAGTTAAGTAATGATGTTGTACTGACTCCATTCGATACAATCCCCTGTTTTGGAACCGTCGGTAAAGATGATGGTCCAGTTTTTCGATTTAAGTTTATGGGAAAGCTCATTGAAAATGGCCTTGTATATTTCACTGGTGGTCGAGCTTTTTGGGTAATCCTCAAGGTCTAGTAAGATGGATGAATCCGATAACAACCACGGTGGGTATGTTGTTGCGTTATGAATTTGCATTACAAACGGGATGCCTAGACTGCATGCGCACTTTTGAGCGTTGTGGATAGTCGATGGTATTTTTTGTGTTTTCTTACGGGATATCGTTCTTGTGGCATCTTTTATGATTGGTGATTTTGATGATGATGTAAGTTTAGGTACGATTTTAAGACATCTAGGACCGTAGTTCCGAATAAGTAACTAATGCGGGGGTGTTTACGCCGTACAGTATGTTTTCAATATGAGCAGCACAAAATGTTTGATCCCGTGGGATGTATAATGATATCACTGTAAATGTACATTGTAATGTGATTTCAACGGCGATTGCTGATATTGTAGAGTTTATGTTAAAAAATCTGTGCGGAATGGATCTATGAACTAGTAGTCCAGTTCCGTGTTTGGCTGGGAGATTGTGGAAAAAAGGGAAGTATTGCTTGGGTGAGTATGAATTAGAATCATTGTAGGGTATGTGTGCTTCTTGTAAGGAAATTACGGAAGGTTTAATGTCGTTAATTAATAACTGCAGTTCATGGTAGTTATTATAATAACCATTCAGGTTCCATTGCAAAACCCTAATCATCATTATAAAGACGGGGGTTTTAGTAGCAATTTATTTTATTATATTGGGCAAAGGGCTGAACTGTAGGAGATGGTAAATAACTTTGTGCTCCCATCGGGAGTTCGACCGCTGGCGCCACATTTCACCAGTAAAGCATTGTGAGATAGGAATGATCTCCCGAGTCTGCAAGGCTCCGCAGAAACGGAACGCAGCTCGAGTCGTCCGCCACCGATGTACAGTGTGACGAATCGCTGATTTAGCGGAATTAAATTAATAGCGCTCACAAATAAATGTTGTTGTTCGGGTCTTTTGTTTTTTTCATGATACTTTTCTTTCTTCTCGGAAAGTATCTTAGACTTGCTAAGATTGGATCTGAGGTTCTAAGCAATCGATTTAAGAGGTTAGTATTTGTATCTACACGTGATGTTTTTCTAGTAAACAGTTCCCAAAACCTTCTATTTTCGTTGTTTCTTGCCTCTTGCGCTTCTTCTGAAAGTTGTCCGATTGGAAGTATACGAGTACAAGTAGAAATTATTTGTTTTCCATGAAACAAGACCTTATGCACACTTACTGGCATAAAATACCAGGCATAATTTTTAAGATATAGTTCCCTTGTTTCCTTTGCATACTTCTTAAAAGCATCTGCATCTATTGTGAACCCAGACCCAAGAGCTTCTAAGATGATATGAAACTTTTTGATAATTTCTCTATCTATCCCTGTAATTTGGGCAATCTTTTCCTCATCTCTAAAAAATATTTTAGCCGTGTTTCGGTCATTAGTATTGCCAGACTGTTGAGTTGGCATATCTACCAATAACCCTGTTTCTCTTCTAAATTTTTCTTGGATTAGTTTTTTTTCTGGCTTTCACTTTTTCTTTACTGCCTTGGTCTCTTACCTGCCACACTTTGACATCTAATCTTACGCTATGTGAAGGATGCATTCCATAAATCGTATCCATGAGTGATGGGAGCTTAATCCAAAGGATATTTCTTCTTGGTTCACATGTCTAGTTGAAAGATTAGTTAATTTGTTCATTTCGGAGGGTTTGGAACCACAAATGTAACACATTTGTGATGAAGATGTTGTAGATGATAAAGCAGTACACATTTTTCCGTCAATCATAGTTAACAATAAGACCGGTTTAATTATGATATGCAAACCGTCAATGTTAAATTCTATAGGAAGTAGGGTTTTAATTTGATCTTGAATTGATTCTACCTCTAACTTGATCAGTTTTATGGTTTCCTTAGCAAAATTTAATTTTATTATTCGACAATATCGGGTTGATGATGGGGCAGGGTTTTGCCAAAGTACTTGCTTAATTTCATCCTTAAAGAAATACATCTGGATGGGAACCATTGAGATACAAAAAAGATTTTAATCCGAATTATCACCAGCAGACAATTTTTGTTTGCATGATTTCTGTTGAGCACCATCCCAGCCCCATTTTATTACCAATGATAGTTCTTTTAGGTCAGCAACGGAACTTAAAACGTCTTTTTGAGCTAAACATAAACGCTGTATTTTACTAAACTTTGCACTCCACATTCTGTAGAAGTTTCGCTTACAGTTTTATCATTCGGGTAGTATTTCGTCTTAGCTTCTTTTATTTTGTAGTATGAAGGTAATAAATTGGGAACTTTGTTGTTTATTTTTAGGCGTAGTACTTCGTAATGTTGAGTTGAAAGCTGAATATCCATGATTAATGCTAGTGCATCATCTGCAGTTATTAGTAAAAATCCAGGAGCAGGTGTTTTTAGCGTTTTCCTCACAATAGAACTTTAATAACAAAATTTAACCTACAAAAATATAAAAAAAAAAAACAATCAAACCTCGGTGCGGAGAACTTTCAGATAATTTTTTCACTGCAATAGCAGTATTTCTTTTTCCGTCTTGTCTAAGCTTCTTTTCATGAGCCATTGCAATTTCTTCAGCTCTAAAAAAATCTAAAATGGTTTTAGCTTTTCTCTTCTTTCTTTTCTCACAGCACTCATCAAAGCTTTTTCTCGGTCTTCCTACTCTAGATGAAGAAGGTATTTCATCTAAGATACGAGGGGCGTTCAACATATTCTCGGTATCGGGGTGAAGCTGTGGTTGTATATATAAATTGACTTATTTATCAAGTAATACTATTATTTTAGTGCATTCTTGTAAAATTTCATATAAATGTGATTATTAATTCGCGTTTTATCTCTAATTAAACAGAATCATAATGGCAACTGAGACGATGATGGTGAAAATTGAGCATCGCGCTGTAATTAAATTTCTCACTAAGCAAGGAAAAAGTCAAAAAACTATTCATGAAGAGATGGTGGCTGTTTACCAGGGTTCCGCACCTTCATTATCAACTGTGCAAAAGTGGTCAAGTGAGTTCAAGAGAGGCAGAGAGAGCATTGAAGACGACCCCCGCTCCGGCGCCCCGGCTACTGCTTGTACGGGAGAAAGCATCAAAGAAGTCGAAAAACTTGTTCTTGAGGATGCCCGAATAAAGGTGAAAATGATGGCAGAGATCACCAAGCTTTCAATTGGTACCATTCACACCATTCTTCATGACCATCTTAACCTTTCAAAGGTCAGTGCAAGGTGGGTGCCACGAATGCTCACAGCGCCTCAGAAAAAAGTGAGAATTGCATGCTGTAGAGAGCTTTTGGAGATGTGTAGTGAGAACGCGGACGGTGTTATGGATCGAATTGTTACTGGGGACGAAACATGGGTCCACCACTATGACCCTGAAAGTAAACAAGAGTCCATGCAGTGGCATAAAAAAGGAACAGACCCCCCGAAGAAGTTTAAAGTCACTCCGTCTGCCGGGAAGCTCATGGCCACAGTTTTTTGGGACTCAAAGGGAATCTTGCTCATTGAGTACAAAAACAAAGGTGAAACCATCAACGCCACATCCTACGCTTCCACTTTGCATAATTTGCGGGAGGAAATTAAAAAGAAAAGACGGGGTAAACTCGCAGCGGGTGTGTTGCTTCTTCATGACAACGCTCCTGTTCACACGGCGCGAGTTTCCAAGGCTGCTGCACGAGATTGTGGTTTCGAAGAAATCCAACACCCACCCTATAGTCCAGACCTTGCCCCTAGTGATTATTTCCTGTTTCCGGATTTGAAAAAATGTCTTCGTGGAAAAAGATTTTCGGATGATGAAGAACTCAAGTCGGCAATAAATGGGTATTTTGCAGAGAAAGAGGAAATTTATTTTTTTGCGGATTTAAAAAAGCTTATCTCAAGATGTAACAAATGCATTGATGTTAGGGGAGATTATATTGAAAAATAAAAACAATTTAAATTGAATTCGCATTTTCCTTCATATCGATACCGAGAATATATTGAACGCCCCTCGTATGTTGTGGTAATGTTAGATTTTCATTTAGCCACAGAGAATTTGAATTTTCGAAGCGCTCTCTATGCCGACCACTTTTGGCCCATCTCTCTTCAAATGTTAAACATAAAGTTTTAAAGGTTAATTTGATTGACTTTGTTGCAGCCTCAGAAAATAGTATATGGCTAAAGTAACCCATAAAAAAGCAAAAACAGCATTAAGCGCTCAATTTTGACTTTAGAAATCCAAATATCAAAAATTTGCTTTTTCAATGGGCATCATAAAAAACGAAAAATTTAGTATGAGTGTCGCACCTGTGCGCAAGAGATTGAAACACAGTTTAGCAGTGCATATGCAAGGCTTTAGAACAAACACGGTCTCCAACTTGAAAAACACTGAAAAACTTTTCACTTTACTTTTCATCTAATGAATACAAAAAATACATATTTTATCTATAAACTCTTATTGATTGCCTATGCGGATGACATTGCTATTGCCGTCTGAGGTAAGCATCTCAATATCATTAAAGAACTCTTTCAAGATTAACCTAACCCGATGGACAGATCGTTGTGGATTGGGAATAAGCCCCCATAAAACTGATCTTGTCCTCTTTTCCAGGAAATACAAAATTCCAATTATAGACCGTCCTTCAATAACGATACCAGTTTAGTATTTTCCGATACAGCAAAATATCTGGGTCTCATTTTTAACAGGAAACTAAACTGGAAACCTAACATTCAAGAAAGAGTCAATAAAGCTACAATAGCTTTATTCCCTTGCAAAAAAGCCATTGGGAATAAATGGGGTCTTCAACCTCGCACAACCCATTGGCTGTACACCTCGGTCATAAGACCGATACTTACTTACGGGGTGGTCGTCTGCTGGACGGCCTTAGAAAATGCAGTCAACAGCATTAAACTAAGCAGAGTCCAAAGAACAGCGGTCTATGCATAAGCGGAGCCTTGCGGTCTACCTCCTCTGCGGCATTATACATTTCGTTTCATTTGACACTCCTCGATATTTTCAGCAGACAAGTAGCTGCAACTGTACCTATCCACCTTACAGGGACTAAAATGTGGACAAATAATTTATTTGGCCACGCGCCGACATTCTTAATACATTAGGAATCCTTACAGAGAACATCGACTACACCATACTTGAACTTTGTTTTGACAAAAACTTCCATGTAAGCTTCCCCTCTAGATCCTTCTAGGAGGAAGATGCTTCCATGGAGGGCAAGTCAATCCATCTCTACACAAATGGATCTAAAACCGATAGCAAAGTTGGTGGTGGTGTTTTCTCAGATAAGCTAGATCTGAGCCTCTCTTTCCGTCTTCCAAATCACTGTAGCGTGGTCCAGGCGGTAATTTTTGCGACTTTTTTAATGTCTGTCTGTTTATTCTCTGTCCTGGCTGAAGAAAAACGTGATATCTTAAAAGCATATCCCATCTCTTCGGATAGTCAGGTCGCTATCTAATCCCTGGACTCGGTCTCATTAAATTCTAAAACCGCCTTTGAATGCAGATCATCACTCATGGAGATGGCAGAGCAGTTCAACCTTCACCTTTGTTAGGTGCCGGGCCACAGAGACATTCCAGGGAACTGCAGAGTCGATGAACTCGCCAAAATTGGAACAACTCTACCTATTCTACCGGAAAAGGGTAGCATAGGTATGTATACCAATCGCTACGTGCAATTAACATTAAAACTGGATGCCAATAAAAGAACAGACCTTAGGTGGACTGTAGGACAAACATGTCTAGCGACCAAACAGATCTGGCCAAAGCTGGATCTGAATCGCGCTAAGTGTCTGATCCTTCTAAATAGGAAACACCTCAGCGCTATAATAGGTGCCATCACTGGACACTGTCTCATAGGCAAGCACGCAAGAAGGCTTGGCGCTTTTACTAACGATTTCTGTAGAAGCTGCATGGACGACAATCCTCCACCTACTCTGTACATGTCCAGCTCTCTCCCAGAGAAGAAAGCTTCATCTAGGATCTTTCTCCTACAACGACCTAAATGATCTAAAAAATATAGTTGTAAACAGTATGATTCAGGTATGCTGCTATGAAAATAGCGGGAGAAACTCACACACGATATTGGTGGCTTGAAGGTTAGTCGGTGACTGAAAATACTCAAGCAATGTGGAGAGAAATCACTACAAGATCGTCCAGCTTCACGGTTTTGTAAACGCCAACAAAGACGTGAAAGAAGATGAAAAAAGAGGGTGCTGTAAGCGCGAAAATAAATGCGCTTCACTAAAGCCTTTAACTGTTGTACGTTTGAAATTTCAAGCGCCTATTTAAAGAATAGGGCTGATGAGCACTACAATAGAACAACATTCCGTCAACTACGCCCGCACTATACTGTGGAGCGATTTAATAAGGTGTCTCAAGGGGATCTATAGATTTACGTCATTTTTTATTCCTTGTCAGACCCATAAGAACGGCGGCCTGGATAATAAAATTTGTGAGAGCTATTGTTATCTTCCCATACGTTTTCAACGCTTGTGGTGAAATACCTGCATTGTAAAATTAACAATTAAAAAATAGAAACAACAATCTGCGAAATCTGTTACAAATATTAGACTCTGCGAAATCTAAGATCATCAAAATCAAATGGGTTACGGCCGTAATGGGTCAGACCGACCTATGCACTTTGTAAGATCTTTTATGTATGCAGGTCTAAATTATTTTGGCCCCGTTATGGTAACAGTAGACCACCAACTTGAAAAGAGTCTACTACTTGTCGACGGACTCATGTATCGCAGTGACTCGTATCGTAAATTAATATACTGCTTCAGGATTCCTGTAAAAATACGCTCAGATAACGGAACGAATTGTGTGTGCGTTAATTACAACATTTGGTTATGTAAAGGAACTCTCGCTGTTGTCGCACAGGCGAAGGGGCTTTAAAATCGGAAAACCTCAAATTACCTGGAGTCTAAGAATCAACTTTCCTCGGACAGAGCTAAAAAAGCAAAAACATCAAAGAAATGTTAAAGAAGCACTTTTTTTCGCTGACCTAAACAAAACCTCTTAATTTTATAAGTCAGACTTTGAACAACAACTTGTTATCATTTTTAAAAATAATTGCTGACTTCCATGTTCATTAATTTTACTTACAACGATGCAAGTAGAATGAAAGCATACGCTTTAATACTTTATGACAGTCAATTCCCGCCCGACTTATGGCAAATATTCACTTTATTTCTGCACAGTTCCACAAACCAGACTGATTCATTCTATCTCTTATTTCTAACTTATGACTTATGCTAACTCTATTTGGATTCACCATACTTGTTTTTTACCCACAGCACCAGGAAACGAGCAATTCGTAAACAAAATGTTAAGAAAAGCAGCACAGTTGATTTTTCAATTCATCGCGTCGTCCATGCCAGCATATGCAAAAACCCAGCCAATTTTCTGGACATACAGACACAAACGGAGAAGTTACACACAGGGCATGCTCAGAGTCAAAAACAAAGGCACACGCGCTTATATGAGTTCAACAGGAAAATACGAACTGAATTCCACCAAACCGCTCAAGCGTACACATTGCTCTGCCAACCGTAAGGCCTCCAATGAATGTGACAGCAAGCCTGTACAAGAATAGTGGGACTATTACAGTTGTGGCAAAAGTTATGTGTACCACTTAACGTGTGTGGACCCGAGCGCCTCACGGTGGATATAAAGTTAGCACTGCGATAGTTCAAACATAACATAAATGTCTTCGATTAGAAGCAGAACTTTAAATTCTTCTTTTAACGCATCTTTACTGTAACAAGTTTCTAAAAATATACTTTCAAAACTCAGTTATCTATTCAGCTAGAAATTTTGTATCTATTCTTAAAGAATTTAAAGCAAACTTTGGACGATTTTACTATGCCATCGCACCCAGCTTATTTAACTTACTTCCAGATACTGTAAGATGTGAGACAGTGAAAAATATATTACTTGATAGTATTAGACATTGGCTAATGTCTTTCGATTACTCTACTATAAATAGTATTTTTTTTTTTTAAGAACTTAACACTCAAGTGGGTATAAATACACTTAAAGTGCCTGAGCACCTGTTAAGTTTTTTTTTGGAAAATGGGATAGAGAGAGAAAAAATGAGATAGAGGGCTCAGTGGTTATTTTTCTCCATGGGTTGCATCCAACATTTAATGTGTAGACTAAATTCTTAGTGGAAGCTGGTTTGTTGTTGATTTCTAGTCAACTACTCATCTTACTTGATTTTCGTTAACTGAAAAAAAATGAATATGTCTTTCGCGCGAGGCTGGGATTCGAACACCGAACCTTCCGATTTGGAAGCGAGTCCACTACCACTTGATGGCGGCCACCCACTATTTTGTTCAACAATTAGTATTGATCATCGTATAATATCCAAGTAAATTAATATTGTTGTCCACTTTTTTGTAACACCCAATCAACAGTCTTAAAACTTAATAAGAGTAATCGCTCGGTACATTCAACGCTTGTCGGTTGGACAATTGATTGTGACTGACTATTTCATATTTATAAAACAATTAATTGTAATATCAAAAATTGTAAAGCAAAAATGGAAATAAAATATCTTAATAATAAAATTAATAATTAATAATAATATTTAATTGTAATATAACAATATAATAATATATAATTAATAATATTGTAATAATAATTTATACCCATAGAATGTGTTAATTTTAAAACATTAGTGATACTAAATAACTTATTTGCTTCCCTTTGCTTGTCAATTTATTGTTTGTTTCTAAAACTCTAAAATTATATATCATATATCATATTATACAAAACAGAATCTGTTTTAAGGTACTAATTCGCTTCTCAAAAACAAAATCGATTTTCTTTACAAGTCAAGAATGTACATTAGTTTGAAAGTTATATAGCCGTATGCATCCCGACACTCTCTTTTGAATCGCTTAGGCGCGTGCGACCGATTTTTATGCATACGTACACGTCCTCTCTTTTCTGCCTATGCGTTATCATTTTACTGTATATGCTTACAGGCTTGAAAACTACTAAAAACCTTCTGCTAGTATTTTTCGGGCATCTATGTTCATTTCTATTTGTGTGCATACTTTGAATTCGTAAAAAAAATTAAACGTATGTTTATCGAAATGACGTTTTTCTGCACCTGGATTGGATTGTACGATTAGCATGAATCTTTATGCATTTTATTTATTGTCGAGCCAGATGTAACAATACATCTCGATTTAGACAAAAACTTGTTATAAACAAATTATTAAAATAATGCAAGAAAAGCCACTCACCTTTTTCAGAAGTGTATAATCAATTTTTTGTTAAGACTTTTTTTGGCTAACTAGGTTGTATTGTGAGGTTTTATATTTTACAATGCCGCCATTGCTTTTTTGTTTCAGATTGACCAGTTCTGAGAATAACTGTCATCTGCACATATTTTTATTCCAGGCTGGGGCGCCTTCTTTATCATTATAGAAAAGGAAGATAAAATATTTTTTTTTTGCAAAGTTAGAGATGTTCTTTATTAATATAAAAAAATTTATATCAATACCAAGAAAAATAATGACCGAACAGTTTTTCTTTAATTGGTCCGTTTTTCGCTCGAGAAGAGAAATAGTAATAATGAAAGGATAAATCTCAATATCGAAGTAAATAAATAAACTTACTAATACATATGGCACGAGATTAAATACCAACAAAATTACTTACCACCTGCTCCAGGACCTCCACCACTTTGGCCCCACTGTGGACCAGATGGGTTGGTGGGGGCACCAGTCCACACATTGCTTGTATCAGTACCATCATCATCTTCTCCCCATGTGCCACCTAAATTTGTAGATGGTGTGTGACCCCATGGTGTTTTTTGGACTGGTTGCGGTGGTGGTTGACCACCATTGCGTAAATTAGATTCCCAGAGGTCGGTACCATTGTTAATGTTTGGTTTCCATATTGGTGGCCCCCCAGTTGGATCCTTATTTGTTGGCTCTGGGGAACTTGGTACTTCCCAATTGGTATCTTGATTTACATGTTGGCAACCCCAGCCATCTTGGGAAAATAGTGCTTCGCGCATTGTATTTAATTGTTCTAGTTGATTTTTGGCGGCTGCAGCCGATGTGCCACCACCTACAAGTCCTGCACCTGCAGCACCGCTATTTGCGCCATTAGCAGCGTTATTATTATTATTTTGTCCGGGTTGCTTTTGGGAAAAATATAAAAAAACATAAATGGTGGTTAGAATATTATAAAAAAAAAACAAATAACAAAAGATATATACATATATGTATATGTATCTTCTAATTTTATAAATCCTTAAAATATGTAACCCGTATAATTACATATAATGTTATATACAGGGTGGATCGTTTTGGAATCTGATTCATTCTTTCATGTTATGGAAAAAATCATATATGAGAGGAGGGGGAGTCTATCTGCAACACCCACTTAGTTACAGGGTGCTTAAAAAAGTTCCTTCAGAGAAGAAGTTACTAACAAATATTTAGTTATAACTTCTAATGTATTAAACCTAGAGCAACCAAGCTGCGCTCGTTTAGTAGCTAATTGATTAATGATTAATTCGTATTTAAACAATATTATTACGCAAAAAGAATAAATAAAAAATAAAGCATGCACATTCCAACCATCACTGTTCCACGCGAGCGAGTGCAGAGTAAAAAAAAATAATAAGTGCAGAGTAAAAGTAAAATAAAATCATAGTGCGGGCATTCCACATCTCCTGCTGTTCTTTGCACTCAGTCACTGCAGTTGCCATATAAGTGCCACTTTTAGCACTCGCGCCTTCGAAAGCGAGTTAGTTTTAAAGATTTATTGTGTTTGAGTTTATGATAGGGCTTGTCATGCGAAACCAGGCGCTCTTGGATTGGATATGAAATCTATTTTGGGAATCATATATAACTTCACAACCTATTATTTGACAATCTATCCGTACATACCCTTCGTTTCCTGTTCGTAAGTACACACTAATTGTCATTTTACATTTTATACCCCTATTGTTCTTTTATTATTTATATACAATACATACGATGCACAAAGAAAACCCCAACTCAAGTAAAACAGAAAATTTTGACTTTGCCCTACTGGTGTTGAAAGAGTGGAGGTATGTATCACGTTTTCATTCATAGCATTAATAAGATGTTTTCAATTTTCAATATGGCATGCGGCCCTCTTGCGTTTTATAAGGGATTCAGCCCTTTTTGACATTGAATCGTAAAGGCTGGTGATTTAGCTGGTGTTAATTTTTTCATACCAAATTTTTTCGAATTGACTTCTTCATTCCTGGAAATTTCTGGGCTTTTTATACCTGAGTTTTACACCCATTCGATGTCAGGACTTTCCGGGATAATGGAGTGAATTTATCCCCAGTTCTTTTTCGTAACTTTGAACCTTCGAAACGATTAGTTCAAATTGATTAAAACCACCACAAAAATTAAGGATTCGTATGGAATTGTCTTGAAAAAGGACACCCGCGTGTTACTGGCTCACTTCTTATATAGTGGGAACGACGGCGTTTTTTACAACCTCTTTGCACTTTAAAGTATTTATGGATCCATAGATTATAAAAAGAGTTCCAACTATACCGTTAGTTATGATCCCCCAAATCATGACACCCTTAGAGATCTTCGGACACATTCTTTCTTCAACTAGACCCAATTCTGTTTTTTTCTTGCTCATTCCAGACGACTTTTCTTAATTCTTGGCGTTAAAAGCGGTTTTCTTGTGCTCAGTAAATCCAGATCACTAGAGGTCTATCCGACCCAAACACAAACGCCAAATCATTAGCAAAAGCCCTTTGAAATCAAGTACAAATAGCAAATGCTTCAGCTAGTGCGGCGCTCCCATTGTTCCGATTTGTGTTCTGTTTTTTTTGTTAAGTTGGTAAATGTTGTAGACATACCCTCTAAATCTTAGCGTCATAGCTTGACATTTGCAAAAGTTACGTAGCCAAGAGTACATCTAACTATGTCTGTGTTGGCGATTTTTTACAATTTTAGAAATGGATTTAAATTTGCATCAACGAACTTGTATTAAATTTTGCGTAAAAAACGGATTTAATGGTGCGCGGACGTTGGAAATGTTTGAAAAGTGTTTCGCCAACGATTCTCTAAAGAAAACGGTCGTTTACCAGTGGCACGAGCGGTTCAAAAATGGTCGTGAGTCAATCGAAGACGATGAACGCAGTGGCAGACCATCGACATCGAAAACCGACGAAAACATTGATGGAGTAAAAGAAATGTTGGTCAATAACCGCAAATTAACCATCAGAGAGATAGCGGAGGACTTGAACATTGCCTATGGATCCGTCCAAGACATTTTGGTTAATGATTTGGGTTTCCGTCGTTGATGCCAAAAGACCTCATGCAAAAAAAGAGACCGTGTTGACGTCGCAAAAGAGATGATTTGCGAGGCTGAATCCGATCCCACATTCATCAAAAGGATCATTACTAAAGACGAGACGTGGGTTTATGAGTACGACACGCAATCCAGACATCAGGCAAGTGAATGGAGTTCATCAAATGAGCCGATACCAAAAAAAAAACACGTCGTTTTCAGTAAAAAAGAAGGCAATGCTCACGGTTTTCATGGATTACAACGGTGTAGTGCATCATGAATTTTTGCCAGAATGCCAGACAGTAAACAAAGAGTATTATTTGGGCGTTATGAAATGGTTGCGTGAAGCAATTCGCCTTCGCACCTCACCTTCGCAAACCTTTTTAGAAATAGGTAGAGTGGTAGAGTGGTTCCAATTTTGGCGTCGGTTCTACAGTTCTCTGGAATTTCGCTGTGGCCCGGCACCCAACAAAGGTGAAGGTTGAAGTGCTCTGAAACTACCATGAGAGATGATCGGCATTCAAGGGCGGTTTTAGAATTTAATAAGACCGAGTCCAGGGACTTGATAGCCGCCTGACTATCCTTAAAGATGCGGATCTCCTTTGTAGATACCACGATTTTCTTCATCCAGGACAGAGCTTTTTTAATCGCCAAAATTTCCGCCTGTAACACGCTACAGTGATTTGGAAAACGGTAAGAGAGGCTCAGATTTAGCTTATCGGTTTTAGATCCATCTGTGTAGAGATGGATTGACTTGTCCTCCATGAAAGCATCTTCCTCCCAGAAGGATCTAGAGGGGAAGCTTACATGGAAGTTTTTGTCAAACTAAAGTTCAGTTATGGTGTATCGACTACACCTTCTCTGAGAGGATTTCTAATGTATTAAGAATGTTGGCTTGGCCAAATGAATTATTTGTCCACTGTTTAGTCGCTTTAAAGTGGTAAGGCTCGACTTATGCATAGACATGCTGTCTCTTGCACTCTGCTTCGTTTAATGGAGTTGACTGCATTTTCTAAGGCCATCCACCAGATGACCACCCCGTAAATAAGTATCGGTCTTATGACTGAGGTGTATATCCAGTGGGTTATGCGAGGTAGAATCTAATACAGCATACAAACATAGTATAGTCGTACATAGATATTCGTATATGAAACTATCCGAAATTAACCATTATGACGATATATGTGCATATGAAGATAAAGCCAATGTATTGTAAAATGTTTGTGTGGGTACAAATAATAGAACTTATTCTTTTCAATACAAATCCCTTTATTCAGTATAGTTACAATTCACTATTTAATTCTTTCTCTCAGTACAATTCAATTCCTCAACCACTTATACTTTTACTTAAACCACTTAATCACTTCTTCTAATTAACACTTCAAATTCAACTTTGGAACTGATTTGCATACCTTTGGGATGCTGGTATTTATACTCGAATGACATACTTCGAGAACAATCCTCGCCACCCAGCGTCCCATACAATTTCCAATTTGCTAGAAAATTCGATTCTACTCTCCAGTCGAGACTGCTAATCCAGTATCGAAACCTTCTAGTCCTCGAGTTTCGACATTTTCTGCTAGATGTCGCTGCTCACATTTGACTGGTTATCACATTGCTCCCTCCCTACAGTTGTTCGTCCCGAACAACTTCGTCATTCAGCATCCCGTTGAAATGACACATTCTATCCAAATGGACCACTTTAAATTTTCCTCGATCCCCACGCTGGATCCGGTAGACAACGTCATTAATGCGGGTTATCACCTTGTATGGACCTTCCCAGTCCTGTTGCAATTTTGGTGATTTGCCTTTCTTACGCTGAGGATTATACAGCCAAACCAGATCTCCTTCGTTGAAACCGGAAGATTTCGCCTTGATATCGTACCTAGTTTTCATGCGGCTGCTTGCTAGCTTCATCTTTTCTCTGGTGTCTTCATGCAATTTACGAATCCTGCTGCGTAAGTCGTTCACGTACTCGTTCACCTCTTTGGGCTCCGTCGGTGGGGATCCGAATTTTGCTTCACTTGGCAACCGAATTGTTTGACCAAATAAGATCTCGGATGGTGTGTGCCTTGTTGAGCTATGGACCGCGTTTCGGTAGGCCATTAAGAAGAGGGGTATGTGTCGATCCCAATCCCGCTGGCAGTTGCTGACAACCTTAGATAGATGCTCATTCAAGGTCCGATTGAATCGCTCGACCATTCCATCAGATTGAGGGTGTAGTGGCGTTGTCCTTGTCTTTCTTATTCCCAAATATTGGCATATTTCCTGGAAGACTTTTGATTCAAAGTTTCGCCCTTGATCAGAGTGCAGCTCCATTGGGACCCCAAATCTGCTCACCCAGTTGTTGACTATCTGTTCGGCTACGGTCTTAGCCTCTTGATTTGGGATGGCAAACACTTCCGGCCACTTACTGAAGTAATCCATGACTACGAGAGTATATCGGTTTCCATTAAAGGTTTCGGGAAACGGCCCAGCGATGTCGATGGCTATTCGAAAGGTGCTCCGACATTGTATTGTTGCATTTGTCCATGTGGCTTTACTTTTGGGCCCTTGGTAGCCGCACATCTTATGCACTTTTTGCACCAATTCTCGACATCTTGTTTAGCGCTTAGCCAATAGAAACGTTCCCTTACCTTTTCCAACGTCTTATTTATTCCCAAATGGCCTCCTGAGATTCCGTCATGTATTTCATGGAGCACTTGGTTGACTCTGGACCGTGGCACAATTAGCTGCATACGAGATGTTGTCCCATCTGCACTTTCCCATTTTCTCTTCAGCAATCCATCTTGCACAAAAAGCGAGTCCCACTGTGCCCAGTATGCCTTCAGAGTTTGGCTCCGATCTGATATCTGCTGCCAGCTTGGTCTTTCCTCGTGCTCTTTCCAGGCCAATATTGGTTCGATGTCATTGTCTGCCTGTTGGGAGGAACGGATTTCGTCTATACTCCAACCCTCTATTGGCTCAGTCCTGATCATTTGGATAGCTGCCTGTTCTTTTGCTTCTTTACGATTGCAGTGTTCGTATTTTACTCCGCATGGTCGACGAGAGAGAGCATCAGCATTTGAGTGGAGTGTTCCCTTGCGGTGTTGCAATTCAAAGTCGTAACCCTGCAACTGCTCGATCCATCTTGCAACTTGGCCTTCAGGGTTCTTAAATTGGAGTAGCCATTTCAGAGCTGCGTGGTCTGTCCGGAGAATGAACTTTTGTCCGTAGAGGTACTTATGGAAATGCTTCGTAGCCAGAATTAAAGCCAGAAGCTCGCGCCGGGTTACACAGTAGTTCCGTTCAGGTCTGGAGAGTACTTTGCTGTAATATGCGACCACTTTCTCTTGACCGTCATGAACTTGGGAGATCACAGCTCCGACCCCAACATTGCTAGCGTCTGCGTCCACGATGAACATTTTTCCGGGCGTCGGGTAACCCAAGATGGGGGCATTGCACAGCTGTCGCTTCAGTTCTTGAAATGCTTTTTCGCATTCTCCAGACCAACTGAACTGTCGGCCTTTTTCCGTAAGTTGATGCAGGCTCTTTGCAATGCCAGCAAAATCCTTTTCGAACCTTCTGTAATACGTGGCGAGGCCCAAAAAGCTTCTCAGTTGGTGTTTATCTTTTGGAGAAGGCCAACTTTTCACGGCTTCGATTTTGTCAGGATCCGTTCTTACTCCTTCTGCTGATATAATGTGACCCAGATATTTTACTTCCGGACGAAACAAGGCACACTTTTCTGGGTTGAGCTTTAAATGAGCACTTCGTAGCCTCTCAAACACTTCTTTTAGATTTTCGCGGTGCTCTTCGTACGTCTTACCTATGACGATAACGCCGTCCAAATATACTAGGCAGGTTTTCCAGGTGAGTCCTTGCAATGTTCGTTCCATTAGTCGCTCGAAGGTGGCCGGAGCGTTGCACAGTCCAAACGGCATCACTGCAAACTGCCAAAGACCGCTTCCTGTAGTGAAGGCAGTTTTCTCACGATCCGCACGATTTATCTCTACCTGCCAGTAACCGCTCTTCAAGTCAAGTGTTGAAAACCATTTCGCTCCAGAAAGCATATCCAAAGTGTCATCGATTCTCGGAAGTGGGTAGCTGTCCTTTTTAGTGACATCATTGAGACGTCGGTAGTCTACACAAAATCTCGTGCTGCCATCTTTCTTCTTCACGAGGACCACTGGAGATGCCCACGGACTTTGCGATTCTTCAATCACTCCCTCAGCTTCCATCTTCGACATCATTTCGGCAACTTCTGTTTGCTTTGCCAATGGAAGACGCCTTGCAGGTTGACGGATTGGTCGAGCGTCTCCGGTGTCAATGTGGTGTTGAACAATATGCGTACGTCCATATTCTCCGTCTTGTGTAGCAAATATATCAGCGTACTCACCGATTAGTTTTTCTGCCAGGATTCGCTGATCTTCGTCCAGATTACAGAGGCTGAGAATTTTGTTCTTGATTTTTATGCTCTGAACTGTTGTGACCGGTTTTGCACCCTTTTTTCCGTTGTAGTCGATATAGCCTCAACAGGTACACATTTTCCCACTATCTCCCCCTTTTTCACCTTTACACTGAATGTCTTTGGATTTAGAATCCTTACAGGGACCATGTTGTTCTTTGGCTCCACTAAGGTCTTTCCCACCATGAAGTCTTTTTTCTTTTCTGGCTCCATCAAATAGAATCGGTGGTTACCAGGACCACCTTCCACTTCTGCCCACAAAATTGCTTCTGACGAAGGCTCTAGACTCTGATTGCTGCAGATAACGACATTTGAGACTGTGGTATTGGCGTTTCCGTATATCATTGGTATCTCCATGTTTCCGTATTTCAGGGTTTGTGCCCCCAAGTCGACTACAAGTCCATGTTCTCTCATGAAGTCTGTACCAATGATGCACTCGTCACATATGTCAGCTACCAGAAACGCGTGAGTGAATGTTATTCCGGCCAGTTGGATTTTTATGCGGACTTCACCATATACCTTAATCGTTGCTCCTGTAGCTGTTCGCAAGCTGCAACTGCTAGTGTTATGCAGCCAAGACTTCTGCACAAGATTCCTCCTGATGATTGAGGCCGTGGCACCGGTGTCTATTGTTGCCATCCATTTTTCTTTTCCACTGACTACTTCTACTAGAAGGCTTTCGCTGCATCGTTTTGCCAGCGAGACTTGGGTGATGGTCCTGGGGCCGTCGACTCCTGCTACCAACTTCTGCCCCGCGAAGTTGGTGCTTAAGCATTTCCCGACTGATGATTTCGGGAAGGTTGACCGGCTTCTTGATAGCTGTTTCTGCGGGTTTCTTCCTCTATTTGCTTGTCACCACAGTGAGGGCAGTCTTTTCGTCGCACCGGTTCTTTACACTGCCTTTGAAGGTGTCCTATTTTATTGCAATTCCAGCAGCGCATTATTCGTCTATCCCGTCGAGTATCTCGTTCCTCGGCACTAATTCTTGTGCAGGAGCATTCGACAGATGCTACTTCCCTGACGAAATGTGTTCCCCTGGAAGCCTGATTGGCTGCTTCCATCGCCAGAGCGAAGGCAAGTGCTTCAGCAAGGGTTCTTTTCCCGGCCATCCTTACTGCTGACTGTAGCTTCGAATCTGCAATTCCCCTGATAAATGCATCTTTTGCCATTTCGTCGATAATTTCCTGGCCTGCGGTGGGGTATGACAGATGTGCCAGTCTACTCACGTCTGCTTGGAGCTGCTGAAGTGTTTCTCCTCGTTGCTGCGTTCGGCTTTGCAATTGGACCTTGTAGACCTCCTGCATGTGGCTATCCCCAAACCGTTTCTCGATAGCCTGTACTAAAGTCACATAATCTTTATGCTTTTCGATGTCTACTGTTTGCAACAATTCTGCTGCAGGACCGTGCAAGGCCATTGTTAGGGCAAAGCACTTTTCCTCATTGTCCCAGTCGTTTGCACAGGCAGCCATTTCAAACTGCTTCTTATAAGTAGACCATGAGGTCTGGCCATCGAATGAGGGAGGCTTCAAATCTTTTCTCCTTGGACCGCTTAAAGAACATTCTCGCAGTTTCTGTTTTCGCACTGTGTCGAGCTCTTTTGCCAGTTGCTGAACTTTGCTGTCCATTTCCTCGAATTTTTCGCCAACATTCTTCTCTATTCTATCAAATTTGTCATCAACGTTCTTCTCTATTCTTTCAAATTTGTTATCGATTTCTTCGAACTTTTGGTGTAGAACGTTATTTTGTTCTTCCAGTTTTTGTTCTAGACTATTCTTTTGTTCGTCGAATTTTTGTTCAATGCTGCTCTTCTGCTCGTCTAGATTTTTCTTTTGTTCATCCAGCTTTTGTTCGAGGCTATCCAGATTTTTCTTTTGTTGGTCGAGACTGTTCTTCTGTTCGTCCATTTTTAACAAGAGGAGTTGCATCATCGCAGCCATATCACTGCCGGTACTTGTCTGTTCATCCTCGTCAACATCAAAGGAGTATGCATCAGGATCATGTCCCTCGTTGTTCACAGCCTCCTGAAGTCGGAGCACCAGGTCACTTTTTCCTCCACTGGCGCTGAGGCTTCTCTTGTTCAACTCGGATTTGAGTTGGACGAGGGTCAACAGCAATAGTTTTCGACCCATTCTAGCTTTTTCAAATAGTCAGAAAACACTTTTTTTTTTTTACACACAATAAGTCCTATCCCACTTCTGACACCAATGTAAAATGTTTGTGTGGGTACAAATGATAGAACTTATTCTTTTCAATACAAATCCCTTTATTCAGTACAGTTACAATTCACTATTTAATTCTTTCTCTCAGTACAATTCAATTTCTCAACCACATATACTTTTCTTATCTTTTACTTAAACCACTTAATCACTTCTTCTAATTAACACTTCAAATTCAACTTTGGAACTGATTTGCATACCTTTGGGATGCTGGTATTTATACTCGAATGACATGAGAATGAGAACAATCCTCGCCACCCAGCGTCCCATACAATTTCCAATTTGCTAGAAAATTCGATTCTACTCTCCAGTCGAGTCTTTGCTAATCCAGTATCGAAACCTTCTAGTCTTCGAGTTTCGACATTTTCTGCTAGATGTCGCTGCTCACATTTGAGTGGTTATCACAATATTTATGAATGCAACTCGACTTCGTTCATATAGTCACCGTGGACACGTTTGCAGCGGTCGATTCGTTGGACCCAATTTCGCGTCCAACTATTTCGCGTTCAATGTTGGCTCTGAGCTCTTCCAACGTCGTCGACGTGTTGGCATAAACCAATGACATAACGTAGCCCCACAGAAAATAGCCAAGCGGCGTTATATCACACGAACGAGGCGGCCAATCGACTGGCACATTTCTTGAAATAACACGCTCACCATACTTGCTCTTCAATAAATCGATTGTAGCGTGTGCTGTGTGGCTTGTGGCATCATCCTGTTGAAACCACATGTTGTCCAAGTCCATATTGTGATAACCACTCAAATGTGAGCAGCGACATCTAGCAGAAAATGTCGAAACTCGAAGACTGGAAGGTTTCGATACTGGATTAGCAAAGTCTCGACCGGAGAGTAGAATCGAATTTTCTAGCAAATTGGAAATTGTATGGGACGCTGGATGGCGTGGATTGTTCTCGAAGTATGTCATTCGAGTATAAATACCAGCATCCCAAAGGTATGCAAATTAGTTCCAAAGTTGAATTTGAAGTGTTAATTAGAAGAAGTGATTAAGTGGTTTAAGTAAAAGATAAGAAAAGTATATGTGGTTGAGAAATTGAATTGTACTGAGAGAAAGAATTAAATAGTGAATTGTAACTGTACTGAATAAAGGGATTTGTATTGAAAAGAATAAGTTCTATCATTTGTACCCACACAAACATTTTACATTGGTGTCAGAAGTGGGATAGGACTTATTGTGTGTAAAAAAAAAAAAAAGTGTTTTCTGACTATTTGAAAAAGCTAGAATGGGTCGAAAACTATTGCAGTTGACCCTCGTCCAACTCAAATCCGAGTTGAACAAGAGAAGGCTCAGCGCCAGTGGAGGAAAAAGTGACCTGGTGCTCCGACTTCAGGAGGCTTTGAACAACGAGGGACATGATCCTGATGCATATTCCTTTGATGTTGACGAGGATGAACAGACAAGTACCGGCAATGACATGGCTGCGATGATGCAACTCCTCTTGTTAAAAATGGACGAACAAAAGAAAAATATGGAAGAACAGAAGAACAGTCTGGAACAACAAATGGACGAGCAGAGGAAAAATTTGGACGGTCTTCAACAGAAAATGGATGAACAAAAGAATAGTCTCGAGCAAAAGTTGAATGAACAAAAGAAAAATCTAAACGAGCAGAAGAGCAGCATTGAACAAAAATTCAACGAACAAAAGAATAGTCTAGAACAAAAACTGGAAGAACAAAAGAACATTCTTCAGCAAAAATTCGAAGAAATCGATGACAAATTTGAAAGAATAGAGAAGAACGTTGATGACAAATTTGATAGCATAGAGAAGAACGTTGATGACAAATTTGATACAATAGAGAAGAATGTTGGCGAAAAATTCGAAGAAATGGACAGCAAAGTTCAGCAACTGGCAAAAGAGCTCGACACAGTGCGAAAACAGAAACTGCGAGTATGTTCTTTAAGCGGTCTAAGGAGAAAAGATTTGAAGCCTCCTTCATTCGATGGCCAGACCTCATGGTCTACTTATAAGAAGCAGTTTGAAATGGCTGCCTGTGCAAACGACTGGGACAATAAGGAGAAGTGCTTTGCCCTAGCGATGGCCTTACGTGGTCCTGCGGCAGAATTGTTACAAACAATCGATATCGAAAAGAATAGAGACTATATGGTTTTAGTGCAGGCTATCGAGAAACGGTTTGGGGATAGCCACATGCGGGAAGTTTACAAGGTTCAATTGCAAGGCCGTATGCAGCAACGAGGAGAAACACTGCAACAGCTCCAAGCAGACGTGAGTAGACTGGCACATTTGTCATATCCCACCGCAGGCCAAGAAATAATCGACGAAATGGCAAAGGACGCATTCATCAGGGGAATTGCAGATTTGAAGCTACAATCAGCAGTAAGGATGGCCGGGAAAAGAACCCTTGCTGAAGCACTTGCCTTCGCTCTGGCGATGGAAGCATCCAATCAGGCTTCCAAAGGAATGCATTTCGTAAGGGAAATAGTATCTGGTGAATGCTCCTGCTCAAGACCAACTACTATGCAACGAAATATCCCGCGGGAGAGCCGAAGAATGCGCTGCTGGAACTGCGATAAAGTAGGAAATTTGCAAAGGCATTGTAAAGAACCGGTACGACGAGAAGGCTGTCTGCACTGGGGTTACAGGCAAATAGAAAGAAAAACCGGCAGAAACGGCTACCAAGAAACCGGTCAAATTTCCAGAAGCCATCAGTTAGGAAATGTTTACTTCGCGGGGCAGAAGTCTGTAGCAGAAGTTGACTCCAGGGTAATTATCCCAGTCTCACAGGTAAAACAATGCAACGAAAGCCTCCCAGCAGAAGTAGTCAGTGGTAAAGAAGCGAAAGAACAGGCAACTATCCAAATGATCAGGACTGAGCCAATAGAGGGTTGGAGTATAGACGAAATCCGTTCCTCCCAACAGGCAGACAATGACATCGAACCAATATTGGCCTGGAAGGAACACGAGGAAAGACCAAGCTGGCAGCAGATATCAGATCGGAGCCAAACTCTGAAGGCATACTGGGCACAGTGGGACTCGCTTTTTGTGCAAGATGGATTGCTGAAGAGAAAATGGGAAAGTGCAGATGGGACAACATCTCGTATGCAGCTAATTGTGCCACGATCCAGAGTCAACCAAGTGCTCCATGAAATACATGACGGAATCTCAGGAGGCCATTTGGGAATAAACAAGACGTTGGAAAAGGTAAGGGAACGTTTCTATTGGCTAAGCGCTAAACAAGATGTCGAGAATTGGTGCAAAAAGTGCATAAGGTGTGCGGCTACCAAGGGTCCAAAAGTAAAGCCACATGGACAAATGCAACAATAAAATGTCGGAGCACCTTTCGAACGAATAGCCATCGACATCGCTGGGCCGTTTCCCGAAACCTTTAATGGAAACCGATATACGCTCGTAGTCATGGATTACTTAAGTAAGTGGCCGGAAGTGTTTGCCATACCAAATCAAGAGGCTAAGACCGTAGCCGAACAGATAGTCAACAACTGGGTGAGCAGATTTGGGGTACCAATGGAGCTGCACTCTGATCAAGGGCGAAACTTTGAATCAAAAGTCTTCCAGGAAATATGCCAATATTTGGGAATAAGAAAGACAAGGACAACGCCACTACACCCGCAATCTGATGGAATGGTCGAGCGATTCAATCGGACCTTGAATGAGCATCTATCTAAGGTTGTCAGCAACTGCCGACACATACCCCTCTTCTTAATGGCCTACCGAAACGCGGTCCATAGCTCAACAGGGCACACACCATCCGAGATCTTATTTGGTCAAACGATTCGGTTGCCAAGTGAGGCAAAATTCGGATCCCCACCGACATAGCCCAAAGAGGTGAACGAGTACGTGAATGACTTACGCAGCAGGATTCGTAAATTGCATGAAGACACCAGAGAAAAGATGAAGCTAGCAAGCAGCCGCATGAAAACTAGGTACGATATCAAGGCGAAATCTTCCGGTTTCAACGAAGGAGATCTGGTTTGGCTGTATAATCCTCAGCGTAAGAAAGGCAAATCACCAACATTGCAACAGGACTGGGAAGGTCCATACAAGGTGATAACCCGCATTAATGACGTTGTCTACCGGATCCAGCGTGGGGATCGAGGAAAATTTAAAGTGGTCCATTTGGATAGAATGTGTCATTTCAACGGGATGCTGAATGACGAAGTTGTTCGGGACGAACAACTGTAGGGAGGGAGCAATGTGATAACCACTCAAATGTGAGCAGCGACATCTAGCAGAAAATGTCGAAACTCGAAGACTGGAAGGTTTCGATACTGGATTAGCAAAGTCTCGACCGGAGAGAAGAATCGAATTTTCTAGCAAATTGGAAATTGTATGGGACGCTGGATGGCGTGGATTGTTCTCGAAGTATGTCATTCGAGTATAAATACCAGCATCCCAAAGGTATGCAAATTAGTTCCAAAGTTGAATTTGAAGTGTTAATTAGAAGAAGTGATTAAGTGGTTTAAGTAAAAGATAAGAAAAGTATATGTGGTTGAGAAATTGAATTGTACTGAGAGAAAGAATTAAATAGTGAATTGTAACTGTACTGAATAAAGGGATTTGTATTGAAAAGAATAAGTTCTATCATTTGTACCCACACAAACATTTTACAATATCTTCCAATTTGGGCCAAAAATAATCAGTGATCATGGCGCGATAACGCTGACCATTCACAGTGACGTGACGATCGTTATCGTCGACGAAAAAATATGGCCCAATAACGCCGCCGGCATGCAAACTGCACCAATCAGTTATTTTTTGTGGATGAAGTGGTGATTCATGAAGTACATGTGCATTTTCACCCGACCAATAACGCATATTTTGCTTATTGACGAACCCATTGAGCCAAAACTGAACTTCGTCTGAAGATGATTTTACGATGAAATTCATCATCTTGGCGCATCTTCTCCAGAACCCAATCGGAGAACGTACGTCGCTTCAAATGCTCCATCGGCTTCAATTCTTGAGTCAGCTTGATCTTGTATGGGTGTAAACCAAGATCCTTACGCAAAATACACCATAATGTGGTCTAAGCGATGCCCAATTCTTGAGAACGCCGTAGAATTGACTGATTTGGATCGTTTGCTACGGACGCCTGAACGGCAGCGATATTTTCGACACTTCGACCAACCCGTTGTCTCACTGACACGGCAACATCACACAACGAATATGTAGACTCAAATTTTCGCACTAAACTTGTTATTGCCCGTCTACTAGGGCGAGAATTACGATCGAAAATTGGAGTTAACGCTGTTAAAGTTGCAGTTACAGACTCCGAATTTCGGTAGAAAATTTTTATAATTTGCAGACGTTGCTCGTTCATGTACTTTACCATGATGAAAATGTTGAGTTTACTGAATAAATTGACAGTGACAGTTTGATGATTAGTGAAAGAGTGCGTTCACAAATTAAATTCAGAGTTGTCAAGTCCCTATTGGAAAACCCTTTATAAGCACACTTTTCCTAGATAAATGCGATTTCCCCAAAAAGTTATTAAAAGACAATTCAAAAATATGAATTAATCACTAAACAATTGGCAATCAAACGAGCCCAGGTTGGTTACTCTGGGTATAATGCACTAGAAAGTATAACTGAATATTTGTTGTTACATACCTACTTCTTAGTATGTATATATAATATAATAAATATGTTTTTTTTATACATACGTATGTATATACATACATATTCGTAATGTTGGTTTTCATGGCCAAAAACCAATAAACAATTAAATCAAAATTTCAATATATCATTATTATATTATTATAATATATTAGTATATTATAATAATAATATTATTATAATAATATTATTATAATAATTATAATATTATTATAATAATATTATTATAATAACTTGGTAAAATAGCAGAATTGTATAGGCTTTTCCATATTTACAGTAAGAAACTAAAGACAATTCGAATCAAGAAATATTACTTAGATGTTAATAAGTCCAAAGGTTCAATTTTTGTTCTAACCCTATTTTTTTCAACCGTTATATTTTAACAATCGGTATTTTTTAAGAAACGTTAAGGGGCTAGGACAATAATATGCATATAAAAAAGACAAACGCAATACATAATGTGTTATACATTTCCATTCTGGAAATGCATTCCAATATTTTTATCTACTATCCAACTCCAGGCTAGTCAGAATAAACAAGAGCCGAATAAAAATCTTATAAGCATTGTCCTATTTTTAATTTAGATACATATGTAAATGCAAACTTTTTCATCTGTTAATCTTATTCTCTTGTTTCCCCTCAGAGTGCGTAGAGTCGCTGATGATCTAGTTGTAATATGTGGACCAAAAAGCATTTCACCATAAAAACAGTACGTACAAAATTATTCCATTAGAATAATTTTAATTTTATCTATTGAATAATGTTTATTGATCGATAACAATTATGCGTGAACGAGAATATCCGATAAATTTTTACCACGGCTTCAGCATCATAAATCAATCATAAATTAATACCACCAATATTCCTTACTATCACGTTCTTCAGCTCTTGAATTGATGCTGTCTTATTGGCATAGACCTTACTTTCGAGATAACCCCAAATAAATAAGCCCAAGGGTGTCAAATCGCACGATCTATGTTTTGATATCGTTGTTTCGCGAGATAATGCGTCCCGGAAAATTCTCGTGCAATAAAGCTATTGGTGCATTGGCTGTGCGGCAGTGGTAGCGTCTTGTTGGAACCGCATTCATAACATCCAACGGCTAATTGATCCACAAAGTTACTTATCATGGTGCAATAACGTTAAAAATTCACAGTAGCATTACCGGCACCATTAAAAAAAAACACGGTCCAATAATTCTTCCAGCCCGAAAACCACACTATAATCAGCTGGTCGATTACTAATACTAAAAAAATCACGTAATATGCTATATGCATTTCATAAGCATTTTCATAATAGGCTGCAGTAGTTTTAGACATGGCACGGTCCTAACGGAGCTACTGCCAGACAATCCAATTCTAACTGATGAAATTCCTTCCTTGGTCGATTTCGACATCCGGTAGGATGTAATATATCCGGAGGGAGGACTGGGAAAAAAATGCAATAATCAGGTCAAATGAAATTGCAACTTCCACAGGCTCAAAAACAGAGGAAGGAACAGGTTCTGATATCTTCTTAGAAAATATCCTCAGGGTGGCTGAGCTAATGCAGATGATATCAGCATCCGAAAGAGATATCGCTATCTACATCGATAGTCAGGCCGCACTCAAGGGAATGGAATCAACCAACATCTATTCTGATACAGTCAGGGGCTGTCGCAAAGTGCTCAAGGCACTATGTAGTCAGAACCGGGTAAGATTGTGCTGGGTGTCAGGGCGGTGCGGTATTAAAGGAAACGAACAAGCGGACGAGCTTGCAAGAAAAGGAGGGCTACTCGACAATAGTGAGGTTGCTAGAATCAAACCACCGCTTTGCATAATGAGGGGCACTATCGAGGAAAAAACCCCGAAGAGTGCCAACCTAAGGTGGTCGAGTCTTGAAGGACATAGGGTATCCAAGCCTCTTTCGCCGCTTTTTGACGGGAAAAGATCTAGGAAATTAGTAAAATTAAATAAGGATAAGCTGAGAATAGTAATAGGAATCCTGGCAGGACACCGTCTCCTGCGGCAACAGGCAAAGAGACTCAAAATGTCAGATACGGATATTTGCAAATTCCGCTGTGATCTGCAAGCTGTTGAGGACATAACACATATACTGTGTGAATGCGAGGCAATATCGCATAGTCGAAGAAAATTTTTAGGGAAATATTTTCTCGAAAAACTGGAGGAAATAGACGGCACGAAAATCAAAAGCCTTCTTGGCTTTTACAGGGAAATTGGGTGTTTCACCAGGGCGATTATTTAGGTTTTTGCTATCTGAAGACAAATTCAACTGTTTAAACAGGAATCGCTATGGGCCCGTTTTGGTTCCTGGTGTCTGTGTGATGGCATATCCATCATACCCCTGTTTAATCAAGCCTAACCTTCATAATAGACATATATAATACGTTGTGCCATCGAGTATCTAGTTACGTCACCATTTGATCTTCCCTTTTCCTTCTACCATTAAATCCTCCCATAATTCCGGTTTGATCACGTGCAAGCCACATGCTCCATTAGAACACGAGCAACCATTTCTGCGCAATTAGCAAAACGCTCAACTCCATATCTTTCACACGCGCCATCCATTTGACACCTGCACAAACAAGCTGCATTCCATTCCCACGGAAGGAAGCTCGATGCAGTGTAATGATTTTTGAGAGTTCATAAATATACCTGTGGAAAAAGTTCAGACGCACACTCCGTTGTCAGACACAAACTCCATTGTCAGTACACTTCGTCGTTATAACTTACAAACATTTAAAAACCATGTACATCGGTACCTCTCTTTTCTTCCACCCTAAATTTCCTTTTCCCGCGATGTGAACAATCACCTTAAGGGTACACAAACCCCTTGAGCGCGCGCTCTTTATAAAAAAAATATTACATTTCATTTTATCTCACCTGGCGTTAAAATCGTTTGTTATAATTGTGTTTAAATAAATAAATATATATTTTTTTGCTCCTCCGCTCGAGCAGAAACTTAATTGGCGCAGTCGGTAAACGCGAGAAAAGTTCGTTTCAAGAACCAATACTCGCGAGTGTTCGATAAAGAACAAGAAAAATAAAAATTCGTTAAAGAATCTACACGAGTGCGTAGTTACATAACCAATTGAAAAATATAGTGACAAGTAGACAAAAAAAAAAAAATAATAGAAATCCAAGTGCAGTGCTCCTAAAAATAAAACCCCAAAAAGTGGCGAACAAGAAGAAGGAGGAAATTCGAGGAACCAACGGCAACGTCTCAGAAGAAACCTTTTCGATTCTCGAAGAGCAATGGCAACAGATCCTGTTAATATTGTGATAACCACTTAAATGTGCGCAGCGACATCTAGATTTACAGAGCAGAAGATGTGAATACTCGAAGAGCAGAAGATTTCGATACTTGAATAACGAAGTCTCGACCATTGATGACTGGAGAGTGGAATCGAATTTTCTAGCAAATTGGAAGTTGTATGGGACGCTCGATGGCGAGGATTGTTCTCGAAGTATGTCATTCGAGTATAAATACTAGCATCCCCAAGGTATGCAAGCAGCTGATCAGTTGAATCTGAAGTGTTAATTAGGAGAAGTGATTAAGTGGTTTAAGTAGAAGATAAGAAAAGTATAAACGGTTGAGAAACTGGCAATTTTAGGTCTAATGACCATAACCAAATCGAACCAATGGACACATTGTCCGCCTCTTACCAAAGAGAAGTAAACACTATAGGGAGCAACGCAGATTTTTGCGAGGGAAGCCATCCTGCAGCCTTCCCTATATAGTCATTAAAACTAAAAATGACAAATATAAATTAAGAATACTCGTTGACACTGGGTCAGAAACGAGCATTCTCAATCCCGGTATATGCCATCCAATGTGGCAAATACACCTAACATCACCTATAGAAGTTAAGACTACAAGTTCTATTATTTACGCAAATACAAAAGTGAGAATTCCATTGTTTAAAGAATTTGGTCAGCTTAACAAAACTGCTGAATTCCTTGAATTTTAATTTCACAATACTTTCGATAGACTAATTGGCAATAATATTCTTCTGACAATGAACGCCATAATTTACAAGGAAAAACTATTGATAGTAGAGGAAACGAAAATTCCGATCTTTTTCAATGAAGAAACTATCACGATGGAAAACTATAAGAAAGTAGTTCCACAACTGGAAATTTACTATACGGAAATCAATACAGATCCCATCCCCGTTCAAGTAAGACTCGAGAAATTATTTTTCTAATACTCTTCAATATTCTACCAAGAAGGAACTGATCTATCGTTCACAAATGCGATTAAGCATAGTATAAGAATGGTAAACGACATTCCAATATACTCCAAAAACTATAGATATCCCGAAGTGGCATATATATACCATATATCGTTCCAAAAAAATAGGGAATGCTTCTGGAACACATAAATGGAGAATGGTTATCGACTATCGGAACTTACATTAATCAAGTTTTGATCGATGACAAGTTTCCCATTCCGAACATAGAGGATATCTTTGACAAATTGGGTAGGGCGATGTACTTCACAACATTAGATCTCGCAATAGGTTTTCATCACATCGAGGTCGCTGAGGAAGATATTATGAAAAAAGTTTTTTCAACAAATGATGGACATTACGAATTTGTTCGTATGCCATTTGGTGTGTTTTAGCCGAATTTTTAGGAAAAATATGTCTCGTCTATATGGACGACATAATTGTGTTTTCGACTAGTCTGGAAGAACATTTAGTATCTTTAGGGAAAATCTTCAAGAAACTTAAAGAAGTGAACCTAAAAATTCAGCTTGACAAAAGCGAGTTTCTGAAAAAAGAAACAGAATTTCTACGTCACATCGTAACAACAACAGATATTAAACCTAACCTAAACAAAATATCGGCTATTAATAATTACAAACTACCAAAGACAGCAAAACAAATCAAAGCATTTCTAGGAGTCTATAGAAATATACCCCTATAGAAAGTTCGTCAGGACTATTCTAAGGTAGCAAAACCTATGACTATGTTTCTTAAGAAAAACACCAAAATTGATCTAAAAAATACCGATTACATCGAAAGCTTCGAAACTTTGAAAAAATTAATAGCTTCAGAACCAATCCTTAAATATCCTGATTTTCCAAAAAAATTTACTCTTACAACGGATGCTTCTAATTAACCATATAGCATATAGGACTATGCTAGTCGTACCCTTAACGACCACGAAACTCGTTATTCTACTATTGAGAAAGAGTTATTGGCCATTGTGTGGGCGACAAAGTATTTTAGACCTTATCTGTATAGGAGGAAATTTATGTTAATTTATGACTGGCCATCGGCTTTTAATTTGGTTAAGCTCGCTAAAAGAACCGAATGTCAAACTCCAGAGGTGGAACTTTGACATATAATATGTTAAAGGAAAAGATAACGAGGTAACAGACGGTTTATCCAGAATGGAAATTCACTGCAGCGAAAATGTAAACGAAAATACCACGGATAACAACGGTACGGAAATAAATGCATAATCTATGATAGCTACTGTTCACAGCGCAAAGAAAGACAGCAGTTACCATATTACTATTGTTAACACTCCTGTTAACTTATACAAAACACAAATCATTTTCAATTCTATAAATGCTATAAGCAACCACAAAGTATATTACGAATTGGGTAAACGAAGAATTGTTATCGAATTGAAAGAGTTTGAAGAAGAATTTATTGTAGACTTGATGAAAAAATATTTCCCAGAAAAGGGTATAGTGGCTTTTACTCTATACACGACCACATGTTTGCACAATTTCAAGATGTTTACATTAAATACTTTAGTAGAAATAGACTTTTAAGAGTAATTAAGTACCGTAAAACGTTAGGTGACGTCACAGATGAAGAGATGTTAGCGGAACTTAGAAGATTTCGATACTTGAATAACAAAGTCTCGACCCTTGATGACTGGAGAGTGGACTGTTCAGGATGAACCACTGTAGGGAGGGAGCAATGTGATAACCATTTAAATGTGAGTAGCGACATCTAGATTTACAGAGCAGAAGATGTTGATACTCGAAGACCAGAAGATTTCGATACTTGAATAACAAAGTCTCGACCATTGACGACTGGAGAGTTGAATCGAATTTTCTAGCAAATTGGAAATTGTATGGGACGCTGGATGGCGAGGATTGTTCTCGATGTATGTCATTCGAGTATAAATATCAACCAGCATACCCAAGGTATGCAAGCAGCTGATCAGTTGAATTTGAAGTGTTAATTAGGAGAAGTGATTAAGTGGTTTAAGTAAAAGATAATAAAAGTATGTTTAAGTGGTTGTGAAATTGGATTGTATTGAGAGAAACATTTAAATAGTGAAGTGTAACTGTACCGAATAAAGGGATTTGTATTGAAAAGAATAAGTTCTATCATTTGTACCCACACAAACATTTTCCATGTGGCTTTACTTTTGGACCCTTGGTAGCCGCACACCTTATGCACTTTTTGCACCAATTCTCGACACCTTATTTAGCGCTTAGCCAATAGAAACGTTCCCTTACCTATTCCAACGTCTTGTTTATTCCCAAATGGCCTCCTGAGATTCCGTCATGTATTTCATGGAGTACTTGGCTGACTCTGGACCGTGGCACTATTAGCTGCATATGAGATGTTGTCCCATCTGTACTTTCCCATTTTCTCTTCAGCAATCCATCTTGCAGAAAAAGCGAGTCCCACTGTGCCCAGTATGCCTTCAGAGATTGGTATTTCCTCGTGTTCTTTCCAGGCCAATATTGGTTCGATGTCATTGTCTGCCTGTTGGGAGGAACGGATTTCGTCTATACTCCAACCCTCTATTGGCTCAGTCCTGATCACTTGGATAGTTGCATGTTCTTTTGCTTCTTTACGATTGCAGTGTTCGCATTTTACTTCTCACGGTCGACGAGAGAGAGCATCAGCATTTGAGTGGAGTGTTCCCTTGCGGTGTTGCACTTCAACGTCGTAGCCCTGCAACTGCTCGATCCATCTTGCAACTTGGCCTTCAGGGTTCTTAAATTGGAGTAGCCATTTCAGAGCTGCGTGGTCTGTCCGGAGAATGAACTTTTGTCCGTAGAGGTACTTATGGAAATGCTTCGTAGCCAGAATTAAAGCCAGAAGCTCGCGCCGGGTTACACAATAGTTCCGTTCAGGTCTGGAGAGTACTTTGCTGTAATATGCGACCACTTTCTCTTGACCGTCATGAACTTGAGAGATCACAGCTCCGACCCCAACATTGCTAGCGTCTGCGTCCACGATGAACATTTTTCCGGGCGTGGGGTAACCCAAGATGGGGGCATTGCACAGCTGTCGCTTCAGTTCTTGAAATGCTTTTTCGCATTCTCCAGACCACCTGAACTGTCGGCCATTTTCCGTAAGTTGATGCAGGCTCTTTGCAATGCCAGCAAAATCCTTTACGAACCTTCTGTAATACGTGGCGAGGCCCAAGAAGCTTCTCAGTTGGTGTTTATCTTTTGGAGAATACCAACTTTTCACGGCTTCGATTTTGTCAGGATCCGTTCTTACACCTTCCGCTGATATAATGTGACCCAGATATTTTACTTCCGGACGAAACAAGGCACACTTTTCTGGGTTGAGCTTTAAATGAGCACTTCGTAGCCTCTCAAACACTTCTTTTAGATTTTCGCGGTGCTCCTCGTACGTCTTACCTATGACGATAACGTCGTCCAAATATACTAGGCAGGTTTTCCAGGTGAGTCCTTGCAATGTTCGTTCCATTAGTCGCTCGAAGGTGGCCGGAGCGTTGCACAGTCCAAACGGCATCACTGCAAACTGCCAAAGACCGCTTCCTGTAGTGAAGGCAGTTTTCTCACGATCCGCACGATTTATCTCTACCTGCCAGTAACCGCTCTTCAAGTCAAGTGTTGAAAACCATTTCGCTCCAGAAAGCATATCCAAAGTGTCATCGATTCTCGGAAGTGGGTAGCTGTCCTTTTTAGTGACATCATTGAGACGTCGGTAGTCTACATAAAATCTCGTGCTGCCATCTTTCTTCTTCACGAGGACCACTGGAGATGCCCATGGACTTTGCGATTCTTCAATCACTCCCTCAGCTTTCATCTTCGATATCATTTCGGCAACTTCTGTTTGCTTTGCCAATGGAAGACGCCTTGCAGGTTGACGGATTGGTCGAGCGTCTCCGGTGTCAATGTGGTGTTGAACAATATGCGTACGTCCATATTCTCCGTCTTATGTAGCAAATATATCAGCGTACTCACCGATTAGTTTTTCTGCCAGGATTCGCTGATCTTCGTCCAGATTACAGAGGCTGAGAATTTTGTTCTTGATTTTTATGCTCTGAACTGTTGTGACCGGTTTTGCACCTTTTTTTCCGTTGTGGTCGATATAGCCTCAACAGGTACGCATTTTCCCACTATATCCCCCTTTTCACCTTTACACTGAATGTCTTTGGATTTAGAATCCTTACAGGGACCATGTTGTTCTTTGGCTCCACTAAGGTCTTTCCCACCATGAAGTCTCTTTTCTTTTCTGGCTCCATCAAATAGAATCGGTGGCTACCAGGACCACCTTCCACTTCTGCCCACAAAATTGCTTCTGACGAAGGCTCTAGACTCTGATTGCTGCAGATAACGACATTTGAGACTGTGGTATTGGCGTTTCCGTATATCATTGGTATCTCCATGTTTCCGTATTTCAGGGTTTGTGCCCCCAAGTCGACTACAAGTCCATGTTCTCTCATGAAGTCTGTACCAATGATGCACTCGTCACATATGTCAGCTACCAGAAACGCGTGAGTGAATGTTATTCCGGCCAGTTGGATTTTTATGCGGACTTCACCATATACCTTAATCGTTGCTCCTGTAGCTGTTCGCAAGCTGGAACTGCTAGTGTTATGCAGCCAAGACTTCTGCACAAGATTCCTCCTGATGATTGAGGCCGTGGCACCGGTGTCTATTGTTGCCATCCATTTTTCTTTTCCACTGACTACTTCTACTAGAAGGCTTTCGTTGCATCCTTTTGCCAGCGAGACTTGGATGATGGTCCTGGGGCCGTCAACTCCTGCTACCAACTTCTGCCCCGCGAAGTTGGTGCTTAAGCATTTCCCGACTGATGGCTTCGGGAAGGTTGACCGGCTTCTTGATAGCTGTTTCTGCTGGTTTCTTCCTCTATTGGCTTGCCACCACAGTGAGGGCAGTCTTTTCGTCGCACTGGTTCTTTACACTGCCTTTGAAGGTGTCCTATTTTATTGCAATTCCAGCAGCGCATTATCCGTCTATCCCGTCGAGTATCTCGTTCCTCGGCACTAATTCTTGTGCAGGAGCATTCGATAGATGTTACTTCCCTGACGAAATGTGTTCCCCTGGAAGCCTGATTGGCTGCTTCCATCGCCAGAGCGAAGGCAAGTGCTTCAGCAAGGGTTCTTTTCCCGGCCATCCTTACTGCTGACTGTAGCTTCGAATCTGCAATTCCCCTGATAAATGCATCTTTTGCCATTTCGTCGATAATTTCCTGGCCTGCGGTGGGGTATGACAGATGTGCAAGTCTACTCACGTCTGCTTGGAGCTGCTGCAGTGTTTCTCCTCGTTGCTGCGTTCGGCTTTGCAATTGGACCTTGTAGACCTCCTGCATGTGGCTATCCCCAAACCATTTCTCGATAGCCTGTACTAAAGTCACATAATCTTTATGCTTTTCGATGTCTACTGTTTGCAACAATTCTGCTGCAGGACCGTGCAAGGCCATTGTTAGGGCAAAGCAATTTTCCTCATTGTCCCAGTCGTTTGCACAGGCAGCCATTTCAAACTGCTTCTTATAAGTAGACCATGAGGTCTGACCATCGAATGAGGGAGGTTTCAAATCTTTTCTCCTTGGACCACTTAAAGAACATTCTCGCAGTTTCTGTTTTCGCACTGTGTCGAGCTCTTTTGCCAGTTGCTCAACTTTGTTGTCTATTTGTTCGAATTTTTCGCCAACATTCTTCTCTATTCTTTCAAATTTGTTATCTATTTCTTCGAATTTTTGGTGTAGAACGTTATTTTGTTCTTCCAGTTTTTGTTCTAGACTATTCTTTTGGTCGTCGAATTTTTGGTCAATGCTGCTCTTCTGTTCGTCCATTTTTTGTTCCAGACTGTTCTTCTGTTCTTCCAGATTTTTCTTTTGTTGGTCGAGACTGTTGTTCTGTTCGTCCATTTTTTTGTTTTGTTCGTTCATTTTTAATAAGAGGAGTTGCATCATTGCAGCCATGTCATTGCCGGTACTTGTCTGTTCATCCTCGTCAATATCAAAGGAATATGCATCAGGATCATGTCCCTCGTTGTTCAAAGCCTCCTGAAGTCGGAGCACCAGGTCACTTTTTCCTCCACTGGCGCTGAGGCTTCTCTTGTTCAACTCGGATTTGAGTTGGACGAGGGTCAACTGCAATAGTTTTCGACCCATTCTAGCTTTTTCAAATAGTCAGAAAACACAGTTTTTTTTTTTTTTTTTTTTTACACACAATAAGTCCTATCCCACTTCTGACACCAATGTAAAATGTTTGTGTGGGTACAAATAATAGAACTTATTCTTTTCAATAGAAATCGCTTTATTCAGTACAGTTACAATTCACTATTTAATTGTTTCTCTCAGTACAATCCAATTTCTCAACCGCTTATACTTTTCTTATCTTTTACTTAAACCACTTAATCACTCATCCTAATTAACACTTCAAATTTCACTTTAGAACTGATTTGCATACCTTTGGGATGCTGGTATTTATACTCGAATGACATACTTCGAGAACAATCCTCGCCATCCAGCGTCCCATACAATTTCCAATTTGCTAGAAAATTCGATTCCACTCTCCAGTCGAGACTTTGTTATTCCAGTATCGAAATCTTCTGGTCTTCGAGTATCGACATTTTCTGCTAGATGTCGCTGCTCACATTTAAGTGGTTATCACAGTATTTATAACAAAAAACCATTTTTAGTTTTAGGGCAAAAGTAGTAAGCAATAAAAAAACAATTGGAGCGATTGATGACAGAAAATCATAAAACAAAAGTCTGAGCTTTTTACATTGCAACTCCACGGCGCGAATATCAAAGGGTATGAATTATAAGGAATATATTGTACCTTTTCTTGATACTAATTGCAATTATCTAAGGTATGGGCCAATATGAAACTCTAAATGAAGAAAAATATAATGGAAAATAAAACAGGAATTACTGCAACTGGTGCAGAGATGTTTTGGACGAAACTGGCCAGATGTGGGAATTGAACTCCAATTTTGTGCACATAAATGCTTTATACTCGTATATTGAGGCCAGATCAGAGCCGGTGAAGTATTTTTTACACTGCTTCATTCCAACGTAAGTTGTCATTGACGCATACACCGAGACTGGAAATTTTTTCATTTTCGACGATGCAAGTGCCATTCACGGACAATGGCTGGGTGTTTAAATTTCGCTTTAACGACAGCAGACAGCATTGTGTTTTGCTAGCATTAAATTCCACTCTGTTGATAGTTCCCCGATTTGTTATGCTGTTAATATCTGAATGAGCTTCACATACGCTGTCGTTCCCGTTCTATAGTCGAAGAGCAGGGACGCGAGTTCGGGAAGGAATATGAAAAGCAGAGAGTAATGTCGTCATCAAAGAAATATATTGAATTAGAAGTAATTAAAAAGAGTCACAATAGCATTAATTTTGTGAATATAAGGCTTGAAACCATCCTTGACAACTTGAATTGAACGTTCCGAAAGGTAATTTCTAATCCATTGGAGAAGAGACACGTCGATCCCAAGAGCACGCATTGTCGACAAAAGAGCCTGATGCCAAACACTGTCAAATATCAAGTGCAACTATATTGCTTTCGTCACATTGACGTACGCTTTGGTGAGACATACCATCAGATCACCAGCGGACCTATTGCAACGAAAACCATACTGCCAGTCGTTGAGAAGTTTTCGTGTTTCAAGATATTTCATGAGCTGACGGTTTATCAGCGTTTCCATGACCTTGGAAGGAAGGGACGTAAGTGCAATGACTTTGTACAAGGAGAGAGAAGATTTGCAATTTTTAGGGACGGGGTGGACAGATGCTGTTTTCCATCTGCTCGTAAAAACTCCTAAAGTGTAGGATTGAATAAAAAGCTTTCGCAATGGTTTTGCCAGCGTAGAAGAACATCTATCTAGAAGAAGGATATATCATCTAGAGCAGCGGATTTGTGAATAAGTACACGAGTGCGAAAGTGGATTCGTCCAATTGAAGATTCGACGAACTGAAGTGTAGGAGGAGATAAGGTACAATCTGTAAGTGTTAAGCTGTCCGCAAAGTGTTCAGCAAGCAGATTGGCCTTTTCCAAAAAGCTGACAGCTGGAATATCATTGTAAATGAGCATTGGGATTTGGATGAGGCAGATTTTTCTAATAATTTTGACGAACGACCAAAAATATTTACTACCTTTGGAACACTGTAGTATTTTTTGCCTCAACCTTTGGTCGTATTGAAATTTCACATCATCCGGTAAGGGATTCCAAAGTGAATAATGTCTGTGATCACAGCAGCAGCTGCATCCACGTCGTTATCGAGGAAATATAGCGACCAATTAAAACTCCTAAAGAAAAGTCCGCTTCAATTGGCTTTCTCGTAGTGAAATCTTTTCTCTAACTGTGTTGTCGGGGTACGAGAAAACATCGACCCTGTATTTGTCAGAGTGAAAAGTTAAAAGCAAGTCCAGGGTGTTGGTGGTATAACTATCAACGTCTAACATTTGTTTGGGCTCATTTACAAACTGGGTCAAGTTATTTTCCGCAGCGAAGATCGCAACACACCGTCCTTCGGGAGTTGTCTGATGTCGAATGCTGCTTGAGGTGATTTGAATTATTGCTAATTGAGGAGTATTTTGCTGAGAGAAACGCAGGGGAAAAATTAGTATCATTAGCAAGGCTAGACCAAGTTTTGGTAAAGATAAAGTAGTTGTATAAGATCTGCTAGTATTTATTTAGCGGTGAATATAGTGATCTTATGTTATCCCAGAGTCGTATGACTTAGGAATTTAGATATTAGAAGTGAACTTTTCAAAACAAATTTTATTACCAAGTTTTGCTGATTTGCGGAACTACGTCTTAGATTTGCGGTAGGCAATGAGGTTATCCTGGCTTGTTTTGATCGGAATTTTGTCAAGGTTTTATGGCTAGAAAAGTGTCGTTTAGTACCTGTCAGATTGGAGGGGGCAAGGCAGTCTTTCGCAGTTTTGCCACCTTACGTTGGTTATAGGGATACCACTGTGATTTTCTGTTTTACCTCGATTACAACGGCGACAGTTGACATTCAGAAGTTAGTATTAATAAATTTGTGGGGAAGAAATTTGTGGGGAAGAAATTTGTGCACTAAGAGTCCAGTCCCCTGTTTAATTGTCGTATTGGTTGGAATGCTGTAAAAGCATGAAGTAAAGTATATTGTTTCAGGGAGTAAGATTTCGTGAATTCAGCAGGTAAATGGGTTTCTTGCAGCATTATAATCGGGGGATTGAGATCATTTATTAGCAACTATAACTGCAGTCCGTAGTGATAGATAGATTTCGATAGATTTTTGAGTTTTAAAAGTTTAGTTTTGAGGAGAAAGACTTGAGTGATTTTTTGAGATTTTAAGCAGCAAAAGGTTATCGCCTCGTAATTGAGGTATATACTCGCATAAAAGGAACTCATTCCATCGATTGAGGAGAAAAATGCTAAAAGGGTTTGGTGTTTTTTTTTCGTTAGCTGAAGAAATAACTACAAATATAGTTGGTGGATGGCAAGTTCACTAGAAAAGGGTATAAACATACGAGGGGCGTTCAACATATTCTTGGTATCGGGGTGAAGCTGTGGTTGTATATATAAATTGACTTATTTATCAAGTAATACTATTATTTTAGTGCATTCATTTAAAATTTCATATAAATGTGATTATTAATTCGCGTTTTATCTCTAGTCAAACAGAATCATAATGGCAACCGAGACGATGATGGTGAAAATTGAGCATCGCGCTGTAATTAAATTTCTCACTAAGAAAGGAAAAAGTCAAAAAACTATTCATGAAGAGATGGTGGCTGTTTACCAGGGTTCCGCACCTTCATTATCAACTGTGCAAAAGTGGTCAAGTGAGTTCAAGACAGGCAGAGAGAGAGCATTGAAGACGACCCCCGCTCCGGCGCCCCGGCTACTGCTTGTACGGGAGAAAGCATCAAAGAAGTCGAAAAACTTGTGCTTGAGGATGCCCGAATAAAGGTGAAAATGATGGCAAAGATCACCAAGCTTTCAATTGGTACCATTCACACCATTCTTTATGACCATCTTAACCTTTCAAAGGTCAGTGCAAGGTGGGTGCCACGAGTGCTCACAGCGCCTCAGAAAAAAGTGAGAATAGCATGCTGTAGAGATCTTTTGGAGATGTGTAGTGAGAACGCGGACGGTGTTATGGATCGAATTGTTACTGGGGACGAAACATGGGTCCACCACTATGACCCTGAAAGCAAACAAGAGTCCATGCAGTGGCATAAAAAAGGAACAGACCCCCCGAAGAAGTTCAAAGTCACTCCGTCTGCCAAGAAGCTCATGGCCACAGTTTTTTGGGACTCAAAGGGAATCTTGCTCATTGAGTACAAAAAAAAAAGGTGAAACCATCAACGCCACATCCTACGCTTCCACTTTGCATAATTTGCGGGAGGAAATTAAAAAGAAAAGACGGGGTAAACTCGCAGCGGGTGTGTTGCTTCTTCATGACAACGCTCCTGTTCACACGGCGCGAGTTTCCAAGGCTGCTGCGCGAGATTGTGGTTTCGAAGAAATCCAACACCCACCCTATAGTCCAGACCTTGCCCCTAGTGATTATTTCCTGTTTCCGGATTTGAAAAAATGTCTTCGTGGAAAAAGATTTTCGGATGATGAAGAACTCAAGTCGGCAATAAATGGGTATTTTGCAGAGAAACAGGAAATTTATTTTTTTGAGGGTTTAAAAAAGCTTATCTCAAGATGTAACAAATGCATTGATGTTAGGGGAGATTATATTGAAAAATAAAAACAATTTAAATTGAATTCGCATTTTCCTTCATATCGATACCGAGAATATATTGAACGCCCCTCGTATGTTGACTTACACATAGCGAAAATATTTTTTTACTTATGTTAATAAACTATTTGAGAAAAAAAATAATAAGTTAGTTTTTCCTAATCCTTCTTCTGAATTAGAGTTCAAGGGAATTGATAGTAACTACACAAGAAACCTTTTCTGGTTTTATAAAGATATCTTACCATTCCAGCATATTGACATACTGGTAAATTTGCAGCTAACATTGTGCGTATATTTGCCAAATCCGTTTAAGGTCAATTCAAATCCATGGATCGTATTTTTGATGTTTTGATTGCTTCCTTTTGTCCTTTTATTATTCTGGAGTATATTTATTTTGCGCAAGTTTTATATTGTAAAAAGTGAAATTGGTGAAGAGGGGAGCACTAAAATCAGAAAGAGAAATAATAAAAGAATTCAGAATTTATCTGGCGAGATCTAATAATATATTTCAATATATGCAAGTAAAAAGTACAGTAAAACGTAATAAGCTTTGAAATTAACCTTACTTAAAACTACTCTGTAACAGATACTATATATACTGGGTGAGTTTTTTAACTTGAGACATCCGAATTACTCGAAAAATACGCGATATCGCGAAAAATGTTTCAAACAAAAGTCACAAGGTTCTGAAGGGGACATAAGATGGTGACCACGTGTTTGACCTTGAGTCCCATTTTCAAGGTCAAACGAAGGTCACTTTTGATTTTTTTAATGGGAACCCCTATTTTTTTTTGACACATTCGTAATCTGTGTGAAAAATTACAATTCTTTTACATGAAACACTTTTTTCAAAAATGCGTTCTTTTCCCGTCAGAGGGCGCCATAAAACTTAAGACATCAAATTACTCGAAAAGTACGAAATATCGCGAAAAATGTTTCAGACAAAAGTCACAAAGTTCTGAAGGGGACATAAGATGGTGACCACGAGTTTGACCGTGAGACCCATTTTCAAGGTCAAACGAAGGTCACTTTTGATTTTTCAAATGATAATTCCTGATTTTCATTGCTAGTCGTATTGGTCGTAGGCATTTTTGAAAAAAGTGATTCATGTAAAAGAATTGTAATTTTTCACACAGATTACGAATCTGTAAAAAAAAATAGGGGTTCCCATTAAAAAATCAAAAGTGACCTTCGTTTGACCTTGAAAATGGGACTCAAGGTCAAACTCGTAGTCACCATCTTATATACCCTTCAGAACCTTGTGACTTTTGTCTGAAACATTTTTCGCGATATCGCGTATTTTTCGAGTAATTTGGATGTCTCAAGTTAAAAAACTAACCCAGTAGATTTATTTCAATTAAATTACATAAGATTCGATAAGGAGTTTTTGAAAATTCACGAAGCTTCGGTGCATATCTTTGTATTCAAATATTTAATTTGTTTAATGTACATATTTGTTGCACGGATCATTTAATATAATAGATATAAAAGTATAAAATTAAGTTTTCAGTTAGCTTCTCCGATATTGGGACTGCAGAATGTGCGCTTTCTGTTCTTACCCCTTTTAAAATGTTCTCAAAATATACCACCTTGATCAAAAAGTTCCCAGAAAATTAAAAATATAAGTTTCTTCATCTAAATCTATATTGTCCCCTTCAAAGTAATCCCCATCGACTGCAACACACTTATGCCAGCGCTTGATCCAATCATCGAAATATTTTTTATGTCTTCAGTCCTTCCTACGATTTTTCCATTACTTCCTCTCGGCTGCTGAAACGCGTTCTCCGTAGTGGTTTTTTAACTCGATTAAACAGAAAGAAGTCACAGGGAGCCAAATCAGGTGGATTCGGTGGCTGTTGGATGTTATTTGTTGCCATTTTTCGTCAAAAAATTACGAATAATAATGTCACTGTGCGACGGTGCGTTAACATGGTGAAAAATCCACGAGTTTTCTGCCCACAATTCTGGTCTCTCTTGGCGAATTGCTTCACGCAAACGTCTCATAACACCCAAATAATACTCTTTGTTTACTGTCTGGCCTTCTGGCAAAAATTCATGATGCACTACACCGTTGTAATCCATGAAAACCGTGAGCATTGCCTTCTTTTTTGACTGAAAACGAAGTGGTTTTTTTGGTCTCGGCTCATTTGGTGAACGCCAATACTTGCCTGATGTCTGGATTGCGTGTCGTTCTCATATACACACGTCTCAATTCCAGTAATGATCCTTTTGATGAATGTGGGATCGGATTCAGCCTCACAAATCATCTCTTTTGCGACGACAACACGGTCTCTTTTTTGCATAAAATTGAGGTCTTTTGGCACCAACTTTGCTGCTACACGACGGAAACCGAAATCATTAACCAAAATGTCTTGGACGGATCTATAGGCAATGTTCAAGTCCTCCGCTATCTCTCTGATGGTTAATTTACGGTTATTGACCAACATTTCTTTTACTCCATCAATGTGTTCGTCGGTTTTCGATGTTGATGGTCTGACACTGCGTTCATCATCTTCGACTGACTCACGACCACTTTTGAACCGCTCGTGCTACTGGTTTTCTTTAGAGAATCGTTGCCGAAACATTTTTCCAACATTTCCAGTGTTCGCGCACCATTAAATCCGTTTTTACGCAAAATTTAATAGAAGTTCGTTGTTGCAAATTTAAATCCATTTTAAAAATTGTAAAAAATCGCCAACACACACATAGATAGATGTACTCTTGGCTACGTAACTTTGGCAAATGTCAAGCTATGACGCTAAAATTTAGAGGGAATGTCAACAACAGATTTACCAACATAACAAAAAAAAACAGAACTCAAATCGGAACAATGGGAGCGCCACACGGGGTTCCCGTTATTCCGGGAACTTTTGGTCAAGGTGGTATACAAGCCAAAGAGATCTTGACAGCAAAAAACTTTCTGAGTGCTGATACTAAGCGCATGCATAATCAATTTAACACTCCGCGCAACAAAAAAAGCCGCAACCGATATTTCAAGGTGGTACACAAGCCAAAGAGATCCTGACAGAAAAAAACTTTCTGAGTAGCTGATACTAAGCGCATGCATAATCAATTTAACACTCCGCGCAACAAAAAAGCCGCAACCGATATTTCAATTTTTTCGGCTAATTACTCTTTAGGGATTTCCCTAATTATATTTTATTGCTTCAGGGTTTAGTTTAGCACATCCGGGAATGCATCGGAAATCATTCTGGATAAAGTTTACAGTGCACGAAGTTGTTTATCTTCAGCGAAATTGAAAAGTTGATATCACGATATCAAAAATAATACAATTCAGTGAAGAAAATAAGGCGGAAAATTGGATGCAATGAGAGTTCTGTAAAACGATTCTCTAACAAATATCGTGAAGATCATGCTCTGACTAGAAAAAATGCGACAGGGTTGAAAAGGTGTGTGCCTGTTCGGAAGGAACTAAAGAGGCTTAGCTTGAGAAATAGGTTTGAAACCGCCCCGGAATTGAGAGCTGACCTCGGTAAAGCTACTGGTGCTGGAGTTAGCGTCAAGTATGGAAACGCTGACTGCGAAAACCCCGATACCAATTTTTCAAGATGATTCAGCACCACGCCATCGAGCAAAATTTAAATTAAATTTTTTTCCATATTTTTGGATGTTTTAAAAGCCTTATGATCTTACATTTTAAATTTCTTTCACAGATTGTAACTTTGAAAGACAAATTAGGGATAAAATCCCTAATTTGACCGGGAAATTCTCCAGATCTAAAACCAATCGAAAACGTCTGAGATCTTCCGGGAAAGCGGTTGAAGACGTTGTTAAGGTGGTGCTACGAACTACAATAATAGAATCATTTTACAATACTGTCAAAGTCTTATATTATGTAAAGAGGTTTCTTAGTGTAACAATAATATAAAAAAGAAATTAAATTTGAGCTTTCTTTTCAATTTATACTGAAATCAATACTTGGGCAACATCTGATATTTTGCGGTCTGATAGTAAAATTATTACTTTTTGCGAGTAATGCTGCAAAATTTTTTGTCAAATTGGGCTATATATCAATTTAAATGCTGAACATTAAAAATAAAGAGCGAATTTGTAGCGATTAATGATCTTTTGTTTATATATAGGGTCCGCCATCTAACGTTTTTTTTTTCAACTAGTGCTTAGTTCGTGAATGGTAACACTTAGCTCATGTCTGATTTGACAGATAATTAGTTTTATCCTTCCGCTGAACGCATATGCTTGTGTATACGCTTGAACAACGCTGGGAACGTGGGCCTGCGATCGACTTAGAGAAGATGCCGATTTTGCCAAAAAAAATCATCTTTTCAGATGAAGCTCATTTTGATCTTGGCGGGTATGTAAACAAACAAAATTGTCGCATTTGGGGCACAGAAAACCCGCACGCATACATTGAAAAGCCGATACACCCAAAAAGAGTCACTGTTTGGTGCGGATTTTGGTCCAGAGGCATAATTGGGCCATTTTTCTGTTTTTTGGCCGTTACAGTCAATGGCGATCGTTATCGGGCCATGTTGAACGAATTTTTGTTCACAAAAATTGAAGAGGAGGATATTGGCAATATTTGGTTTCAACAGGACGGCGCTACGTGCTACACAGCCGAAGCTACACTCGATGTTTTGCGCCCTGTTTTTGAAAATCGCATTATCAGCCGACATCAGTCGTTTGGCCACCTCGGAGCTGCGATTTGACACCGTTGGACTATTATTTGTGGGGTGCCGTAAAAGATAAGTGTTCCGCCGACAAACCAGAGACAATTGACGCTTTAAAGGTCAATATTCGTGAAGCCATTGGTGAAATACAGCTGCACACAATCGATAATGTGCTTAAAAATTGGACCGATCGTGTAGGCTACTGCATGGCCAGCCGAGGCAGCCATTTGAATGAAATTATTTTCCATTATTAACCGGAAGGATTGTACTTTCAAATAAAAAAAGAAATTTGAGAAAATATTCAGTAGTTTTTTTATAGCATTTTCAAAAAAAAAATTTTTTGGCGGACCCTATATAATTTGCGCGCGCTCAAGGTATTTAAGTACCCTTAAAATGTTTGCACACAGCGCGGGCGAAGGAAAATCAGGGAGGATGGAAAGAGAGGTATCGGTGAACGCTGGTTTCAAATGCTTGAGGGTTATAATGACTAGGGAATAAAGAGCTAGGCAGGGCATTCCATAAGTGAGTTGTACGGCTTAGGAACGAATCACGATATTTCAGAGTACGTCCGAAAGTGAGTATGAGGGTATACTGATGAGCATTCATAGCATGAGAGACGAGTGTTACGGTTAAAAGTCTGAAGGGCCGGAATGTTACTGGTGATTTCTATGGAGAAATGGTGGTGGAAATAGCGATAAAACATAGTGAGACACACGACATTACGTCGATGTTCGAGGCTGTTCGTTGTTTAAGTGATATTTGTATCACCTGAATACTATCTAGCAGGTGCAGATGTTTTGGGAGTTCCCGACCAGATGTGGGCATTGTACTCCAATTTCGGGCGGATAAATGCCTTATATACTGAGGACAGATCAGAAGGGGTGAAGTATTTCTTACATCGCTTGAGGAGACCTTGACATTTCGGAGCATTTTTGACGACATCGAATATTTGGTCATTCCAACGTAAGTTGTCATTGAAACACATACCGAGAATTAAAACATAACGATCCTAGTGCCATTCATGGATAATGACTGGGTGTTCAAATTTCGCTTTAACGACAACAGACAGCATTGTGTTTTGGAACCATTCAATTCCACTCTGTTGATAGTTCCCCAATTGGTTATGCTGCTAATATCGGAATTTAATGAGCTTGACATACGCTGTCGTTCCCATTCTACAGCCGAAGAGCAGGGACGAGAGTCCGGGAACGAATATGAAAAGCAGAGAGTACTGTCGTCAGCAAAGGAATATATTGGATTAGAAGTAACAGACAAGAGATCGTTGATGAAAATTAAAAATAGTGTTGGAGACAGAACGGACTCCTGGAGCACACCAGCATTTATTTTGTGAATATCGGACTTGAAAACATCCAAGATAACTTGAATTGAACATTCCGAAAGGTAGTTTCTAATCCATTGAAGAAGAGAGTCGTCGATCCCTAATACACGCATTTTCGACAAAAGAGCCTGATGCCAAACTCTGTCCCATTGAGGATTCGACGCACTCAAGTGCAGGCAGGGACAAAGCACAATCTGGGAATGTTGAGCTGGCCGCAAAGTGTGCAGCAAGCACATTGGCCTTGTCCAAAGAGCTGACAGCTGGAATGTCATTGTAAATGAGCATTGGGATGGAGAATGAGGCGGAATCTTTAATGTTTTTGACAAATGACCAATAATTGTTACCGCCTTTGGGACATTACAGTATTTTATGCCTCAGTTCTTGGTCGTATTGGAATTTCACACGCTTAAAAAAGGCGTTGCAGTCATTTCTGGCTCGTTTGAACTTTTTTCGATTTTCCTCTGTCGGGTTGGTCTTGAAGGACCGAAAAACCTTTCTCTAACCCTGACAGCCTCTTTACAGCTCCAGTCGTACCATGCGTTTTCTTTTGGTCTTTTAACCATTTATATGATACATTGGCTTTATCTTCATATGCACATATATCGTCATAATGGTTAATTTCGGATAGATTGATGTACGAATATCTATGTACGACTATATTATGTTTGTATGCAGACAATTCAGTGAAGTGTATTGATTAGTTTGCTGGTGTTTTACACATTAACAGCCAAAGCTAAAGTAAATTTCATAACATGCACTATTTAACTTCCACATGTGATTTCAGGAGAGTGCAATAAATTAGATTCTACCTCGCATAACCCACTGGCTATACACCTCAGTCATAAAACCGATACTTATTTACGGGGTGGTCGTCTGGTTGATGGCATTAGAAAATGCAGTTAACTCCATTAAATGAAGCAGAATGCAAGAGACAGGATGTCTATGCATAAGTCGAGCCTTACGGCCTATCCCTTCTGCGGCATTAGACATTTCGTTTCATTTCGTTGCAGCTGCGACTGCACCTATTCACCTTAAAGCGACTAAACAGTGGACAAATAATTCATTTGCCCACGCCAACATTCTTAATACATTCGGAATCCTTACAGAGAACATCGACTACACCATAACTGAACTTTAGTTTGACAAAAACTTCCATGCAAGCTTCCCCTCTAGATCCTTCTGGGAGGAAGATGCTTTCATGGAGGACAAGTCAATCCATCTCTACACAGATGGATCTAAAACCGATAAGCTAAATCTGAGCCTCTCTTACCGTTTTCCAAATCACTGTAGCGTGTTACAGGCGGAAATTTTGGCGATTAAAAAAGCTCTGTCCTGGATGAAGAAAATCGTGATATCTACAAAGGAGATCCGCATCTTTAAGGATAGTCAGGCGGCTATCAAGTCCCTGGACTCGGTCTTATTAAATCCTAAAACCGCCCTTGAATGCCGATCATCTCTCATGGTAGTTTCAGAGCAGTTCAACCTTCACCCTTGTTGGGTGCCGGGCCACGGAGACATTCCAGAGAACTGTAGAACGCCAAAATTGGAACCACTCTACCTATTTCTAAAAAGGTTTGCGAAGGTGATATAAAGGGCTTTTAACAAAAAAAAAAAAAAAAAAAAAAAAAAATCAAACAACTTTTAATTGACGATTATGCGTATACCACACATTCAGTCTTTAAAATGTATGAAACTCTGATTTCTACCACATCAGTTCTGCCAAATAAGGATAGAGGTACCATAAAATAACTAAATGCTTAGCGCAGAAAATTGCAGATTTAAAAAATCCTGAAATATGTTGAATATTATTATGATTATAGTAGTAAGGTTCTGCATGCCATCTTAATGACAAATAAACCTGTGAAGTCAGCAGGCTGTAACGAACCACTTATCAGCTTCTATATACACAATAACAAGGACACACAAAAATTAATACTGACAATTTCGAAAAACAAGAAAATTGAGACATGGAACCGATATGTAAGTCCACCATTATTCAGGCATCGACTTCGAAGCAAAAATATTAGTTTTTTTTTTTTTTTTATAATTTACGCGCGCCTAAGGGGTTGATACCCTTTTACTGTTGCCTGGGCGCGGGCGGAAAGATAGGAGGAGAAAGGAAAATTGTTTTTGTAGTGGTTTGAAACTCAGGTGTGTTTGGTTTCTATGTTTGCTCTCCAGGGGTGGGAGTCCGAATAGGACGGAGAGTTTTTCTTCACTCAGAGTGATTCGAGATATAATTCCCAGTATTTTTTTCATTGCTTGAAACTCTTATAACAGCCAAATCTACGTGTCAGTGTTATGCCTTCACACGCAGAATTTTTTTTTGTCTGAGTTCCAATTATACAATGAAAAACTGATTTTGCCATGGGCAGGATTCGAACCTGGACCCTCCGAGTGAGAAGCGTTTGCTACTACCACTACACCACGGCCACCCCATGTGTGTGTGTAACGAACCATCATAGATTTGAGAAGAACCATCCTCCGACCTGCCATTTTTGCAACGAAAATTGCGTGTTTTCAATGCGAAATTGCCATAAGGTCAACGTCATAACAAATATGCTTACAAACTCCACGATCGGAAACCTACTTAAAACATAAAGTTAATATAAAAAATATGACATTTAAAACTTGAGAATCTTGTAATACGATTATTGATGCGTTATTTATACTTTTTAATATAAAGGTCTTTTTTACGTATCCGAAAGTCCTGGTAGATATATATTACATATATATATATAGTGACTCAACTTTTTGATCACATGATCAGAAGAAAATACAAGTTTTTGCTGTAACTTCTCCAATTTTACTGTTAGTATAACTAAATTTTCACTCAAAACAAAGAGAGTGATTAAAAATCAAAAATGCACCGTTATTTCGTGAGTACTTTTAAAAGTTTTTAGACAATGCATGTGATCAATTTGTTGAGACTGGCGCAGTATATTGCGAAGCGTTGTTTTTTTGAGCACAAAGGGTTGCGAAGCTTGGTTTTTTCTTAAAGTGTTCTCTCGACATTAAACAAATTTGATTGGCCACCACAATCGCCAGAACTCAATCCGATTGAGTACCTTTGGGTTGAAGTCAAACGTGCAATTACAGATTGTGCAAATTTACTAACATTATGGCGCTGCACTCAAACTGCTTGGAAAAATATTAATAGAATCCATGCCAAGAAGAATACAAGCAGTTCTCAAAGTAAAAGGAGGCCATACGAAATATTGAACAAAATTAGTTTAGTAAATTGATCAAGTGCCATATTTTTGTTTTTGTTAAATTAAAATAAGTTAACAAATGAATTTCAATCTCTATTGTTTTTAATGAATTATGAAATTATTTTATAATGATGTCAAAAATTTCGTTAAATTATCTTTTTAAATAAAAAAGTTTTAATCAAAAGTCAGGTTATTTGGTATGCATGTGATCAAATAGTTGAGTCACTGTATATATATAACAAAATTGTTAATTCTAATTTATTTACTTGATAACTAAAATACAAATAATCGCTATCCAAGTGGACTCGACATACACAAATGTTCTCAAAACTGGAAATATACATTTTGCGACATATTCATAACATCTGTAGAATGATTAAAAACTAAAGTTTAATTTTCAAATCTAAAACTAATTTATAGCCGCTTATTCTAAAAATTCAATTGCATAATTCTACAAAAGAGAACCGAAGAAGTTTTCCATTGTAAAGCAAAGCACTTTTGCTATGGTAATTATTATGCTCTCGAATTATGTATGGGCAGCTTCAAACTCAAATCCAAACATTAGACCGTTCTCAACGAAAAATACAAGTTTTTAACTCTTTTCAATTTGATTAACCATTTAAAATATATATATACAGTCGAACTTCTATAACTCGAACTACCATCTGCCATCCAAAACAGTTCGGCTTATAGAGACTTTGACTTATAGAATAAAAATAAGTTTTATAGATTTAGTGTTATGATGTTCAACAATTTCGTTATCGGTATATTGTGCAAATATCATTGCTAATATCTACTTCAATGTATTCATCAAGAGTAGCATTAGATGTTGCATTAGCCAATGCTAACCAAGTGTCGTATTCTTTTTGCATTAAACATCGTTCCTCAATAATGGCACTTTTTGTAAAAATTAAGGGTATATCATCTTCTTCATCCCACATAGAATTCTGACCAAATCCAACTTTTTTAAAGCTACTGTTTCACTACTAAGGTCAACATGCCATGCTTTTGAAATATCCCTTGATCAAGTGGTTGCAGAAGACGTATTTGGTGGAAAAAACGTAACAAAGCATTTCACAATACGTTGCAATTGCAATACCTACAAATGTATGTATGTATGTATGTATATGTAAACATAGGTGATTCCCCGTTCAAAAGAAAACGAAATGAAAATGTAAAAAAAATCCTCGTAAACATGGAAAATTCCCAATTGTTCGAGTTATGGAGAACTTCGAGTTGTGGAAGTTCGAGTTATAGAAGTAAGAACGTATGATATTTCCTCTCTAAACGCTATTGCCACTCAGAATGGTTCGAGTTAAAGAAAATTCGACTTATAGAAGTTCGACTGTATGTACGTATTGTAATACAAACTCCTTGTTATTCCCCGAACGCCATCTAGAGTTTCCTCATAATAACTTTATATAATAGTAGTTTGGCATAACTGCCATATTGAAGGAAAATAATGGAAAAACCAGATCCGCAAAGGATCGACCATCTTTCTTTACAATTCTGGCGACAGAGGAGACCACACGTCCCAATAAGAAGAAAGAAAAAGAATAAAAATCTCGTTTTTTTTAAAAGGAATCCTTGTTTTTCTTTACTTTAAATATATAAAAAGTAGAGTATTACAGTATATATATTTAAATAGAGAGTTAATTTTTATATCGGAAATAACGATCGGTCATCGGGCAAGCTTTTAGAAATTGGCTTAATTACACATATTCTACAGTCGTTGTTCTCCTCATTCATTCTTTATTTAGTTATATAAAAGATAAATACAGACAACAACTTCATCAGACAGAAAAATGTTTGAGCTAAGCGGTTATTTCGCTGCATGGGTGGCATTCAACAGTTAATGGGGAGCTTAAATTCATAGTTTAAATTAATTTATGTTCTCAGCAACACTTATCTCACATAATTCTAGTGACTGAAAAAATTAAGGGCCTTCGAGTCCAGTTGGGATTCGAACAACGAACTTTCTAATTTGAAACACAATATATTGTACTATCACTTGAACCGTGGCTATCCACACCAACATAATCCACAGTCACCTTATCAAGGATCTACCACCATTGGACCAGAGTCGATATTCTAAAATCTGATCTTGACAATAATAACAAATTTGTTTTAAACCTTATTTATTTATTATTTATTTTTTTCATTATAACGAACTGAAAGATTTGATACCTATATTCTATATCTACACACGAATATTCAAGATTAGCATTGTAATTTACCTGACATATTAATAAATTGTAACAATAATATCATATTTTTTACCCTCGCCCTCTCCAAATCACCACTAAAGTTTGAGCTACAATTACTTTCTGGACTCTATTTTCCTGTACTTGGCAACAACATAAAATTACAAAATCTTTTGCTTATTATTATAATTGAATTTAATTTAAACTACCTAGTTAATATTTAAAGTATTTTTTACATGTGTTCTTGATGTGCACAAATGGACAGTAAAATTAAAAATGGTCAGTAATGCGTATGCAGTTATACAAGTACGCCCCTATATCTGAAAAGGACTTAACATAGATACTCATTTAATTCATTTCTTTAAGCATCATTAAACTAGCATTCTTTCTCAAGAATAGAAATAGAAAGACCATTTCTGCTTCAATCAGGTTCTATATCAATATTACATATATATTGAAATTTCATCTATTTGGAATTCAAAATAAGATTGATTTAAGTTGAATTGAATAAAAATTCCAAAATTCTTTTGTTCGAAACTATCATACTTTGATTTTAAGAGTATAAATAGGAAGACTGTTTGACGATCAACTTAGTATTTTTTTTTTTTTCTAAAACAATAAAAAATTATAAGAATATATATATTTACATTTATCCATCAGAATTTGATTGCTTTACTAATGACCGTTGCTTTTAGTTGAAGTTTTACTAAATTCGTATAACAATTAATCCCCTTCATGTATTTTGTCGTCGTTCTGATGCTCTACCAATACCGAAATAAAATTTTAGAATTCAAATAAGGCTTCATTATGAATTTCGTATTTTTTTTTACTCTTTAATATATTTCCTTATCCCTTATGTGTTTGTTTCTATACTCAAGCCGAAAATTTTAAGATATTTTATAATTATTGAAGAAAATTGAATTATACGTTTATCCTTAACCAAATCGAGCGCATAACAATTGATTTTAAGTCTTTAAACATAAAAATATATTATTAAGAGATACACTTTTAAATCACATAAAACTCTATATTAAGTTATTTTCCTATTGTCAAACAACTTGTTCAATAAAAGTCATTAGTTTTGCCACAGGCTGATCACTATCACTTCTGAGAGTTTTTAAAATTGAATTTTTATGCATTCTTCAAGATCTTCTATATATATACTTGTATATTCTTAGACAGCTTTGTGTATGCATTTTTTTTTTTTTAAAAAAGTTATGGTTAAAATTATTTAAGCATTCAGAATTATTACTATTGGTATCACAACTATTTTAAATGACTGGCTTATTCTTAATTAGTTTAATTTGCAGTTTAAGTTTGTTTGATGTCATATGTTGAAGTATAGCATCACTGCCCAAATAATTTGATTTAAATCTTCAGGAAAATGAATTTAACATTTTTTTTAAGAGATTAATTATTTCTTGACTCGTAATATTTTTACCATTATGTTTAATCCTTCATTTTATATTAATTGTATGATATTTAGAAATTTACTTTACATTTTTTTACACGTGATATATTTTTGGTGTAGTTGTAAATATTGTAAGACTGATTTTCATATTGATTTCCCTAAAATAAAATAAAGTGCATTAGGTAAGCAAACAATTAAATATAAATAATAATTTTAAATTGAAAAACAAATCATAAATAACATTATGAGTTTATTCTAGATGGAGATCAAAACTAATCCATAAATAAAGAGTAATTAGTAATTTTGTGAAAAATGCGTACGAGATACCGCTTTTTGATTACTTTTAAACTGAGTTCACAAAAAAACTATTTGACGTTAATGAATTATGTTCAGTGATAATTGACGACTTTCGATTTCCCGATAGATTTTTGAGTAGGTACGTATGTATGTATATTATTCTCATTGATATTTTAACACTTATCTTGTTTGAGCAACATGAAAACCGTTCGCCTAAACTTCATAAGTTATTGAGACATCCTATGCGAACAATTATTTCGTTCTTATTAATTGTTGAAGGAAACATCTTTTTCAGGTTGGGAATGAATTTTCATTTTTATTATTAAAATGGAAACAGGTGGTGCCGTGGAGTAGTTGTTAAATTAGGTTGACTTCTCACCCAACACAGAAAAGCAAGAAAACGAACTTGGGTGAAAAAAAAAACTCATGTGTTTCTGAACGCATTCACTGCGCAGACATATCTCTGTACGATCGTATTTTTTTTTGCGTTCAAAAACGTCATGTACTCGTAAGTACAAAAAAAAAGTGTTATTCAGCCAAATTCTAGATTCGCTTTTTTAAAAAGAAAAAGGCATGACGATATGCTGACGTTTATGAACACAAGGGTAACACAGTTTGACCAACTTAGCTCTGCAGAAAGTTTGCATTATTGAACGCAACTCTAATGCAGTTCTTTCCTAGTATGACGTTTTTGAAAACACCCATTATTTACAATGGCTAAGGAAAGCATCTGAAAGTAGAATTCCCAACCTAGGAAAAACCCTCTTACTCTTCCAGAATTCCGAGTTATCAAAAGATTGTAGATACTCTTATACTGTAACAAAATCATCAAGCTGAACAGTGAGTGAGAGAAACTTGATCCTTGATCTACCTCTGACTGACGTGCCAAACATTTGTTTTTAAAATGAACGTTCCCACCTAGCTAAGCAAGCGGAGAAATATTAGATAATTTCTTTATTATATCGAAATACTATAAAATGTTTGATTTGATTTATATATATTGTGATAACCACTCAAATGTGAGCAGCGACATCTAGCAGAAAATGTTGAAACTCGAAGACTAGAAGGTTTCGATACTGGATTAGCAAAGTCTCGACTGGAGAGTAGAATCGAATTTTCTAGCAAATTGGAAATTGTATGGGACGCTGGGTGGCGAGGATTGTTCTCGAAGTATGTCATTCGAGTATAAATACCAGCATCCCAAAGGTATGCAAATCAGTTCCAAAGTTGAATTTGAAGTGTTAATTAGAAGAAGTGATTAAGTGGTTTAAGTAAAAGATAAGAAAAGTATATGTGGTTGAGAAATTGAATTGTACTGAGAGAAAGAATTAAATAGTGAATTGTAACTGTACTGAATAAAGGGATTTGTATTGGAAAGAATAAGTTCTATCATTTGTACCCACACAAACATTTTACATTGGTGTCAGAAGTGGGATAGGACTTATTGTGTGTAAAAAAAAAAGAAAAAAAAAGAAGTGTTTTCTGACTATTTGAAAAAGCTAGAATGGGTCGAAAACTATTGCAGTTGACCCTCGTCCAACTCAAATCCGAGTTGAACAAGAGAAGCCTCAGCGCCAGTGGAGGAAAAAGTGACCTGGTGGTCCGACTTCAGGAGGCTTTGAACAACGAGGGACATGATCCTGATGCATACTCTTTTGATGTTGACGAGGATGAACAGACAAGTACCGGCAGTGATATGGCTGCGATGATGCAACTCCTCTTGTTAAAAATGGACGAACAGAAGAACAGTCTCGACCAACAAAAGAAAAATCTGGATAGCCTCGAACAAAAGCTGGATGAACAAAAGAAAAATCTAGACGAGCAGAAGAGCAGCATTGAACAAAAATTCGACGAACAAAAGAATAGTCTAGAACAAAAACTGGAAGAACAAAATAACGTTCTACACCAAAAGTTCGAAGAAATCGATAACAAATTTGAAAGAATAGAGAAGAACGTTGATGACAAATTTGATAGAATAGAGAAGAATGTTGGCGAAAAATTCGAGGAAATGAACAGCAAAGTTCAGCAACTGGCAAAAGAGTTCGACACAGTGCGAAAACAGAAACTGCGAGAATGTTCTTTAAGCGATCCAAGGAGAAAAGATTTGAAGCCTCCCTCATTCGATGGCCAGACCTCATGGTCTACTTATAAGAAGCAGTTTGAAATGGCTGCCTGTGCAAACGACTGGGACAATGAGGAAAAGTGCTTTACCCTAACAATGGCCTTGCACGGTCCTGCAGCAGAATTGTTGCAAACAGTAGACATCGAAAAGCATAAAGATTATGTGACTTTAGTACAGGCTATCGAGAAACGGTTTGGGGATAGCCACATGCAGGAGGTCTACAAGGTCCAATTGCAAAGCCGAACGCAGCAACGAGGAGAAACACTTCAGCAGCTCCAAGCAGACGTAAGTAGACTGGCACATCTGTCATACCCCACCGCAGGCCAGGAAATTATCGACGAAATGGCAAAAGATGCATTTATCAGGGGAATTGCAGATTCGAAGCTACAGTCAGCAGTAAGGATGGCCGGGAAAAGAACCCTTGCTGAAGCACTTGCCTTCGCTCTGGCGATGGAAGCAGCCAATCAGGCTTCCAGGGGAACACATTTCGTCAGGGAAGTAGCATCTGTCGAATGCTCCTGCACAAGAATTAGTGCCGAGGAACGAGATACTCGACGGGATAGACGAATAATGCGCTGCTGGAATTGCAATAAAATAGGACACCTTCAAAGGCAGTGTAAAGAACCGGTGCGACGAAAAGACTGCCCTCACTGTGGTGACAAGCAAATAGAGGAAGAAACCCGCAGAAACAGCTATCAAGAAGCCGGTCAACCTTCCCGAAATCATCAGTCGGGAAATGCTTAAGCACCAACTTCGCGGGGCAGAAGTTGGTAGCAGGAGTCGACGGCCCCAGGACCATCACCCAAGTCTCGCTGGCAAAACGATGCAGCGAAAGCCTTCTAGTAGAAGTAGTCAGTGGAAAAGAAAAATGGATGGCAACAATAGACACCGGTGCCACGGCCTCAATCATCAGGAGGAATATTGTGCAGAAGTCTTGGCTGCATAACACTAGCAGTTCCAGCTTGCGAACAGCTACAGGAGCAACGATTAAGGTATATGGTGAAGTCCGCATAAAAATCCAACTGGCCGGAATAACATTCACTCACGCGTTTCTGGTAGCTGACATATGTGACGAGTGCATCATTGGTACAGACTTCATGAGAGAACATGGACTTGTAGTCGACTTGGGGGCACAAACCCTGAAATACGGAAACATGGAGATACCAATGATATACGGAAACGCCAATACCACAGTCTCAAATGTCGTTATCTGCAGCAATCAGAGTCTAGAGCCTTCGTCAGAAGCAATTTTGTGGGCAGAAGTGGAAGGTGGTCCTGGTAGCCACCGATTCTATTTGATGGAGCCAGAAAAGAAAAGAGACTTCATGGTGGGAAAGACCTTAGTGGAGCCAAAGAACAACATGGTCCCTGTAAGGATTCTAAATCCAAAGACATTCAGTGTAAAGGTGAAAAAGGGGGAGATAGTGGGAAAATGTGTACCTGTTGAGGCTATATCGACTACAACGGAAAAAAAGGGTGCAAAACCGGTCACAACAGTTCAGAGCATAAAAATCAAGAACAAAATTCTCAGCCTCTGTAATCTGGACGAAGATCAGCGAATCCTGGCAGAAAAACTAATCGGCGAGTACGCTGATATATTTGCTACACAAGACGGAGAATATGGACGTACGCATATTGTTCAACACCACATTGACACCGGAGACGCTCGACCAATCCGTCAACCTGCAAGGCGTCTTCCATTGGCAAAGCAAACAGAAGTTGCCGAAATGATGTCGAAGATGAAATCTGAGGGAGTGATTGAAGAATCGCAAAGTCCGTGGGCATCTCCAGTGGTCCTCGTGAAGAAGAAAGATGGCAGCACGAGATTTTGTGTAGACTACCGACGTCTCAATGATGTCACTAAAAAGGACAGCTACCCACTTCCGAGAATCGATGACACTTTGGATATGCTTTCTGGAGCGAAATGGTTTTCAACACTTGACTTGAAGAGCGGTTACTGGCAGGTAGAGATAAATCGTGCGGATCGTGAGAAAACTGCCTTCACTACAGGAAGCGGTCTTTGGCAGTTTGCAGTGATGCCGTTTGGACTGTGCAACGCTCCGGCCACCTTCGAGCGACTAATGGAACGAACATTGCAAGGACTCACCTGGAAAACCTGCCTAGTATATTTGGACGACGTTATCGTCATAGGTAAGACGTACGAGGAGCACCGCGAAAATCTAAAAGAAGTGTTTGAGAGGCTACGAAGTGCTCATTTAAAGCTCAACCCAGAAAAGTGTGCCTTGTTTCGTCCGGAAGTAAAATATCTGGGTCACATTATATCAGCGGAAGGAGTAAGAACGGATCCTGACAAAATCGAAGCCGTGAAAAGTTGGCCTTCTCCAAAAGATAAACACCAACTGAGAAGCTTCTTGGGCCTCGCCACGTATTACAGAAGGTTCGTAAAGGATTTTGCTGGCATTGCAAAGAGCCTGCATCAACTTACGGAAAAAGGCCGACAGTTCAGGTGGTCTGGAGAATGCGAAAAAGCATTTCAAGAACTGAAGCGACAGCTGTGCAATGCCCCCATCTTGGGTTACCCGACGCCCGGAAAAATGTTCATCGTGGACGCAGACGCTAGCAATGTTGGGGTCGGAGCTGTGATCTCCCAAGTTCATGACGGTCAAGAGAAAGTGGTCGCATATTACAGCAAAGTACTCTCCAGACCTGAACGGAACTACTGTGTAACCCGGCGCGAGCTTCTGGCTTTAATTCTGGCTACGAAGCATTTCCATAAGTACCGGACAAAAGTTCATTCTCCGGACAGACCACGCAGCTCTGAAATGGCTACTCAAATTTAAGAACCCTGACGGCCAAGTTGCAAGATGGATCGAGCAGTTGCAGGGCTACGACTTTGAAGTGCAACACCGCAAGGGAACACTCCACTCAAATGCTGATGCTCTCTCTCGTCGACCGTGCGGAGTAAAATGCGAATACTGCAATCGTAAAGAAGCAAAAGAACAGGCAGCTATCCAAATGATCAGGACTGAGCCAATAGAGGGTTGGAGTATAGACGAAATCCGTTCCTCCCAACAGGCAGACAATGACATCGAACCAATATTGGCCTGGAAAGAGCACGAGGAAAGACCAAGCTGGCAGCAGATATCAGATCGGAGCCAAACTCTGAAGGCATACTGGGCACAGTGGGACTCGCTTTTTGTGCAAGATGGATTGCTGAAGAGAAAATGGGAAAGTGCAGATGGGACAACATCTCGTATGCAGCTAATTGTGCCACGGTCCAGAGTCAACCAAGTGCTCCATGAAATACATGACGGAATCTCAGGAGGCCATTTGGGAATAAATAATAAGGAATAAGATGTCGAGAATTGGTGCAAAAAGTGCATAAGATGTGCGGCTACCAAGGGTCCAAAAGTAAAGCCACATGGACAAATGCAACAATACAATGTCGGAGCACCTTTCGAACGAATAGCCATCGACATCGCTGGGCCGTTTCCCGAAACCTTTAATGGAAACCGATATACTCTCGTAGTCATGGATTACTTCAGTAAGTGGCCGGAAGTGTTTGCCATCCCAAATCAAGAGGCTAAGACCGTAGCCGAACAGATAGTCAACAACTGGGTGAGCAGATTTGGGGTCCCATTGGAGCTGCACTCTGATCAAGGGCGAAACTTTGAATCAAAAGTCTTCCAGGAAATATGCCAATATTTGGGAATAAGAAAGACAAGGACAACGCCACTACACCCTCAATCTGATGGAATGGTCGAGCGATTCAATCGGACCTTGAATGAGCATCTATCTAAGGTTGTCAGCAACTGCCAGCGGGATTGGGATCGACACATACCCCTCTTCTTAATGGCCTACCGAAACGCGGTCCATAGCTCAACAGGGCACACACCATCCGAGATCTTATTTGGTCAAACAATTCGGTTGCCAAGTGAAGCAAAATTCGGATCCCCACCGACGGAGCCCAAAGAGGTGAACGAGTACGTGAATGACTTACGCAGCAGGATTCGTAAATTGCATGAAGAGACCAGAGAAAAGATGAAGCTGGCAAGCAGCCGCATGAAAACTAGGTACGATATCAAGGCGAAATCTTCCGGTTTCAACGAAGGAGATCTGGTTTGGCTGTATAATCCTCAGCGTAAGAAAGGCAAATCACCAAAATTGCAACAGGACTGGGAAGGTCCATACAAGGTGATAACCCGCATTAATGACGTTGTCTACCGGATCCAGCGTGGGAATCGAGGAAAATTGAAAGTGGTCCATTTGGATAGAATGTGTCATTTCAACGGGATGCTGAATGACGAAGTTGTTCGGGACGAACAACTGTAGGGAGGGAGCAATGTGATAACCACTCAAATGTGAGCAGCGACATCTAGCAGAAAATGTTGAAACTCGAAGGTTTCGATACTGGATTAGCAAAGTCTCGACTGGAGAGTAGAATCGAATTTTCTAGCACATTGGAAATTGTATGGGACGCTGGATGGCGAGGATTGTTCTCGAAGTATGTCATTCGAGTATAAATACCAGCATCCCAAAGGTATGCAAATCAGTTCCAAAGTTGAATTTGAAGTGTTAATTAGAAGAAGTGAAAAGTGGTTTAAGTAAAGGATAAGAAAAGTATATGTGGTTGAGAAATTGAATTGTACTGAGAGAAAGAATTAAATAGTGAATTGTAACTGTACTGAATAAAGGGATTTGTATTGGAAAGAATAAGTTCTATCATTTGTACCCACACAAACATTTTACAATATATATATATGTCATCACATTTCTCCCCTCTGCATTGCTTCTGTGCTGTTTGCTAAATTTTCTGATCTAAGTACTATTCTATGTGAGGCCACAAAATTGATAATGTTTTTACTTTACGTAATACAATTTTTTTTCTGCCCTTCATCGTACCTTGACTGAAACTGAACCATCTTTTGGTTTTTGAACCAACTGATTTCGAAATGTAGAGATTTCCATTGATTCGCGTACTTCACGACCGTTGACATTCATTTCGTTCGCTGCCATTTTTCCTTTATACGTCTTACAAATCGTCCAACATACTGTGATAACCATATAAATGTGAGCAGCGTCCTCTAGATTTACATAGCGGAAGACTTCGATACTCGAAGAGCAGAAGATTTCGATACTTGAATAACAAAGACTCAAACATTAGTGAATGGAGAATGGAATCGAATTTTTTAGCAAAATGAAAATTGTATGGGACACTGGATGGCGAGGATTGTTCTCGAAATATGTCATTCGAGTATAAATACCAGCATCCCCAAGGTATGCAAGTATATAGTTCATCAGTTGAATTTGAAGTGTTGATTAGGAGAGGTGATTAAGTGGTTTAAGCAAAAGATAAGAAAAGTATAAGCGGTTGAGAAATTGGATTTTATTGAGAGAAACGATTAAATAGTGAATTGTAACTGTGCTGAATAAAGCGATTTGTATTGAAAAGAATAAGTTCTATCATTTGTACCCACACAAATATTTTACAATACGATGCAGCATAGTGGTCTGTTAACAAATCTTAAAATTTAATGGACATTCTCTGGCACAAAATATTGCAGTCATCATACTAATTCGATGTGCGATATCGCGATTTGTTTGAAGGTTTACGAGACTAAGTATTTCAGTTTTCTGCACATCGGCATGTTGTCGGGTATTGAGTTTCAGGGTTCAGATATACGGTTTGCAAACAAATAATACGTATCCTGTTATCTTCTACACCCTTTATTCTAATTATCAAAAGTTGCCTGAAAAGCTGTCACGTTAATAAAAACAACAGACTTTGAACATTGTTTGGTGTGCTTTAACTTAAGTTTAAAATTCTTTCTGTCATTCCCGCTGTGCATACATTTTTTACTATAGATGAAGACGATATACACATTTTTTGAAGTATCGCGATGTTCCTCCATCATTATCGATAAACTTTGAAACGCGTCATATGTCGACTTATCTCCGTTTCAAAAATAAATGCATATAATAAAATTTTATTATTATTTACATTATTAAATAAATGTATAGTATCATCAGCAAAAAACGGGGAAATGGAAATTGTAACTAATTTGTTTTGATGTAAAATTGTGATACATTTCTATTCGGATGCATTTGGTTTATCAAATAAACTTGAACATATTGTGATAACCACTTAAATGTGAGCAGCGACATCTAGCAGAAAATGTCGAAGACCAGAAGATTTCGATACTGGAATAACAAAGTCTCGACTGGAGAGTGGAATTGAATTTTCTAGCAAATTGGAAATTGTATGGGACGCTGGATGGCGAGGATTGTTCTCGAAGTATGTCATTCGAGTATAAATACCTGCATCCCAAAGATATGCAAATCAGTTCTAAAGTGTAATTTGAAGTGTTAATTAGGAGAAGTGATTAAGTGGTTTAAGTAAAAGATAAGAAAAGTATAAGTGGTTGAGAAATTGGATTGTACTGAGAGAAACAATTAAATAGTGAATTGTAACTACTGAATAAAGGGATTTGTATTGAAAAGAATAAGTTCTATCATTTGTACCCACACAAACATTTTACATTGGTGTCAGAAGTGGGATAGGACTTATTGTGTGTAAAAAAAAAAAAAAAGTGTTTTCTGACTATTTGAAAAAGGTAGAATGGGTCGAAAACTATTGCAGTTGACCCTCGTCCAACTCAAATCCGAGTTGAACAAGAGAAGCCTCAGCGCCAGTGGAGGAAAAAGTGACCTGGTGCTCAGACTTCAGGAGGCTTTGAACAACGAGGGTCATGATCCTGATGCATATTCCTTTGATGTTGACGAGGATGAACAGACAAGTACCGGCAATGACATGGCTGCGATGATACAACTCCTCTTGTTAAAAATGGACGAACAGAAGAACAGTCTCGACCAACAAAAGAATAGCCTCGAACAAAAGCTGGATGAACAAAAGAAAAATCTAGACGAGCAGAAGAGCAGCATTGAACAAAAATTCAACGAACAAACCAACAATCTGCACGGTCTTCAACAGAAAATGGATGAACAAAAGAATAATCTGGAAGAACAAAAGAACATTCTCCAGCAAAAATTCTAAGAAATCGATGACAAATTTGAAAGAATAGAGAAGAACGTTGATGACAAATTTGATAGAATAGAGAAGAATGTTGGCGAAAAATTCGAGGAAATGGACAGCAAAGTTCAGCAACTGGCAAAAGAGCTCGACACAGTGCGAAAACAGAAACTGCGAGAATGTTCTTTAAGCGGTCCAAGGAGAAAAGATTTGAAGCCTCCCTCATTCGATGGCCAGACCTCATGGTCTAATTATAAGAAGTAGTTTGAAATGGCTGTTGGATTTGTATTGAAAAGAATAAGTTCTATCATTTGTACCCACACAAACATTTTACAATATAAACAGATTACATCTTAAATATGCAGAAATTCTTAAAATTCGTTGTTAAGGCAAGTGAAACCCCTTTCTAAAACACGCAAATTGTGAGGTTGTTGAAGCAGATAAAACTTTTGAAACATTCAGCAAATCGGTTGACCGAGTAGTTGTGGAAACAAAATTGCAACACTTCAAATTGGAATAAATATTAATTGTCATTCAATGTGGTGTGAAAAAGGAATAAGGCAAAGCGCTCAAAGGATTTTTAATCCTTAAAGTGTTTACACACAACACAGCGCGATGAAGAAAAATTTGGCAAGAAATAAAGAGAAATACCGGTGTACAGTGATTTTAAATGACTTAAAATCAACATATTGTGATAACCACTTAAATGTCAGCAGCGAAATCTAGATTTACAGAGCAGAAGATGTCAATACTCGAAGAGCAAAAGATTTCGATACTTGAATAACAAAGTCTCGGCCATTGATGACTGGAGAGTGGAATCGAATTTTCTAGCAAATTGAAATTTGTATGGGACGCTGGGTGGCGAGGATTGTTCTCGAAGTATGCCATTCGAGTATAAATACCAGCATCCCCAAGGTATGCAAGCAGTTCATCAGTTGAATTTGAAGTGTTAATTAGTAGAAGTGATTAAGTGGTTTAAGTAAAAGATAAGAAAAGTATAAGCGATTGAAAAATTGGATTGTATGAAAGAAACAATTAAATAGTGAATTGTAACTGAATAAAGCGATTTCTATTGAAAAGAATAAGTTCTATCATTTGTACCCACACAAACATTTTACAATATTTTAAAGAACGAATGAAAGAAGGCTTAAGGGTAAGCTGATGAACATTTATATGAATGAAGTAACGGAATACTAATGGCAATGTCGTTGGAGTAGCGGTGGTGAATATAGGAATAGACCAAGGTAAGGCCGGAGACATTACGTCGGCGCACAGTGGCACATTTAGGGAGAAGTGCTTGCATAATTCAATTTTCCGGTGGGTCTATAATGCAACATTTTTAAATTCACTGGATTAATAAATGTTTGGAACTCTTACATAAATTATACGCACTTTGAATTAAATAATAAAAGTAATAAGCCAAAAATAAATAATATAATAAATACAATCCGGGATAATGAGAGGTAGGCGTAAAACATATTAATAGAAGGATAATGTAAAGATAAGGGGGAAAAAAGAGAAAAGAAGAAGGAAAGTAATTATTAATATTGCTTAATGTGTTCCAGTGCTGCATTTTTGAATAATATAGTTCCCATTGCTTGCTTGGCCATTAAAGGAAGTGCGTTACAAAGCCTGGTAACATAGATAAAGAAGAGGCCCGCTAAAAAACAGGATAATCAACTCCAAACCGGGTGAGACATCTGCTGAAAGATGTGCCAGCAGAGGTACGCCGCAAGGCGGTATCCTCTCTCCCTTTCTCTGGAACTTAGTAGTTAATGAACTGCTGATATACCTGGAAGCGGGTGGCAGCAGGGTGATTGCCTATGCGGATAACGTTGCTATAGTCGTCTCAGGTAAGAATCTTAATATCATTAAAGAACTCCTTCAAGTAAGTCTCAATCGATTAACACATTCAAGAATGGCAATGTACGAGTATTACAACTTGGATTACAGCCACAATTTGCTTCCACTTTTACTGCTGAAACATTTACCATTTTTGTTGCCCTACAAGAAACCATAAAAGCTAAAGGTGAACATGTACTAGGTGGGGTGAAAAGTAACCTAGTTGATCGCCAGAATGCGCTGCTACTGCAACAAAAGTTATGGTGCCTTGAAGTCCGTTCATATTTAGGCAGACATGTCAAATTTCAGTGCGATACTGTCTTTAGTTTTGTTTTGACAGATGATTGTTGTTGACGTGTTTTGCATCATGTTGAGTATGGACAAAAACGATTTTCGTTCTCTCATAAAACATTATTTTTTGAGAGGCAAAACGGCGAAGGAAACAAAAGAAAAGTTGCATAAATATTATGGAGCTAATGCTCCGTCAGATTACACCGTCAAATATTGGTTTCGAGAGTTTCGTGGTGGCCGCAACTCCACTACCGATCAAGTCCGATCAAGCGGCAGGCCTTCCGATGTGGTTACAGAGGACAATGTCAAAAAAAATACATGAAATGCTGTGGGCTGGAAAAACCATCAACAGCGAGTATTACTGTGCATTATTGGAACGATTGAAGGCCGAAATCGCTGCAAAACGGCCTCACATGAAGCGAAAAAAAAATTGTTTTTGCAAGACAATGCGCCGGCGCACAAAAGCATCGCAACCATGGCTGAAATCAATGACTTCCGGCTCCAATTGCTGTCGCATCCACCGTATTCGCCCGATTTGGCTCCCTCGGACTATTATCTCTTCCCAAACCTCAAAAGATGGCTCATCAATAAAAAATTCAGCTCACGCGAGGAAATCATCGGGAAATTCCGGGAACGTTTTGATCAAGGTGGTATACAAGCCAAAGAGATCTTCACAGAAAAAAACTTTCTCAGTAGCTGATACTAAGCGCATGCACAATCAATTTAACACTCCGCGCAACAAAAAAAGCCGCAAACGATATTTAAATTTTTTCGACTAATTACTCTTTAGGGATTTCCCTAATTATATTTTATTGCTTCAGGGTTTAGTTTAGCACATCTGAGAATGCTAAAGTTTATAGTGCATGAAGTTGTTTATCTTCAGCGAAATTGAAAAGTTGATATCACGATATCAAAAATAATACAATTCAGTGAAGAAAATAAGGCGGAAAATTGGATGCAATGAGAGTTCTGTAAAACGATTCTCTAACAAATATCGTGAAGATCATGCTCTGACTAGAAAAAATGCGACAGGGTTGAAAAGGTGTGTGCCTGTTCGGAAGGAACTAAAGAGGCTTAGCTTGAGAAATAGGTTTGAAACCGCCCCGGAATTGAGAGCTGACCTCGGTAAAGCTACTGGTGCTGGAGTTAGCGTCAAGTATGGAAACGCTGACTGCGAAAACCCCGATACCAATTTTTCAAGATGATTCAGCACCACGCCATCGAGCAAAATTTAAATTAAATTTTTTTCCATATTTTTGGATGTTTTAAAAGCCTTATGATCTTACATTTTAAATTTCTTTCACAGATTGTAACTTTGAAAGACAAATTAGGGATAAAATCCCTAATTTGACCGGGAAATTCTCCAGATCTAAAACCAATCGAAAACGTCTGAGATCTTCCGGGAAAGCGGTTGAAGACGTTGTTAAGGTGGTGCTACGAACTACAATAATAGAATCATTTTACAATACTGTCAAAGTCTTATATTATGTAAAGAGGTTTCTTAGTGTAACAATAATATAAAAAAGAAATTAAATTTGAGCTTTCTTTTCAATTTATACTGAAATCAATACTTGGGCAACATCTGATATTTTGCGGTCTGATAGTAAAATTATTACTTTTTGCGAGTAATGCTGCAAAATTTTTTGTCAAATTGGGCTATATATCAATTTAAATGCTGAACATTAAAAATAAAGAGCGAATTTGTAGCGATTAATGATCTTTTGTTTATATATAGGGTCCGCCATCTAACGTTTTTTTTTTCAACTAGTGCTTAGTTCGTGAATGGTAACACTTAGCTCATGTCTGATTTGACAGATAATTAGTTTTATCCTTCCGCTGAACGCATATGCTTGTGTATACGCTTGAACAACGCTGGGAACGTGGGCCTGCGATCGACTTAGAGAAGATGCCGATTTTGCCAAAAAAAATCATCTTTTCAGATGAAGCTCATTTTGATCTTGGCGGGTATGTAAACAAACAAAATTGTCGCATTTGGGGCACAGAAAACCCGCACGCATACATTGAAAAGCCGATACACCCAAAAAGAGTCACTGTTTGGTGCGGATTTTGGTCCAGAGGCATAATTGGGCCATTTTTCTGTTTTTTGGCCGTTACAGTCAATGGCGATCGTTATCGGGCCATGTTGAACGAATTTTTGTTCACAAAAATTGAAGAGGAGGATATTGGCAATATTTGGTTTCAACAGGACGGCGCTACGTGCTACACAGCCGAAGCTACACTCGATGTTTTGCGCCCTGTTTTTGAAAATCGCATTATCAGCCGACATCAGTCGTTTGGCCACCTCGGAGCTGCGATTTGACACCGTTGGACTATTATTTGTGGGGTGCCGTAAAAGATAAGTGTTCCGCCGACAAGCCAGAGACAATTGACGCTTTAAAGGTCAATATTCGTGAAGCCATTGGTGAAATACAGCTGCACACAATCGATAATGTGCTTAAAAATTGGACCGATCGTGTAGGCTACTGCATGGCCAGCCGAGGCAGCCATTTGAATGAAATTATTTTCCATTATTAACCGGAAGGATTGTACTTTCAAATAAAAAAAGAAATTTGAGAAAATATTCAGTAGTTTTTTTATAGCATTTTCAAAAAAAAAATTTTTTGGCGGACCCTATATAATTTGCGCGCGCTCAAGGTATTTAAGTACCCTTAAAATGTTTGCACACAGCGCGGGCGAAGGAAAATCAGGGAGGATGGAAAGAGAGGTATCGGTGAACGCTGGTTTCAAATGCTTGAGGGTTATAATGACTAGGGAATAAAGAGCTAGGCAGGGCATTCCATAAGTGAGTTGTACGGCTTAGGAACGAATCACGATATTTCAGAGTACGTCCGAAAGTGAGTATGAGGGTATACTGATGAGCATTCATAGCATGAGAGACGAGTGTTACGGTTAAAAGTCTGAAGGGCCGGAATGTTACTGGTGATTTCTATGGAGAAATGGTGGTGGAAATAGCGATAAAACATAGTGAGACACACGACATTACGTCGATGTTCGAGGCTGTTCGTTGTTTAAGTGATATTTGTATCACCTGAATACTATCTAGCAGGTGCAGATGTTTTGGGAGTTCCCGACCAGATGTGGGCATTGTACTCCAATTTCGGGCGGATAAATGCCTTATATACTGAGGACAGATCAGAAGGGGTGAAGTATTTCTTACATCGCTTGAGGAAACCTTGACATTTCGGAGCATTTTTGACGACATCGAATATTTGGTCATTCCAACGTAAGTTGTCATTGAAACACATACCGAAAATTTAAACATAACGATCCTAGTGCCATTCATGGATAATGGCTGGGTGTTTAAATTTCGCTTTAACGACAGCAGACAGCATTGTGTTTTGGAACCATTCAATTCCACTCTGTTGATAGTTCCCCAATTGGTTATGCTGCTAATATCGGAATTTAATGAGCTTGACATACGCTGCCGTTCTCATTCTACAGCCGAAGAGCAGGGACGTGAGTCCGGGAACGAATATGAAAAGCAGAGAGTACTGTCGTCAGCAAAGGAATATATTGGATTAGAAGTAACAGACAAGAGATCGTTGATGAAAATTAAAAATAGTGTTGGAGACAGAACGGACCCCTGGAGCACACCAGCATTTATTTTGTGAATATCGGACTTGAAAACATCCAAGACAACTTGAATTGAACGTTCCGAAAGGTAGTTTATAATCCATTGAAGAAGAGAGTCGTCGATCCCTAATACACGCATTTTCGACAAAAGAGCCTGATGCCAAACTCTGTCCCATTGAGGATTCGATTCAAGTGCAGGCAGGGACAAAGCACAATCTGGGAATGTTGAGCTGGCCGCAAAGTGTGCAGCAAGCACATTGGCCTTGTCCAAAGAGCTGACAGCTGGAATGTCATTGTAAATGAGCATTGGGATGGAGAATGAGGCGGAATCTCTAATGTTTTTGACAAACGACCAATAATTTTTACCGCCTTTGGGACATTACAGTATTTTTGGCCTCAGTTCTTGGTCGTATTGGAATTTCACACGCTTAAAAAAGGCGTTGCAGTCATTTCTGGCTCGTTTGAACTTTTTTCGATTTTCCTCTGTCGGGTTGGTCTTGAAGGACCGAAAAAACCTTTCTTTAACCCTGACAGCCTCTTTACAGCTCCAGTCGTACCATGCGTTTTCTTTTGGTCTTTTAACCATTTATATGATACATTGGCTTTATCTTCATATGCACATATATCGTCATAATGGTTAATTTCGGATAGATTGATGTACGAATATCTATGTACGACTATATTATGTTTGTATGCAGACAATTCAGTGAAGTGTATTGATTAGTTTGTTGGTGTTTTACATATTAACAGCCAAAGCTAAAGTAAATTTCATAACATGCACTATTTAACTTACAAATGTGATTTCAGGAGGGTGCAATCAATTAGATTCTACCTCGCATAACCCACTGGCTATACACCTCAGTCATAAGACCGATACTTATTTACGGGGTGGTCATTTGGTGGATGGCCTTAGAAAATGCAGTCAACTCCATTAAACGAAGCAGAGTGCAAGAGACAGCATGTCTATGCATAAGTCGAGCCTTACCACTTTAAAGCGACTAAACAGTGGACAAATAATTCATTTGGCCAAGCCAACATTCTTAATACATTAGAAATCCTCTCAGAGAAGGTGTAGTCGATACACCATAACTGAACTTTAGTTTGACAAAAACTTCCATGTAAGCTTCCCCTCTAGATCCTTCTGGGAGGAAGATGCTTTCATGGAGGACAAATCAATCCATCTCTACACAGATGGATCTAAAACCGATAAGCTAAATCTGAGCCTCTCTTACCGTTTTCCAAATCACTGTAGCGTGTTACAGGCGGAAATTTTGGCGATTAAAAAAGCTCTGTCCTGGATGAAGAAAATCGTGATATCTACAAAGGAGATCCGCATCTTTAAGGATAGTCAGGCGGCTATCAAGTCCCTGGACTCGGTCTTATTAAATCCTAAAACCGCCCTTGAATGCCGATCATCTCTCATGGTAGTTTCAGAGCACTTCAACCTTCACCTTTGTTGGGTGCCGGGCCACAGAGAAATTCCAGAGAACTGTAGAACCGACGCCAAAATTGGAACCACTCTACCACTCTACCTATTTCTAAAAAGGTTTGCGAAGGTGAGGTGCGAAGGCGAATTGCTTCACGCAACCATTTCATAACGCCCAAATAATACTCTTTGTTTACTGTCTGGCATTCTGGCAAAAATTCATGATGCACTACACCGTTGTAATCCATGAAAACCGTGAGCATTGCCTTCTTTTTTACTGAAAACGACGTGGTTTTTTTTTTTTGGTATCGGCTCATTTGATGAACTCCATTCACTTGCCTGATGTCTGGATTGCGTGTCGTACTCATAAACCCACGTCTCGTCTTTAGTAATGATCCTTTTGATGAATGTGGGATCGGATTCAGCCTCGCAAATCATCTCTTTTGCGACGTCAACACGGTCTCTTTTTTTGCATGAGGTCTTTTGGCATCAACGACGGAAACCCAAATCATTAACCAAAATGTCTTGGACGGATCCATAGGCAATGTTCAAGTCCTCCGCTATCTCTCTGATGGTTAATTTGCGGTTATTGACCAACATTTCTTTTACTCCATCAATGTTTTCGTCGGTTTTCGATGTCGATGGTCTGCCACTGCGTTCATCGTCTTCGATTGACTCACGACCATTTTTGAACCGCTCGTGCCACTGGTAAACGACCGTTTTCTTTAGAGAATCGTTGCCGAAACACTTTTCAAACATTTCCAACGTCCGCGCACCATTAAATCCGTTTTTTACGCAAAATTTAATACAAGTTCGTTGATGCAAATTTAAATCCATTTCTAAAATTGTAAAAAATCGCCAACACAGACATAGTTAGATGTACTCTTGGCTACGTAACTTTTGCAAATGTCAAGCTATGACGCTAAGATTTAGAGGGTATGTCTACAACATTTACCAACTTAACAAAAAAAACAGAACACAAATCGGAACAATGGGAGCGCCGCACTAGCTGAAGCATTTGCTATTTGTACTTGATTTCAAAGGGCTTTTGCTAATGATTTGGCGTTTGTGTTTGGGTCGGATAGACCTCTAGTGATCTGGGTTTACTGAGCACAAGAAAACCGCTTTTAACGCCAAGAATTAAGAAAAGTCGTCTGGAATGAGCAAGAAAAAAACAGAATTGGGTCTAGTTGAAGAAAGAATGTGTCCGAAGATCTCTAAGGGTGTCATGATTTGGGGGATCATAACTAACGGTATAGTTGGAACTCTTTTTATAATCTATGGATCCATAAATACTTTAAAGTGCAAAGAGGTTGTAAAAAACGCCGTCGTTCCCACTATATAAGAAGTGAGCCAGTAACACGCGGGTGTCCTTTTTCAAGACAATTCCATACGAATCCTTAATTTTTGTGGTGGTTTTAATCAATTTGAACTAATCGTTTCGAAGGTTCAAAGTTACGAAAAAGAACTGGGGATAAATTCACTCCATTATCCCGGAAAGTCCTGACATCGAATGGGTGTAAAACTCAGGTATAAAAAGCCCAGAAATTTCCAGGAATGAAGAAGTCAATTCGAAAAATTTGGTATGAAAAAATTAACACCAGCTAAATCACCAGCCTTTACGATTCAATGTCAAAAAGGGCTGAATCCCTTATAAAACCCAAGAGGGCCGCATGCCATATTGAAAATTGAAAACATCTTATTAATGCTATGAATGAAAACGTGATACATACCTCCACTCTTTCAACACCAGTAGGGCAAAGTCAAAATTTTCTGTTTTACTTGAGTTGGGGTTTCTTTGTGCATCGTATGTATTGTATATAAATAATAAAAGAACAATAGGGGTATAAAATGTAAAAGGACAATTAGTGTGTACTTACGAACAGGAAACGAAGGGTATGTACGGATAGATTGTCAAATAATAGGTTGTGAAGTTATATATGATTCCCAAAATAGATTTCATATCCAATCCAAGAGCGCCTGGTTTCACATGACAAGCCCTATCATAAACTCAAACACAATAAATCTTTAAAACTAACTCGCTGTCGAAGGCGCGAGTGCTAAAAGTGGCACTCCCCCAGTGGCAACGGAAAAGAGATACAGGTCTTGGCCGTAGTAATGTGTTGGCTTCCCAATCGGACGGTTCTGGGTCTAAAATCAGCCGTGCCCGAAAGACATTCTTTTTTTCATGCCACTAAAATCTCGTGAGATGAAAAGTTGCCTAAAATACAACAACAAGTCCAATTACACTAGTAATTTAGTCTCCCCATTAAATGATAGATGCCACCCATGGAGCGAAATAACCACTGAGCCCAAATATCTTTATTTCTCTCTCTCTATTCCTTTTTAAACAAATTTAGCACGTGCTCTGGCATTTTAAGAGTAGTAATACCATTTTGAGTGTTAAAAAAAAAACACAAAAAACAGGTCGGTGGAAATGACAACCACTGAAACCGACCAACTTCTCAGAACTGAAACTGTTGCCCTCTTCTTCTGTCCCGAACAGGGCCAACAGAAAGAATGTTTCTGCACTTCCTCTGTCGTTGAGTCTTTCCGCGCACAAAGCCCAGATGAAACTGGTGCTGCAACAAACAAAAGCTTCAGTTCCAGTGGACAAAAACTAAACCAGCGGTGGTTTTACCCGCACACGATGTCAAGTGCCTTAAACAGCATAGGTCGTAGTTCTAGTCGACGGAAGTCGACTGGCGCTCCGAATCGGGAAGGCTGGCAATGACAACAGTCTGAATGGCGCTGAGTGCAAACATTGTAACATGTTATCATATGTAACAAATAAACACAAATAAATTTGCGGTAAAATTTCCGAATTGGGAAATGTGACGCAAAGTCGGTCGCCAAGTCTCATACATTGCCTTATGTGATAAAACTTCAGAAGAAAAGTAAGTTTTTGTCAAATTGGCACTCGTCAGCCAGTAATTTGGGTAAATCACAGAAATATTCTTACATGCATTTACGATTTCAACGACTTCCATTGAATTGAGATTTAACAAAGAAAAGTTTTTGTTCAGTTTGCAAAAAATCTCTTCGCGTTTGTTTAGGTTAAAAAACAAAACATTTTTTTGTTGGCATGTGGATCAGGAAATTCATTTACATTGGATCGAATTCCCATGATGCCTTTTGGAAAAATGCGTTCAATATTTTGGAATAAATTGTCTGTTTCAGTGAGAATATGATTATATTCTAAAAGGTACAAGTACAAGGTACAAAATTAACGATTTGTACAGCTTAATGGCTGTACTTAAGGCTTAATGGCTGTTTCTGTAATGTAACGTGAACTCTGTTTAGCTCACCAAGTATTGGCAGTCCCCTCAAGGTGATTGTTTGATGCGGCATTTGCAGTGAAAAGGGATTGGCCCTTATGTTTTTGACAACCCCGACGACGCGTAACCGTAACTGGCGAGCGTTACAGACAGAAGTTAAACGAGCAGGGCGGAGCAACCGGTCACATAGCTCGGACAATGGTGGAGATTTTGAATCACAAATTTCCAGGCGTTTTGGCGATTTGAACCAGCAGGCCAGATCGCCAGATCTAACGGCACCAAACTTTCCTTCCTTTGACTACAAACTTTGCAAGCCCTAAAGGCTAACATTGAAAAAGAAATCACCAATTTAGAGCCAGATGTTTTGCGAGCAACAATTCAAAATGTCGTAAAACGAGCACAAATGTGCAGTTTTAGTTTTAAATGCATTTTATTTTCTTAACACTATAACACTCTTACATTCTAACAAAAAATGCTTAAATGCTAGCTTACAATTACTTAACAATCTTATGCTAACTTACTGGCCCCACACAGGCACTCTAAGCTACTCTGAATACTTATATCTATGGTCTTTCAACTTCATTTACATTTTATTTAGGAATACTTATTTTCTATACTTAAGGCTAAGAAAAAAATTTGCTTACAAAAACATAGCATCAATTTATGAAGTGGTCATTTGACTGATATCATTTTTTTAGCTTAATGTCATCAATTGTACAACCTCAAATAAACTTTTCGTGAAAACAGAGCTAGATTTTTTTTCATTCCTAACAAAACCGCCGATTCACATTATGACATTACTTTGTCCCCACCTTGTACTTTACCTTCAACCAGTTTAAGTACTCGGAAAGGTACCCCTATTAGACCACATCAGACATAGTTGTTTCAAATGTAAAAAGAAGCAACTCTAATGATGAAAATCATCATTTCTCTTTTGTCTCCTCGATAACTGATAAGGGGTGTCCCTTAACTTGGCATTCTATAGCAATAACAAGGAAAATCGCGGTATCAGCTGGGATTTCGGATGTAGACTGAAAACTAAGGACTTGCCAGCGTGTGTTAGCTGAAGCCCAAAGAAAGCGTTTGAAAACAAAACCCGTTTTACTTCAACGTCATTAAAACGCCCGTTTGACCTTTGCCAGAAATCGTTTAAAATGGAAGATGAGAAACGGTTTGCCTTGATGGATCTAGCGGATTGCGTCATTATTTTTATGATTCGGGAAGGATGACTTAAGACGACGCCTTGATGTCAAGGCGAAAGTGGAATCATGATTTGGACAGAAATATAATACCAAAATAAGACTAATATCCGCTTCGTAAACGGCAGGATGAAAAATGACAATTACCTTATCTTAGACGAAGAGATCGTGCATCATAACCAAGAAAAATTCGGCAAAATTTCATCCTGCAATAACATAATGCAGCAATCTACACATCTCGGAAAGTGAAAGAGTACTTCGAGCGTAACAACGTTTGTGTTCTTGACTGGCCAGAGCTGACAGTTTATCAGTTTCCGTGACCTTAGAAAGAAGGGACTTAATTCCAAGGGTCTGGAGGAGGAAAGAGAAGAAGAATCAACTTTTAGGGACGCACTGGACAAATGCTGTTTTCCATCTGTCGGAAAAGCGTGCTAAAGAGTAGGATTGATGAAAAAGCTTAGGCAATGGTTTTGCCAGCGTGGAGGAACACCTATTCAGAAGAAGGGGATATATAGCATCTGGACGAGCGAATTTGTGTATGTTAAGATCATTAAGTACTCCTACTACTACACGAGATTCATTCCATTGAAGATTCGACGCACTCAAGTATAGGCGCAGACAAAGCACAATCCGGAAGTGTTGAACTGGCCGCAAAGAATGCAGCAAGCAGATTGGCCTTGTCCAAAGAGCTGACAGCTGGAATGTCATTGTAAATGATATACAGGAATACTTCGATTTAAGTCACTAATTGGTTCTGACAGACCCGACGTAAATCGAAAATGACTTAAACTGAAGCACTGAAATTGAAAAATTCAGACATCGAAGATTTTAGGTTACTTTTCATTTATTTCAGTGTTTTTATATGCAATTATAAACTTTACAAACTGTTATGTAGGTACATATGCATATTGGAAAATCATACAAACTGTTAAGATAATTTAAAAGGATTAAAATGTTTTATTTTTTGAAACATTAGTCTTCATCACTTGATGAAAGTAGCATTGTTACCGAATGTCGCTGGCTTAGATGTAGTGGGCTTAAGAAAACTTGTTACATTTGCCTGTGTAACCTCCAGCTTCTTTATTTTATAACGGTTTTTGTATGTTAAAATGCTATTAAAAATTTAGAATGCAACTGGTTTACTTCATTCTTTTTTTTGCTGGGTCATATTTCAAAATATTGAATGCCTCTTCAATGTGTTAAAAAAAGCTGATAACTTTTTTGTAGAAAACTGGTCTTTTTCTGATTGTTCAGGCAAACATGTAAGCTTTGAAGAAGTTCCTTATCAGTAAGAGGCTCTTCTTTTTGCTTGATTAACTCGCTAATATCGCAACTTCTGCAACTACCCGTCCTTCTTCGTTTAACTGAAGATCCACGTCATGATCTCGAATTCATTCGGTTCAAACTTTCCGCCAAAACTTACTCATATGTGATGCTGTAACATCATTCCAAGCGTCTCTTATATTTATAATTGCTTTATAGATGTCGTATTTACGCCAAATTTCTTTAATGGTCGCTTCGCTTTTTGTGTTGTCTAAAGATTTGCTTTTATCATCTGCTTGAAAGTCCTTCAGATGTAATATGTTTTAAAAGAAGCTATAGCTCCTTGATCCATGGGTTGCAGTAATGATGTTCTGTTGGGTGGTAGAAAAATCACTTTTACATTTTATCAATTTCATCTGTTAGGATGGCCAGGGGCATTGTTGTCAAAGATCAAAAGAATTTTATATGGTATATTATTTTTCAAACAGTAGTTTTTAACGGCTGGACAAAACAAGTTCTTAAAACACTCAGTAAAAAGAGCCGCTGTTATCCATGCATGTTTGTTTGATCGCCAAATTAACAGGAGGTCAGTTTTTGAAACATTTTTTAGAGCTTGTGGATTTTCGGAGTTATATACCAACAGCGGTTTGAGTTTAAAATCTCCGTGTGCATTTCCTCCCAAAAGAAGCATCAGTCTCTCTTTGGCCGTTTTGTAGCCAAGTGTTGTACTTTCTGCCTTAGAAATAAATGTTCTTCATGGTAAACGCTTCCAATACAACCTCAACAAACATCGACGTTAAAAACTTGGCTTGGGATATAACCTCCTGCTTCAATCATTACTTCGAGTTTGTTTGGGAAACTTGCTGCTGCTTCAGTATCGGCGCATGCGACTTCTCCACTCAATTTGACACTGTGAAGTTGGTATCTTTTTTTAAACTTGTCGAATCATCATCGAATCATTTTAGTTTTTTACTTTGCTAAACAAGCTCGAGGCTTTTGCCTGAATGACAGCAGTAGTCACCGGAATTCTCCTATGGTTCAAATCTTGTATCCAGGTAAATAAAAGTTTTTCCATTTTCTCCATAACAAGAGGTCTGCGTTTGGTTATGATAGTGTCTGAGGTAGATACTTCAGCTTCAACACTTCTACGAAGCTTATCTCCACTAGCCTTCATAGTACGGATAGTTGATTGAGGAAGTCCCATAGACCGTGCAATATGAGCTGCCTTTTCTCCTTTTTCCAAGCGTTGTAGAATATTCAGTTTAGAGTTTATTTCTAAAACGTTTCTAGGTCTTTTCTTGAGAACTTTAGGTAGCTCACAAGCGTTTCTTTTTCCGTCCTTAACAAAAAAAAAGCTACAAGAAGATAAGTGCATGTTACATTTTAACACATGTTCACATAGTATGAATATTTGAACTTACCAAAATGGGTCACAATTAAACTATAACAATAAATATGTACCAGTATTTGATCTTTTAAAAGGTTTTAATTACTTTAGTTTTTCACTTTCGTAACTTAATCGAAGAACAGCGTAGTATGACAACTGATAATAGTAATATGAAAAACTAATGACATACAAACAGATACATGTAGTAATGGTTATAATACAGTCTTTATTAATTTAAATGAAAGTAACACTAGATAGGATAAATGTAATAATGGTTATAATACAAAGTTTCAAGTGGACTGTTCAGATCATCACGACCGATCCCGACAACGGATATTTCACAACTGCTTTTGCCACTGTCTGCACTTTTGTAGTCAATCTTCTTCTTCGTCCTCTCCTTCTTCTCGTTCTTCTTGTTTTCCTTCTTCTTCTGAGTTGCCATAGGGGCATCCAGACAATCAGTGCTGACACTTGTTACATACATATATTCATATGTACATAATTTGGACGGCCTACTAGAAAAAATATTTCGAAGCAAAAACATAGTAAATGGAGGTAGCATCCTGAATATTTTTGCCGTCATAAGTCGAAATGATGTTAATCGAAGCATCTTAAATCGAGGTATTACTGTATATATATACACATGTATAAAGGGTTTTCCAATAGGGACTTGACAACTTTGAATTTAATGTGTGAACGCACTCTTTCACTAATCATCAAACTGTCACTGTCAATTTATTCAGTAAACTCAACATTTTCATCATGGTAAAGTACACGAACGAACAACGTCTGCAAATTATAAAAATTTTCTACCGAAATTCGGAGTCTGTAACTGCAACTTTAACAGCGTTAACTCCAATTTTCGATCGTAATTCTCGCCCTAGTAGACGGGCAATAACAATTTTGGTGCGAAAATTTGAGTCTACATATTCGTTGTGTGATGTTGCCGTGTCAGTGAGACAACGGGTTGGTCGAAGTGTCGAAAATATCGCTGCCGTTCAGGCGTCCGTAGCAAACGATCCAAATCAGTCAATTCTACGGCGTTCTCAAGAATTGGGCATCGTTTAGACCACATTATGGTGTATTTTGCGTAAGGATCTTGGTTTACACCCATACAAGATCAAGCTGACTCAAGAATTGAAGCCGATGGAGCATTTGAAGCGACGTACGTTCTCCGATTGGGTTCTGGAGAAGATGCGCCAAGATGATGAATTTCATCGTAAAATCATCTTCAGACGAAGTTCAGTTTTGGCTCAATGGGTTCGTCAATAAGCAAAATATGCGTTATTTTTTCGGGTGAAAATCCACATGTGCTTCATGAATCACCACTTCGTCCACAAAAAATAACTGTTTGGTGCAGTTTGCATGCCGGCGGCGTTATTGGGCCATATTTTTTCGTCGACGATAACGATCGTCATGTTACTGTGAATGGTCAGCCTTATCGCGCCATGATCACTGATTATTTTTGGCCCGAATTGGAAGATATGGACTTGGACGACATGTGGTTTCAACAGGATGATGCCACACAGCACACGCTACAATCGATTTATTGAAGAGCAAGTATGGTGAGCGTGTTATCTCAAGAAATGGGCCAGTCGATTGGCCGCTTCGTTCGTGCGATTTAACGCCGTTTGACCATTTTCTGTGGGGCTACGTCAAGTCATTGGTTTATGCCAACACGCCGACGACGTTGGAAGAGTTCAGAGCCAACATTGTACGCGAAATTGGGTCCAACGAATCGACCGCTGCAAACGTGTCCGCGGTGGCTATATGAACGAAGTCGAGTTGCATTCATAAATATTTTGATTGTACTTCAAGCCGATAATAAAGTTTTTGAAATATCTCAAATGGTTTGCGTTTTATTTAGAAAAAAGTTGTGAAGTCTTTATTGGAAAACCCGATATTATAATCTATATATGCATATATGTCAAGGAATCTACCCTTATGTCTTCGATACATTAACCGGAACACCCTGTATAACTATTAGCTATTTTCGTGTAATTTTCTACTTTTCTAACCGCTCTTTGTATAACGCAATCTAAAACGATCACACCTCTCGAAAGTGTTATTTCGCTGCCTTTATGCAGATAATGCTCGTATGTGTATATTCCATGTAAGGTTAATGATATAAATAGAAAGTTTTGTTTAAACTCGCTATTAAAGACATTTTAAAGTAGTCAAAACTGTCAATCCAAACATGTAAAACAGTAATGAATCAAGGAGGAAGACATGTCATATATTCCGATAGCTTACAAACCTGTACTTAATGCTATCAAAATTCCTATAAACACTGAGCTCATATCAGAATCAGATATCAACTCTTTAAACCGCCAAAAAGTATAAAGTTCGTGTAGACTACTGGGATCCAAGAAAAACGCAACCGCCGAACCGGTAAATAGATTTAACACCTTCTGATGTGATTAAACTCACTAAGAAGTCACAAATGCTCACATTAAAAACGATTGGAGGCTGAGAGGCTCAACATTCCTAATCAACAAATTTGTAACTCTGTACGATTACGACTTGGTACCTTGGCTTTGTTTTTTTTAAAGAACACTCAAGTAGGTATGACTACACTTATGATGGCAAAGCATGTGTTAAGTTTTTCGCAAAATGCGAGAGAAAGAGAAAGAACGATTTTTGCGCTCAGTGGCTATTTGGCTTCATGGGTGACATCCAACATTTAATGGGTATACTAAATTATTGGTGTAAATTGACTTGATGTTCAGTTTACGAGATTTTAGTTGCCTGAAAAACTGTCTTTCGGTCACGGTTGGTATTTAACCCCGATCATTCCGATGGGGAAGCCAATACGGCTTCTCGTGAGCACCCTTTTTGTAGCCAGGTTGTGACCCTGGAACATCACTTTAAATATAAAACATATTTAGAATTTTTTTTTTCATTTCTATATTTTAATAATTAATAATATTATCTTTAACATTTAATATAAAAATTGATTTTGGTCAAGCACAAATAACTCCTTCAAGCTTATTATTATTATCCGTAGCATTCTCGCATATATTTGATGTTATTTCCGAAATTTATTTTCGAATTTTGTCCTTAAGCATAAAGGGCATTTTAAGTGAAGTGGACAACGAAAAAAATATAATACTCTGAAATTCGTTCACATTCGGCCTAACTGTACTCCTAGAAGGTGTGAATGTAAACACAATTTTTTCTTGTATGAAGTTTAGTTGTCAAGTGATGGGCTTCCAAAGAATTGATTTAATATAAAGAACGGATCTCTCGGAAGCAGTTTTTCGAATTAACCCTCATCGGTTCTTTGTATACGACCGTATACAATTTTCGAATTTAGCATTGAATTTCGTAAAAAATAGCGTTAATTAGTTTGAATAATCGGAATTTCCCAAAATTGGTTGACGCCCATGCGTAGCGTTCTCCCAATTCAAATAATTACGAGTCGGTTCTTGTGTATACGATCAGATACAGTATAACCGTCTTCAAGTAAACATCGTTAGTGCATAAATTGTGTTTCGTAGTATTTTTTTATTCGTTTGCATTTTGTAAACATGGGTAGGATTTTGCGTGAAAATCGAAAAAGGGATGAGTTGACATTGACAATAACTCGGATAGTGATTTTAGTTTCGACGAAGAAGAAAACGCCGATTTTGTTTCATCGAACCATGATAGTTTCGAAAATGACGATAACGATGTAGAAGACATCGAACCATTAGACCAAAGTATAGCTGAAGAAATTGCTGTAAATCCACAGTATGAGTATGAAAGCCAAAGGATAAAAAAAATAGAATATTCTTCGGAGCCATTTGAATTCATTTCAACGGGCAGAAGTAACTATTACAGGTAAGAATACCCTTATATATCGTGTATCATTATTTGTATGCTTATAAGGAGAATGATTTTAGGTCCAAAAGCAACTGCACGTTTCAAAGTTATTGATACTTTCACTGCATTTCTAATCTTTCTGAATCCAGTTGAAGGCATTATTTTGAATATGTCAAATTTGTATGGCGTAAGAAAGTACAAAGAGAAATGGGAACATATTGATTTGGTTACATTGCATGCTTATTTCGGTTTATTGCTGCTTGCTGGAATATATAGCTCATATGGTGAATGTTTGACAACAACTTTGGAATGCTAAGAGACTGGTCGAGCAATATTTAGAGCAACAATGTCATTGAAGAAATTCAAGCAAATGTATGGATGTATCCGGTTCGAAGAACGTCTGACTTCCGCGTCTACGACTTCTGCTGTTCGTAACAAATTGGCACCTATTAGAAATGTTTTCGATAGATGGAACAATAACTTGAAAAATATGTACACACCAGGCAAACATTTTGCGGTTGATCAACAACTGATTCCATTTCGTGGCCGATGTCCGCTTCGACAGTATATTCCATCAAAATCTGCCAAATATGATACAGTAAAACTAAAAACGGCGTTGACACAATGGACCAAATGGTAGCCACACACACATGCAAACGGAAAATAAATCGATGGTCAATGGCATTATTTTGTAATATGCTTGATGTGAGTGCATTGAATGCATATAAGTTATTCGTTGAAATTTTTTCTGACTGGCATGCTGAAAAAACAAATAGAAATATTCGTCGTCGACTTTGTATAGAGCAACTAAGAATGGCTCTTGTTGATACATACATTGCTTTACGATCATCAAGGCCAAGAACAAGTGATGCTGCTGTTGTTTGCAATGAAAGTCAATTTCTTCGGCATTTGACACAAACAAAGAAAAGAGGTCGTTGTCATATCTGCACCTACAAAAACAACAGAAATACCTATGCAACACGATGTGGAAAGTGTGCAAAATATGTTAGTGCTGAACATCACTTTGATATCTGTTCAAAATGTACAAAATAATTATAGAAACAAAAAAAAAACTATTTCTGCGATTTTTCGATCTTTGTAATGAAATGCATATCTTGTTTAGTAGACTTTTTTTAATTTTTTTATATGTATACCCATGAATTTGATTTATAATAAAAACAAACATTTTCGAAAAGATAAAAAAACATAAAATGCCTATTTGTTTTCCCTTCGCTATATTTTATACAGGTAAAAAGTCGGTGTGTATATGATCGTATACGCAAGAACCAATCCGACAAAGTTTTGGAGGAACCGATGAGGGTTAAACAAATTTACAATAAAATATGAAATGTGGTGGCTTCTATAGGAAATGAACTGTTCTTTTTAATAATTATGAAATCAGATTTGAAATTTGATTTTTTTTTCTTGCAGAAAACCGGAAGTAAACATTACAAACCAGAATATTGGTGACTTGTGTACATTTCTTGGTAATTATTGATTTATTATGATCGCTATTGCGGTTGATAATCAATTTTGTCGGTCAGCGATTATTATTGTAATATCGGTATTGCGAGTGCCGACTGTGATCGGCTTTTATCGATTTTACAGCTGTTTATAGTAGATCGCAATTTCCTGATCGTTGGTCTCTGATTTGCAGAAAAAAAAGTTGTATGCGTACAAAATGTGAGTATTTTAATAAAAACATGATGTTTACGTAAAATAAAAACAAAACAAAAAAACATATAATTTATATGTAGGGCGAAACAAGTGACCAATTAAAAACAGCTGGAGCATTCGGTGAAAAATATGGAAGACATTGCCAAAGACAGCAAAAACCAAAGCTAAATTATGATGGGAAAAGATATCAAGGCAATGATTTTAATTGTGATCGATGTTATACGAGAATATTCGTTAAACACCAAAGATAAATCATTCATTCCGAAGATAAGATTAAACATAATTTAATACAAACTAACACAACGACAGAAATCTAAGACATTTTGAAGCAGCTAAAGGAGAAATTTAGTGATCCGTCTACTTTTACTTCTAAAAAGACTATGATACTGACTATTGCAGTTAGTCATGGAGTGAGAATAGGTTTGTAGAAGAATTTAGAACATCCAGACGACAAGCGAGAAAGGAAAGTAACTATAACCTGTTCAACAAAAATCTGCAGTACAGGGAAGATAAGAATATTTGCCTCTCACTCTGTTTGCAATGAAATGCATAAGCACTTCGCTCTTGAAAGCTCTCATGATATTCATATTTGGCGACAGGAATTTCTGAAAAGAATTACCATAGGGTTGACACTTCTTCTTTTGATGATATTATATTTTTGAGAAAAAAGTAAATACATAAATTGTATAAGTTAGATATTTAATTTATTTTTATTTATTGTACCAAACAGTGTGAAACTTACATAATAATATAATAAAAGCAAACTAATCAGAAAAAATTGCTGCTGTCGTTCTTATCGTTTAAAGTTATAACAATCTCCTCTGTTGCTGTTTCCGCGAAAATATCTAAATCCCTTAGGCTCAACTTTTAGTTCAACATGTTTGACGCGATTAAGTAATTTTTTCACCGTCCATTTTCTCAAGTGCTTTTGTTAATAGTAGCTTAACGTTTTTCATTTTAAAAGTTGTGTTTTTTGTTACTTAAGCCCATATCAACTCTATAGATTAAAGCGGTAATCGTAGTACTTTGTTTTCTGCCTCTACTTCCTCTTTTATCATAAATGCATCTTAAGCCAATCATATATACTTGTTCTAAAAATATTAACATTGCATACATCTACATAAAAAGAGTTTTCCAATATTATATACCTTATCAAAATCAGTTCTGTAAAATAGTCGTATAATTAATTACAATCGTGTTTATTAATATAATGAATGTGTAATGATTTCTGTAACACGCATTTTAGTATCCATACAAAAACATTTAACCAAATAAATATATGGTACGTTCACATATGGCAACACCTGCCGCTCATTTCGATTAAAAATCGCTTCTAAAAGCAACAAAACCCAAAAAAAGCAATATCGCGTTGTTAAAATGAATACTGGTAAACCTGGGCCTGTTAGAAAATGGCGAATACACATGTATTGTAGTTAATCATTCCGCCTCCGACTTCGGGGTAGACTGGTCGCAGTGGAATTGTATCGGATGGTTAGAGGATTTACGACAACAATTTCAATGTAAACCAGTGGCCACTTTGGTGGGAAATTGTAGTATTTTGAACTTAAAACTGCGCGATAGGCACCCGTGCTCGAAAAAAAGCACTCATATAAGGCCTGTACTACAGATTTTTGTTGAAAAGGGTATAGTATTGTAAAACGTTTGTGTGGGTACAAATGATAGAACTTATTCTTTTCAATTCAAATCGCTTTATTCAGTTACAATTCACTATTTGATTGTTTCTCTCAATACAATCCAATTTCTCAACCGCTTATACTTTTCAAATTCAACTGATGAACTAAACTTGCATACCATGGGGATGCTGGTATTTATACTCGACTGACATACTTCGAGAACAGTCCTCGCCATCCAGCGTCCCATACAATTTCCAATTTGCTAGAAAATTTGATTCCACTCTACAGTCATCAATGCTCGAGACTTTGTTATTCAAGTATCGAAGATTTATCTTCTGCTCTTCGAGTATCGACATCCTCTGCTATGTAAATCTAAATGTCGCTGCTCACATTTAAATGGATCACACTGCTCCCTCCCTACAGGGTTATCACCTTGTATGGACCTTCCCAGTCCTGTTGCAATTTTGGTGATTTGCCTTTCTTACGCTGAGGATTATACAGCCAGACCAGATCTCCTTCGTTGAAACCGGAAGATTTCGCCTTGATATCGTACCTAGTCTTCATGCGGCTGCTTGCTAGCTTCATCTTTTCTCTGGTGTCTTCATGCAATTTAAGAATCCTGCTGCGCAAGTCATTCACGTACTCGTTCACCTCTTTGGGCTCCGTCGGTGGGGATCCGAATTTTGCTTCACTTGGCAACCGAATTGTTTGACCAAATAAGATCTCGGATGGTGTGTGTCCTGTTGAGTTATGGACCGCGTTTCGGTAGGCCATTAAGAAGAGGGTGTACGTAGATCCCAATCCCGCTGGCAGTTGCTGACGACCTTAGATAGATGCTCATTCAAGGTCCGATTAAATCACTCGACCATTCCATCAGATTGAGGTTGTAGTGGCGTTGTCCTTGTCTTTCTTATTCCCAAATATTGACATATTTCCTGGAAGACTTTTGATTCAAAGTTTCGCACTTGATCAGAGTGTAGCTCCATTGGGACCCCAAATCTGCTCAACCAGTTGTTGACTATCTGTTCCGCTACGGTCTTAGCCTCTTGATTTGGGATGGCAAACACTTCCGGCCACTTACTGAAGTAATCCATGACCACGAGGGTATATCGGTTACCATTAAAGGTTTCGGGAAACGGCCCAGCGATGTCGATGGCTATTCGTGCTACGACATTGTATTGTTGCATTTGTCCATGTGGCTTTACTTTTGGACCCTTGGTAGCCGCACATCTTATGCACTTTTTGCACCAATTCTCGACATCTTGTTTAGCGCTTAGCCAATAGAAACGTTCCCTTACATTTTCCAACGTCTTGTTTATTCCCAAATGGCCTCCTGAGATTCCGTCATGTATTTCATGGAGTACTTGGCTGACTCTGGATCGTGGCACGATTAGCTGCATACGAGATGTTGTCCCATCTACACTTTCCCATTTTTTCTTCAACAATCCATCTTGCACACAAAGCGAGTTCCATTATGCCCAATATGCCTTCAGCTTTTGGCTCCGATTTGCTGCTAGCTTGGTCTTTCCTCGTGCTCATCCAGGCCAATATTCGTTCGATGTCATTGTCTGCCTGTTGGGAGGAATGGATTTCGTCTATACTCCAACCCTCTATTGGCTCAGTCCTGAGCATTTGGATAGCAGCCGGTTCTTTCGCTTCTTTAGAATCGACTACTTCTGCTAGGAGGCCTTCATTGCATTGTTTTGCCTGTGAGATATATATATGGGATAATTGTCCTGGAGGCACCGACTCCTGCTACAGACCATGCTACAGTAAGCATTTCGCAACTGATGGCTTCGGGAAGTGTGACCGGCTTCTTTGTAACTGCTTCTGCCGGTTTTTCTTTCTATTTTCCAGACGCGTTGACGCGGGGGCTTGGGTGGAACGGAGGCTGCAGGTGCAATATAATTGGAGGACTGATGAAGTGGGTTCGGGATTTGAGCGGGAGGGGCGAAATTGGGGAATATGTTAGTTTTAAATCTCCAATTAGAGTGGAACGGGAGTAAAAAACGGTTTTCGGTACAGAGTCAGGTTTGGGACGGGTTTCGGTATTTTATTGGAGTTCGGTTTTGGGCGGGAGTTGGAATCGGGATTAGGTAACTTATAATTAAGCTTAGAAGAATTTCGTGATCCAGGAAATATCAGCGTTTACGGGGGTGCCTTTGATGAAAAATGTACTCATGTCGGTTTCAATTTTATCCAGTCTACACCTCCATTCGGAAGGTGTCCATGTTGTACCAAAATGTTTGATGAGCTTGCGTGCGGCAGCGACAGTTGACAGTGAAACAGTTTCGGTCTCCTGGATTGAAGGGGCAGCGGGAAGATTTGTAGATTTAATTAACCGAGGTGGACGAGGAGGTGGTAAAAGTGGGACGACTTCGGTTTCCAGTAATTCGGGCAAAATTTATGTACATTCTGGTGGCATTGTGTATGGATTGGTAAATCGTTAATTTTGCTGCTTACCGTTTCGATATGATTCTCAATATCGAAAATGGTTGATTGTGCGGCAGCTGGATCGTCACCAACACCTGTCAAAGAATACTTCGAGCACTGGACCAGGCTGCATTAGAGATGGTTCTTTCTTTGAGGTAGATTGAAAATGAGTCTCAAGATCTTCACACAGGTTGTTTACAGATTCGCACAATTTTAGGCTAGAGATGTTTTGGGCGGAACAAACTGCTTTAAGATCATTGTTCACAGTATTCATCTCGACCATGTTGGTGAGCTTGGACTTAATTATATCGGTTGAGGACAGAACCGAGAACTCTTTGATAAATACCGTATTCCTTTTACTTAATCCGACACAAATTGCATGGAATGATTTTCCATAGATGCCTTTACAAGTAACAAAGTCAGCATTGGCATCAAAGATTGGGCATTTAGTGATTCCGCAAGACATGGCAAATTTATCAAATGTAAACGAAAAGGTAAACAATGAACTTTACCCACTTTTATGCACTGCGAGTGGAAGTTCAGCAAAATCGGAAAATTGGTCATCACTTGGGGTAATGCACTAAATATATGCGGAACCGATATCAGAAGTGGCAAAGCGACAGTATTGAGCGCGAAAGATTGAAGTCAGAGAAAAAAAAAAAAAAAAAAAAAAAAAACCAAAGAGACAGTCATCACTTGGGGTAAGGTAATAATGTTGCGGAACTGATATCAGAAGTAGAGATATGGAAGGGGAAGAAATAAATTATATTTAAAAGTTTAATGCGGAGCAAAACTAAAACACGTCCGAACACGACGAGAAGTAGAACAAGAATTGAATTTAATGGTGATTAATGGCCGTTATAATGTGCAAATATTTTAATATTTGCAAATATTTTGACCGCGCCAATATAGGGGCTTAATAAGCACTAATCTTAGATGGACTTTGGAAATAAATACTCCGTGCAGCACCGGATAAAGAATAGTGCTGCAGTTCTTCCCAGCTTGTCGTAAAAGGCGACTAAAATGAGGAATCAGTCATATACAGGCAACTATAACACCAAAAATGAGCCTGTGACACTTTAACACCTTTAAAACTTTCCCACAAGTTCGTATGCAATCAGTGGGTTCCCACGTCTGGCGACTACCGGTGGGAAAAAAGCAAAGTCAACTAACTTCAATTGAGCATACGTGTGTCAAATCAATCTCGTACGAAAGTACAAAAAAAACTTCATGGAAATGATCGCAAGTTGTAGCACTACCCCGCTGGGCACCACGCTTGCCACGCATTCGGGTGATCCCAGGGCAAGCAGAAATGCTTGTGTCAGAGCCCGACGGATTCTGGGGGCGGGCAAAATGAAGTTTCTAAATTTTATTAAACTTCGGTTTGCAAGTTGGAACGTCGGATCGATGACCTCAAAAAGCTTGGAGATGGAAGCAATAATGCGTCGCAGAATTCTACATGTCATGTGCGTTCAGGAAACACGCAAAGTCCCTTCTAGGAAAGATATCAGGACATCATCACATCGAGAAAGAAACATGGTGGTGGAATGACGAAACCAAACGAGTTGTGACCGACAAGAAGCAAGCATTTCAAGCGTGGACAAAATGTGATCGGAGCAACGATATCGAAAAGTCTCGACTTGCACTTGAATATGAGTGACTTAAAAACGTTACAAAGAGAGTCCTGGCCCAAACCCGAGCGGCAGCAGCGGAAAACCTTTACCAGAACTTGGAACAAATATCCTCACGATCGGCAGATAGAAGAAGTTCAAACGTCGTACAATAGTAAAGTGCCAAATATTTTTAAACTCGCTGCGCAAAGGCGAACAAATGCGATGGAAATAACGTCGCCAAAATACATCAAAGACTCATACGGGCACTTACTAACAAACGAGAGGGACATCTGTGATAGGTGGCTTGAATACTGTAAGGACCTGCTTAACAAACACTTTCCACGTGATGGTGTCCCTGCAGCTGATCCATTCGAAGAAGAAGTTGCTGACTTTTCAACGGAAGAAATAAGTATAGCTATCGGAAAAATGAAACGCGGGAAAGCGGTGGGACCAGACAACATCCCATCAGAGTTTTGGTCGAAGATGGAATGTATCGGCAGTGAATGGCTGTCGAAACTCTTGAATAAAATAAAATGCGGACAAACTATGCCGAATCAATGGAGAAGTAGCTTTTTGGTTCCGTTATACAAAGGCAAAGGCGACACGCGAGAATGCAACAACTACCGCTCAATCAAGCTGATGTCACACACGATGAAAATAGTTGAAAGAGTTTTAAACGAACGTCTTCGCAAATTCAAAAGCCAGTGTGGATTCGTGGAAGGAAGATCGACGGTGGACGCAATCCAAAGCTTGCCAATATTAATGGAAAAACATCGGGATTCATCAAAAGATCTGCACATGGTATTTATTGGTCTAGAAAAAGCATTCGATCGTGTGCCTAGATATCTTAAATGGTACCGGAAACGTATATACGAATGATACAAGACATGTATGGAAACGTCAAAATTGCTGTTAAATGTACAGCCGGACTTACGAGAGAATTTCCGGTAAATGTCGGAGTGCATCAAGGTAGCGTTCTTAGCCCTTTCCTCTTTAACGTGGTACTAGGCTATCTTTTGAAAGATTGCATGCACGAAGCAAATGTAACATCGATTCTCTTCGCCGACGACGCAGTTATTCTAAGCGATAATGTCGTAGATTTACAAAACGTCCTAAGTAAATGGAAACACGCGCTAGAGAAAAACGGTTTTAAAATAAGTCGCTCAAAGACGGAACATTTGATCCACTGCGACCTATTCCAGATATAAGGTTGGACGGAATAGTTCTTCCGAAAACCACTAGGTTCAAGTACTTAGGATCAATCGTTAACGTAGAAGCGAAATGTGACGACGACGTAAGGCACAAAGTAAGCGTGGGGTGGATGAAATGGTGAGAAAATTCGGGAATCTTCTGTGACCGAAAATTTTCACTTAAATTGAAGGGAAAACTTTACACCACGATTGTTCGGCCAGCTCTTACATATGGTTCGCAGTGCTGGACAATATATGAAGTGTTTAAAAATAAAATGACGGCAGCAGAGATGAAAATGTTAAGGATGTCGACGGAGTTACGAAACGCGACTGCATTAAATCTACGCACATTAGAGGAAGTCTCCACATAAGGAATTCAGTAATCGAACAACTTGAGTCAGATAGATTTAGCTGGTATTGCCACGTTCAAAGAAGATCTCCGGAAAATCCCGTTAAGAAGGTAATATCAACTACGGTCGCTCCTACTAAAAGAAAACTAGGTAGGAAAAAGAATTCCTGGATTGCTCAGATGGCAAATGCACAATAACGCCTGGGGCTAACCGCCGAAGCGATACAGGACCGAGCAGTATGCAGACGCGTTCTGCGATCTGCGACATTAGCCAACCCCATAAGCGGAGCAGTAGCGATGCAGTAAAAATGGGAAACTCGTTATGCATAAGTTCGTGTAGCGAGGAAAGGGCTAGTAAAAGGAAAAGAAGAAGAAGGACCTTGGAAATAAATATCCAAGGGGAATATAAAATAAATCTTGTAGATTTTAAACTATTTCAGACTCTAGTTATTTGCCTACGAATATGTGATGTTTGTCATTATATTTTAGAAGATCTGCATTTTGAGTCAGCTGCTTATCTCGGTTTTTGAATTTATTTTTGAAAAGGTTAGGAGACTCAAAAGTATTCGTAAGATGATTGATACTTAAATAAATATGTCATTGAATTTCCCAAACTAGTTTAGCATTTCGTTGAGGTCTAGTTAATTTTCAATAGTGAGTTGATGAGTTAATTAAGTCACTTAAACATTTCATTGCGCGCATTATTGTATATAAATGATGATTTTTTGCTTAAGCCGATATGATATAAATCATGAAAAGACAGATCACTATAAATAGGTTAGCATTTGTTTAACTCTCAATATTTCGTAATCGGGGTTCCCGAAGTATTTAGACATAAATTAAGTAATTGAAGTGCATCAGTATCGAAATTCAGAAATAATGAGGTAGCTGAAACAAAACAAGAAGTAACGACCGAGAGTTGGGTGGCCGTGGATCAAATGGCAGTGTATTGACTTCTCAATCGGTCGGTTCGGGTTTCAATACCAGCCGTGACCGAAAGACTTTTATTTCAGGCAATTAAAATATCGTGAGATGAATGGTTGTCTAAAATACAACAACAGGTCAATTTACACTAACAATTTAGTCTCTCCATTAAATGTTGGATGACACCCATGGAGCGAAATAACCACTGAGCCCAAACATCTTTCTTTCTCTTTCTGTCCCATTTTCCGAAAGCCTTAACACAGGCTTTGGCATCATAAGTGTAGTCATACCCACTTGAGTGTTAAGTTCTAAAAAAAGCAAACAAAAAACTCGTATGAAGGTAAGCAGGAAAATTTCGTTACGTTAAGTAAACAGAACAGAGGGAGAACGAATTTATCGAATTCGAGCCACGGCCACCCACATATCGAGAATGTAAAGTTTTTCGGTTTCGACGATGCAAGTACTATTTATGGGCAATGACTGTTTTAAATTTCATTTTAACGACGGAAAACAGCATTTTGTTTTGGAAGCATTAAATTCTACTCTATTAGTGGTTTCCCAATTAGTTATGCTGTTAATATAAGCATAACTGATAATGCGCTTAACATTCGCTACCGTTTCCATTCTACATGAATCGTTGATGAAAATTAAAAAGAGTGTCGTAGGCAGAACGGAGCCCTGGTGCACATCAGCATTTATTTTGTGAATATCAGACTTGAAGCCATCCGAGACAACTTGAATTAAACGTTCTGAAAGGTAATTTCTAATCCATTGAATACAGTCGTCGATCCCAAAAGCACACATTTTCGACAAAAGAGCATGATGACAAACTCTGTCAAATGTCTTAGAAATATCAAGTGCAACTATAATCTTTTCGCCAGATTTATGTACGCTTTGGTTGAGCTTTTCGGTGAGACATGTCATCGAATCACCAGTGGACCTATCGCTACGAAAGCCGTATGTCGGCCATTGAGAAGTTCTCGTGTTTCAAGATATTTCATGAGCTGACAGTTTGGTTTATCAGTGTTTCCACTGCGTAATGGGTCTCTAGAATGTGAGAGAAAAAGATTCGCTTTTTTTAGGGACATATTAGGCAAATATTGTTTTCAACTTACGCAGTGGTTTTGCCAGCGTGGATGAACACCTCTTCAGAAGAAGGGGAGATATACCATCCGTATCAGCGGATTTTAAGATCTTTAATTACTCTTGCTACTATACTGTCTACTCACGTTTGTGTACGACAATACCGCAATTGCGTATTTTTATTAAAATAACTTTTCCAGAGGAGTTTGCTCATAGGTATTTCTGCAATTAAAATAGGACCTCTACCTCTCGCGAAATAGAAATTTGATACTTAAGAAAAATAGCCGGTACAGACGGTATCAAACTGTGGAAGTACCAGTCTGTACCAGACGTTTTACTTACTTCGATTAAAAATCGGCAAATTTTAAGAAAAAATTACAAAGCTTTTTTAAATTTGTATTGGAACAATGAAATTCGGGCTGTGAACATACGAGCATATTCGGATTGTCGGAAATAAATAAAATATATTGGAGGAATAATTAAAACGTCCTGCCGTGTCTAAAGATCTCGCCTGTACAACGGGTTAACAGCAGGTACTTTCCTAGGAAAAGACTTTCTGGAAAATTCGAAACTATATGTAGAACTGGCAATTCGAGAACTAAGTTTCACTGAGTTCGATGATGAAAATATGACAAAAAAGCAAATTTCCAAAGAAAGGTAGGTATCCCAGTTCAATACATCCACCACCATGCAGTGGTAATGAAAAGAAATGAAATTAATCTTTTCGCTTGTCAATGCAGCATCTGCCCAAAACATTTGTTCTTTTAAACAACATTTAACTCACTAAATTTATTGAGTTAACTGAATTGAAATTGACTGAAAAATATGTTTCTGAAGTCAACTGCGAATGACCTTGCACGGTAAAACTGGCACTTAGACTGCAATAACGAATTTTTATATTTCATTCCACAAGTACAAAAATAACAGATCGTTATATGGCTTTGCAAGTTTCATCAAAGTGGTGTTCTGAGGTTTCAATGAATAAGCCATTGTGGAATTTAAATTAGACACAGTCGCTGATATGGCCATTCTGTGTCAGAGGATATATGAAGACTTAAAGGAACCAGCTATAAGATTATTTTATTTTTATTAGGTGAGACGTTGTTTGGTTTTGTTTTTCTATATTTTTAATGATGGGTTTATCCGTCCATTATGAAACCCGCATTCTTTCCAAGGTTAAGGTTGCTGTTGAATTGGTTAACAAATAACCATCCATATATAGCCGGTAAGTTTAGGTTGAAATTGCGGCTGTTTTTGTAGTAAGATGTTGGGAATATTGTGCAGTGCCAAGCAACATCTGCGAGGATTTGGAGGTTGGGTTCTTGGTACTGGATATGGCAATGATTCGGCTTCGGTTTGTAATAATTCAGCCAAAATTGAGGTATTTTATTTGTTGTGAGGCAACGGATGAGTGGTAAAACCATAGATTTTGTGACATATTGTTTCAATGAGGTTTTCCAATAATTCAACACTGTTCTATTCGTAATAAATTCGTCACTAGGCTCATTGATTTTATCGAATATAGCGTCAAGCATGGACTCGTACTGCTTTGAGAGCGGATGGTTGTACATTGCAGATAGGATATGGATGACTGGAGATGAATATCTATGTTTTTCTGTATCACATCTTACACTGGGTTCGAAGGTTGATATTCTTTCCGTTATCAGTCTGACGAGTGAGATATGATTTGATTCATTGGAGTCAATGAGGCACTTGATTGCAAGGAGCACATGTGAGAGAGAAGAACAGCAGTTTTCCGAAGTTATAATACGTCAATCCTTTAGAAGCTCATAACTTGACAACTAAAAGCTCAGATGTCTCTGGTGTTTTACGTAGGTACCTGCCGTGAAGGCTTAAGCCTTTGCACAAGAAATCAAAACAATGCGTTGATAAGGGCCCTTCGGGTAGTACAAGTACTACCACTAGTACCAGATTCGGAGTCGTGTGTAAGGCACGAACTTCCCCTTTGATGAAGGGTCGAGGCCTATCTAATACCTCTGCCATTCTGTGGGTCATGGCACCCGGCTGCAATGCAACTCCACATCGAGCAAACCAGATGGTTCCATAGCAATCCCATGGTTGAGCACAGGTCGTAGCACACTACAACATTAACTAAGCCATGAGATGTCCAAGCTCCATTAGGTCTACCCTCCCCGCGATTTTGGGTACAAACCTACAGCCACCACGATACTACAAGGGGGCCAACTCCTAGGTCAGGCCGGAACCATAGTTCCGGGGGCTTCTGACCTCCCGTGATACCAGAATATAGCTTCCGGTCGAGCTTCGCACCCTTTCACTTCCAGTTGGGCCCAGGACTGACGGCTTTCCAACAAACTGAAACATTTCTATGTTCCACCCGCTACCTGCCTACTGCGTCTTCTATTAAATACCTCTTTTGTAAACTACGGGTTCTTTCGAACCGTACGGTATCAGTGATAATTCCACTGACATCGTAGGCCTCACCATTAAAGATGATGCCCATAGCCTGCAAGTCCCTAATGTCAGAATAATTGGGACACTCACATAGGGCATGAAGCCAGTCCTCATAGGTGGCTCCACATGAGCAGGTCGCAACCCCGCTAAGCCTTCTCTTATGCAAGACTGTAAAATTCCGTTCAGGAAATATTCTCATGGGTAGCACATTTCTTACGACGTATCCCTTCCAGATCCAGAGGTGGCACTCCTATCAACACCTGCATTGCTTCTGTGGAGACAGTGTGGCACACAGGTAAACACCCAAGTAAGGCGACTCTTCGGCAAGACAAGATCCGCTTACGACCATCCAGAGTCATAACCCTGTCGTACCATACCGATGCTCCATATATTGCACAAACAACAAAAAGGCCATCATATATAATACGGACAGAACGCCTCAGTCGTTCGCGAATCTCCGGTGAGAAAATACGTCTTTCGGCTATTCGTAAAGTAAACAAAAATAAAGAAATAATAATTCAGTGTATAAATACAATCAGTTGCAATTTTGTTAATTGGCTCGGTAGCCCAGAGGTTAGCGGCGCCAGCCAGTGTGTTCGGCCGACGAGTCCATAGGTCGTGGGTTCGACTCCACTCCGTGTGCGGTAGAATTTTTTTCTCTTTTCTTCATTTATTTAAAATAATTACAAAAATAAGTAATTTAAAGTGTCGCTAAGTGCGGTTAATACATCACGTGATGAATTGTGGGGAGCGGTCCGCTATGCTAATAGCGGAACCAGCCGAAAAATCAGGCGAGGCTTCGAGTGGTTCAAGCCAAACAGCCATGCTAGCAGAACCAAAGATGAAGAGGAGGAGGAGGCTAAGGTCCACTCCTAAATTGATAGAACATCCCTCTCTTTCAAAATCCATCGCAAAGCTGCCTGGTGGATTAAGGGAGGAGACGACATCTACTACTACAAGGGCAGCAATAAGCAATGAGTGTCATGAATCGGAAAATGGCCAAGACCCATATTTATCAGATGGGGGCAAACGTCGTTTTATGGGAAGCGACAACAGCTTCGCAGCTCTGGCTGTCTCAGAGTCGGACGATGAAGATTATGAAGTCGAAGCTCTTCAAAGCAGCATCAAGCAGCTTGAGGAACAGGTGCTTGATATTAAGGCAAAGAAAACAGCCAGAAGAGAAAAGGAGAAACAATTAAACTCCCAACAACAAGGCCAACAGCAACGGCAAAAGGTTGCAAGCCAGCAACAGCTACAACTCCAAACGGACACCATAAAACAGAAACAGCAGTCAAAACATAAAAAACAAACAGAACAACAACAAAAGCATACTCAACCGCCAGGACAACAACAGAAGCTGAAACAGCAGCAACAACAACAACAACAGCAACAACAGCACCAACAACAAGAACTGCACCAACAACAACACCAACAGCAGCATCAACATAAGCAACAGCAGCAGCGACAACAACAACAGCAAGAGCAGAAAGCCACCAAGCAAAAAGTGCCACCAATCAACACTTTTGAACTGGAGTTAAAGGACACCATCGAACTATGTAAGTCGGCCATAGGCAAACACTTTTTTATAAAAAGATTATCACTAGATAGGCATGCGATCCACTGTAAAACAGTGGAGCGTTATTATAAAATAAAAAAATTACTGAAGGATTCGACGACGGAGTTCTTCTCCTACACCCCGAAGGGGGACAAGCTGCAAACAATGCTGCTTAGGGGATTAGAATCGTCGACTGATCCGGAGGAGCTCCTTGCACTGCTGAAAGAAATGAAGTGCGAAGGGCTCCAATTCGTGGGGGTCAAGCCTTTCACCACAGCCAGAGCCAAAAGGGAGAAGCGGCAACTGCCGATTTTCCTAGTCCAGCTAAGTCCAACCAGCAATCTGGATGGTCTAAGGAGTATTAAAGTCCTAGACTACCAGGTTGTCCACTGGGAGAGGAGGAAAACATTTTACAATGTGTTCGCTGCCAAAGGTTCGGGCACGACGCGTCGAACTGCGAAATGCAGCCTCGATGCGTGAAGTGCGGAAAGAACCACAAGTCCGAGGAATGCGCTCTGGGTAAGGACGGAGCGTCTGAAAAAAGCCAACTCTCTTGTGCTTTATGCAGGAACACGGGACACACCGCAAATTATCGGGGTTGCCCCAAATTCCAGTACATCAAAAGAATAAACCTGGCCCGGCAGCAGAAAGTGGAAGTTAAACGTCCACCCGTGCATTTTCAAACTCCAGCCGTTACTCCCCATACCACCTACGCCCAAATGGCGGCAGGTAGGGGAAATGCGGCACAGCAAGCGAAGGTTGCTTCTCAGGCCCCAGCGCCCAGAGCAACTGAACCAGTACCTGACATGCTAGCTATCTTGCTCTCTATCCAGGGGCAGATGGCTCAGCTACAACGTCATTTAACTGAACAGACCGCGCGGGTGGATCAAGTATACGCGCTGCTGCCTGGCCTAACGCACCTTTTGCCGTAATGGGTACGTACGTGGCGGAGCAAACCCTGAAGGTCCTTGGTGTGAATGTGAATTCACTGATTAGGCTCGAACGACGAGCCGCACTATTTAACTTGCTTAAAGACCAAGCTCCTGATGTGCTTTTGCTTAGCGAAACTAAGCTTACCAAGAGACACAAAATGAGGCACAGAAGATACAAAATAGTACGGAGAAACCGACCCAACTCCATTCAGGGAGGTGGCGTTGCAATTTTCGTACGAAAAGGTATACGTTTTAAAAGAGTATGCAGTCGTGTAGTACGTAGGTTCCAGGTGCTGGAAGCATGCATCGTGTATATCCCCCTCCGTAGTGGAAAGCGGTTGTACATGGTGTCTGTCTATGCACCTAAGGCTACTCAATCCACCTTTTTTATCTCAGAGCTCGAGACGCTTTTTCGTTTCCTGAGACTGGAATTGGAGGAGAACTACTTTATTATCGGCGGAGATTTCAACGCCAAACATAGTGATTGGGGAAATAATACACCAAATACTAGAGGGAACCTACTATTCAATTGGTGGAGTCAGCACAGTGTAATGTATCGACTCGGGCTTAAGGCGACGGATAGTCCGTCGTTTCCCAGATACGGGTCCTATTTGGATCTTCTGCTGTTCGACTCACGAATACAACTGACATGCACTAACCAGCAAACTACAAACTGTCTACGCACTTTCGTGTATGACAGTGACCATTGCGGTCTCAGCACCGAAATAACTGTTCCCAACGAAATTGCGGAATTGGATGAGTTTGTCCAAAGGCATTCCTACAATTATAGTAGGGTGCGTTGGACACACTTCACCAGAACACTGACTAGAGCACTCTCCTCGAATTCGCTCTACCCACCGTCCAACAGAAATCTGTCAAACGAGGAGATTGACAGGTATCTAAGACCAATGGACGAGACAATTAAACGAACAATGGACAGAACGATACCTCGGTACCGACGCACTGACGAAGAAGACTTATTCCGCAACGCAACTATTGACGCACTGCACCGACATAAAAGTAGACTGCTGTCAAGACTAAAAACCTTGTACAGACAGTTTACTGACAGACATAACCCGGAGATCATGACACTGAAGTCGTCGATTAAAAACCTCCAAACATTAATAAAGGAAAATTACAGAGCATCTGTAAGTTTGTACTGGAACAATAAAATTCGGGCTGTAAACACCAGCAACCCGAATATGTTCCCGCAAATAAATAAAATATTTCGGAGATATAATCAAAACGACCTTCCATGTCTAAAAATCGCCCGAACGACGAACAACGAACAAATACTGGTAGCAGCGGGCATAGATCCAAATGAGGCTGTTGATGATGACAACTTCTTTGTGATCGAGGATCCGCAGGAGCAGGTAGAGGCTATAGGAGTGACTTTCCAGGAAGTGTATAAGGCGAATGTTATCATTGGCCCGAACCACGATCTGGAGAACCGAGTCCTTGCGCACAATTTCTGCCTTCGAAATGAAATAGTGAATTGGCGATTCGAGAGCTCGGGTTTAACCCAGTTCAGTGACGAGAATATGGCAAATAATGTCATCACCAACGATAGGGTATTACCCCCGTTCATTTCGAAGGAGGAGCTCCAAACGATCTTCGAATCGCTTAGAAGTAAGAAATCAGTGGGAACCGATGAAATACCGAACATTGTACTTCGACGTCTCCCTCTAGAAGCGGTGAACATTTATACCACCCTGTTTAATAATGCAATGAATAATGCACATTATCCAGCGCATTGGAAAACGGCGGTGGTACATCCCATCCCCAAAAGGGATAAAGACACTTCCAATCCGGCGAATCTCCGCTCGATCAGTCTTCTTCCAAACATCAGTAAGGTGTTCGAGAAGGTGATCAATAGAGTCCTGACTAAGTGGGTTGAGGACAAACATATAGTTCCGGATAATCAATTCGGTTTCAAGGCGGGGCATGATATCATTCATGCTGCGTCGAAACTGGTTTCTGATATCCAATGGAACAAAGCCAAGAACCAGTGTACTGGTGCCTGACTGATTGACTTGGAGAAGGCCTTCGATACCGTATTGTTAGAAGGACTCTTTTTCAAGCTGGACAGGTTGGGCATTAGTAAACCTCTTCTGATATTCTTTTCGATATGCTCTCCAGTAGACAGTTCATCGTGAAGAATGGCGATGTGACTTCCGCTGGAACATTTAACATTAAAAACGGTCTGCAACAAGGTGCGGTAAATTCGCCGATCCTATTCAACATTTACACGAGTGATCTGATAGGTTCACTTCACCATGCCATAGCGTACGCAGACGACATAATCGCGTACAGATCAGGTCCAAAGATTGAGGTCATTAATATACTTTTGCAGCGTGACTTCGACAAAATTAAGCGATATTGCGATGACTGGAAGTTGAAAATCAACTTTCAGAAGTCGGAAACCATTCTGTTTAGGACGCCTTTGTCTAGGGCCTCTAGGGACACCAGAAAGAATTGGCGAAAGTTTTCTATCGTCGGACAACACGGACAGCCACTTGCTTGTCGAAATGTAGTCAGATACCTTGGGATCTGGCTAGATCAATTTCTGTATTTTAACAAACATATAGATGTTGCTCTGGCCAGAGCCAAAGGTGCTTTTGCCCTTACAAAGAGACTGTTTTATAACAGCCAACTCGATGCGAGGGTGAAGGTAATCTGCTACACGGCCCTTATCAGGCCCATGCTTGTATTTGGATGTCCCGTGTGGTTCAACGTGAGAGCAAGTTTATTGGAAAAGATTCGGGTGTTTGAGAGGGCTTGTCTTAGGACTTGTCTTCGCCTATACAGAACACCAGAGTCTCAGTACATAAAATTCTATCCTAATGAGGTCTTATACAATAGGGCGAACCTAATAAGAGTGGACAATTTCGTCATTAAGTTGACTCGAAGGCACGTTGCAAGAGCAATGGCCTCATCGAACAACCTGATCTCCGGGGCTTACTACCCAATTATATGTATCACGAGAAGTGATACATAGTGATACATGATACGCTCCAGAAGCGTTCCTCTATTTAGATAGCAAAGGTCTGATCCAGGACAGATTGGCGGTGCCGCTAATCTTCCACGTCGCTCGAACAGCTGCGGACAGGCGACTCAACTACGACAGAGACGTCGCACAGGGCAGTGCGGAGCGTCTCCGGTTCAGTAGGGCGGTAGGGAGTCGCGACATGAGGGATGTTGCTCGACAGCACCAACACTTTTGGTGGCTTGTTGAAGGGGAGGATGCTTCGTCGTCGAACTCCTCCGGTGATATTTAGCTTCATGTGAAGCAAGGTGGGCCAGCCTAATTTGTTTTTGCCCATGGCCGGCTTACATAGTTTTAGGTAGATTTAAGTTAGATTAAAAAAAAAAAAAAAAAAAAAAAAAAAAAAAAAAATGAAAAAAAACAATATATATATATATATACATATATTTGTATATTAAGTATATATATATTATGTATATATATATATATATATATATATATATATATGCATGTAGATGTAAGTAGGTTAAGTAGATTAAGATTTAGTTTTAGGTAGTATGTAGGCTTTTAGTTTTAAGTTTTATAATATAATAAAATTAAAATATTCCGTATACTAAGTTTTTAAACATGTTTTCTTAGTTTAAGCTGTAGTTAAGTCACTGTAGAATAAGAATAAAATCCGTCATAAACGTCGAAAGACATAGTATTTAAGTATTATGTATAACTTAGAGTGCCTGCATTGGGCCAGTAAGTTAGTTTAAGATAAATTTAAGTTATTTAAGCTAATTTTTAAGCGTTTTTTTGTCTAGCATGTAAGAGTAAATTAAGTAATATAAATAAAAATGCATATAAACTGACTGAACTGGACAGAACGCCTGTTGAGTCCCCAGTCAGATCGCAAAATGGGCCTTACCCGACCTACAGCACTCAGCATGCGTTGTCTGATTCGAACCAGGTGAGGCATGAAGTTCATACACTCACCCATCGTTATGCCCAAATATATGACCTCAGTTACACATCTAATGCTAACGCCGTTCAAATGTATCGCAGGAGCCCAACTTCTTTTTTCAATTTGCCCTTGAGCTTCAATGAAACAGTCTTATCCTGCGACACACTTACCCCAACGCTTTCTGCCCATTCAGCAACGACTTCTAGAGCTCTTTCTCCTAATACCTCGATTCGGGCCCCGGACTGGCCTTCAAGGATGAGGAGCAGGTCATCTACGTAGGCGCAGCACCCACAGAGCTCATTTAGTCGCCACAAGAGTGCTTCCATCATCAGGTTCGAAATAACAGGATCACAGATGGACCCCTGGGGGCAACCTCTCTCAATAGTAATCGAGACGCTGTCGTGCGTATTTACCACACTCGCTTTTCTGTCGGAAAAATAGCTTCCTCAAAGCCCAATTTTCCGACAGCCCAATTCCTGCAACCTGGTTACTATTTTCTGCCAGTTCAGGTTATAAAAGGTACCTTTGAAATCAATAAAGCTGCCTATAACCACAATGGCTCTGCTTCTCAGCACTCTGTCGTTTAGGAAAGACCATGCATCCTCGACACACTTGTCTTTTGTAAAGCCGAATTGGAAGGGGACTTTGGTTCCGCCATGCTCTCCGAAACTCTTTCCACCATAAAAGGGTTATGTACTTTTCCTAGCACCGGAAGCAGGCTGATGCCCCGATAAGATTTAGGGTGAGACCTATTCTTATCAGTGGACTTTAGGAGTACAACCACCCTTGCCTCCTTCCAATCCTTGGGGAAGTAGCTGCAAGCAATACATTTGCTATAAAGACAAAGCAGGTATTCTGGGACGGCCTTCCAGATGGCTCTCACCATCTCTCCGGTCATTCCATCAGCTCCAGGAGATTTCCTGGAGCGAAGAAATGAAACACCATATTCGACTTCTACAGTCCTTAACTCCGAAGGGATCGGAGGCTCTTCATGTGAAGAGTCCTCAAAACGCTCCTCTCTCGGGAAGACCGTGGTGTAGTGGTAGTAGCAAACGCTTCTCACTCGGAGGGTCCAGGTTCGAATCCTGCCCATGGCAAATCAGTTTTTCATTGTGTAATTGGAACTCAGACAAAAAAATTCTGCGTGTGAAGGCATAACACTGACACGTAGATTTGGCTGTTATAAGAGTTTCAGCAATGAAAAAAAATACTGGGAATTATATCTCGAATCACTCTGAGTGAAGAAAAACTCTCCGTCCTATTCGGACTCCAACCCCTGGAGAGCAAATATAGAAACCAAACACACCTGAGTTTCAAACCACTACAAAAACAATTTTCCTTTCTCCTCCTTCTATCTTTCCGCCCGCGCCCTGGCAACAGTAAAAGGGTATCTAACCCCTTAGGCGCGCGTAAATTATAAAAAAAAAAAAAAAAGAACTGACCAAGCAATGCAGTAAGGCAATCTTTCCATGTGGATAAAACCGTATTATCCACACGAATGCCTTCAAGGTCAGCAGTCTTCTTAGTACTACGGCAAACCTTCAGCCTACATTGTTCGGCAGCCTGTGGGAAGTTCAGACGATGTAGATCCGTGAGGAATTCTTCCAGGGATATGCAAGTGTATACTCCGTGTACAACAAAGTGTCGCCAACATTTGAAATTTTTTCCCCCCAAAAGTGATGTAAAAACCCCCTAAATTTAAGGCAAAACCCCCTAAACTGGCATTTATAAAATTTGTAGTTTTTTTAAGTGTAGATTCTGTAATTTTAAATAAATTAAAATACCTTCATAAAACCTTAAATAAACTATGATTTATTACACATAGGTAGTTTTAAAAGAATTTAAATAAAGGGTCCGCCATCTAACGTTTTTTTTTCCAACTAGTACTTATTTCGTGAATGGTAACACTTAGCTCATATCTGATTTGACAGATAATTAGTTTTATCTTATCTTAGCTTCGCTAAGTGGACCTGCGATCGACTTAGAGAAGATGCCGATTTTACCAAAAAAATCATCTTTTCAGATGAAGCTCATTTTGATCTTGGCGGGTATGTAAACAAGCAAAATTGTCGCATTTGGGGCACAGAAAACCCGCACGCATACATTGAAAAGCCGATACACCCAAAACTAGTCACTGTTTGGTGCGGATTTTGGTCCAGAGGCATAATTTGGCCATTTTTCTTCGAAAATGAGCAAGGAGTGGCCGTTACAGTCAATGGCGATCGTTATCGGGCCATGTTGAACGAATTTTTGTTCACAAAAATTGAAGAGGAGGATATTGGCAACATTTGGTTTCAACAGGACGGCGCTACGTGCCACACAGCCGAAGCTACACTCGATGTTTTGCGCCCTGTTTTTGAAGATCGCATTATCAGCCGCAGAGCTGATGTCGTTTGGCCACCTCGGAGCTGCGATTTGACACCGTTGGACTATTATTTGTGGGGTGCCGTAAAAGATAAGTGTTACGCCGACAAGCCAGAGACAATTGACGCCTTAAAGGACAATATTCGTGAAGCCATTGGTGAAATACAGCTGCACACAATCGATAATGTGCTTAAAAATTGGACCGATCGTGTAGGCTACTGCATGGCCAGCCGAGGCAGCCATTTGAATGAAATTATTTTCCATTAATAACCGGAAGGATAAAACTAATTATCTTTCAAATCAGAAATGAGCTAAGTGTTACCATTCACGAAATAAATACTAGTTGAAAAAAAAACCTTAGATGGCGGACCCTTTATTATTTTCTGAATTTATTTTTTATTATTGCCTAAATGGAAAACGCGCGCTCAACACTTGCATTTGCAAAAGGCAAACAAAGCAAGACTATTGCTAACATCAGCATAAAATTCGTCTGTATTTGAAAAAAACTGCTCAACGTTTTCTATTGTAGTTGACACCACTCATTTTGAACTACCAGATGTTGTAACTATCATTAAATTTAGGCGAGGTATACATTAAGCAAATATGTTGGTGTTCAATTTAAAAAAATTATTATACCCCTAAAAAAACCCCTAAACTATTTCCCCCCCTAAAAAAACCCCTAAACACTTTTTTTCACCCTAAATTTAGGGGGAAAACCCCTAAGTTGGCTACACTGAGTCAACAACCCTATTACCCGGTGTCTCGGGCATTGCCACGTCAAGGTCCATGTCCTTAAATTTATTGCTGCTTACAATCTGCTCCCTTTCGGCAGTCGAGGGGTCCCCATTTTTGAACTTCTAGGGTGGGGGCGATTTTATCCATTATTCTAGATACTACTTCCGTGGGGGAAATGGCCGCCTTTTTACTTTTAACAACCACCGACCAGGTGGGAGCAACAGGCTTAACCAGTTAGCTGGTTTAACCAGGGAGGGGTTTAATGGTTTCGGCGGGACGACGAATTTTAATGCCGCGGTAAGTTTATTTAACGCTGCGGTGAAATTATAATTATTCTATGTCGAGCTATAACTGCCGCGTTAGAAGACATCACACAAAAAGCGGTCATCAAGGTACAACATTTTGTTTCAGTAACTTTGCATTTCCTGTCAAAATACCAAACAGTTCGGAAGAGGAACTTTTGTTGTTATTTTCATTCAAATCTTTCCCAATGGTTTCCCATTTCTTGCAGTTTTTATTACTCTGGTCGTATAAACATGCGTATTGACGCACAAATTCAATCAATAATCATAAAATATCAAGTTCCGCTGTTGAAAGACAACTGAATGACTAAAAGCTCAGTCAAACTGACCGCAATTTTAATGCCGCGGTAAGTTTATTTAACGCTGCGGTGAAATTATAATTATTCTATGTCGAGTTATAACTGCCGCGTTAGAAGACATTACACAAAAAGCGGTCATCAAGGTACAACACTTTGTTTCAGTAGCTTTGCATTTCCTGTCAAAATACCAAACAGTTCGGAAGAGGAACTTTTGTTGTTATTTTCATTCAAATCTTTCCCAATGGTTTCCCATTTCTTGCAGTTTTTATCACTCTGGTCGTATAAACATGCGTATTGAAGCACAAATTCAATTAGTAATCATAAAATATCAATATCAATACCGCGTTGAAATTAAGGATTTGTATTTCAAAATATCACCGCGACGTTGAAAACGCGTTCTTTCGACAGTTTCTATGGTTCAAGTAGAATACAACCCGGTGTAAAACGCGCTCTGCTTGACGGAGCCTGAAGCCTTATACAAAAAAAAAGTGTTTACATTCACACCTTCTAGAAGTATAATTGGGCCGCATGTGGTCACATTTTTCTCGTTGTCCGCTTCACATGAAATAGTTTGTTGTCGTTTAGGGGAACTTGGGATGTTACCACTCGTTGACATTATTCGGTCGTAAAATTTTTACATAAATTGTTATCGATCAATCCCCACAACTTTCAAATATGAACTGACAGATGACAGGCAAATAAAACAAGCCAGACACGGAGTGCGCTTACGCTGTGCTTTGCAATTTAAATCTTCAATCTTAGATTTTCATTATTTGACAGTTTGTTGCAAAATTGGATTCATCAGATAAACTGTAATAAACTGTTCCAATACCTTAATTATGATCAGGAGTCGCAAAGGGCCTAAAGCATGAATAAAGTATAATAAGCGTTATATTATAGTAATACATTTGGAATTGTAAAAATCTACATGAGTGTAGTTGGAAATCATACGAGTAAGTAATAATAATGATCGCATGTGCCTTCAAATCAACAAGGAAATCCGTTTATGTAGGGAAAGTTATTACTATAACCAAATTAGGATTTCGCACGGAAACCTTAAGAATGGAATGTGGTTAACAATATTATTAATCGAAATATGAGCAAGCACGACACAAATATGGTAGTATAGTTATCTCGGATCCTATTGCAGTAGCAAACGAATTCAATGAGTTCTTTGCCTCAATCGGGCAATTGTAATCTTTGTCTGATTTTTCTAATATTCACCAGAACCTAGAGATGGTCTTGTGGAGAGTGTTCTGCATAGAAACAGTTTTTATTTTGAACGGATTTCGCGTCTTGAGTTATTAAAAACCATAAACTCTTTAAACAATTGAAATTCATATGGGAATGATGGTATTTGAAACCTTGTACTAAAAAAAATATCCCTTAACATAGTTGATATTTTAACACATCTTTTTAATTTAAGTATTGTCACTGGCAATTTTCCTGAAGAATTGAAATGTGCCAATGTTATACCACTTTTTAAAAAAGGAAGCAAGAAGGCAAAAAAATAATTATAGGCCGATCACGCTGTTACCGGTGGTCGTGGTGTAGTGGTACTAGCAATCGCTTCCCACTCGGAGGGTCCAGGTTCGAATCCTGCCCATGGCAAGTCAGTTTTTCATTTGTGTAATTGGAACTCAGACAGAAAAATTCTGCGTGTGAAGGCATAACACTGACACGTAGGTTTGGCTGTTGTAGAGTTTCAAGCACAGAAAAAAATACTGTGAATTATACCTCGAATCACACTGAGTGAAAAAAAACTCTCCGACCTATTCGGACGCTGTTACCGGTGGTCGTGGTGTAGTGGTACTAGCAATCGCTTCCCACTCGGAGGGTCCAGGTTCGAATCCTGCCCATGGCAAGTCAGTTTTTCATTTGTGTAATTGGAACTCAGACAGAAAAATTCTGCGTGTGAAGGCATAACACTGACACGTAGGTTTGGCTGTTGTAGAGTTTCAAGCACAGAAAAAAATACTGTGAATTATACCTCGAATCACACTGAGTGAAAAAAAACTCTCCGACCTATTCGGACTCCCCCCCCTGGAGAGCGAATATCATAACCACACACACCTGAGTTTCAAACCACTACAAAACACTTTTCCTTTCTCCTCCTTCTACCTTGCTGCCCGCGCCCAGGCAACAGTAAAAGGGTATCTCACCCCTTAGGCGCGCGTAAATTATAAAAAAAAACCTTCTATTTCAAAAATATTTGAAAAAATAGTGAAGCGTAAGATTTTGAAGTATCTCGAACATAAAAACTTTTTTAGATCGAACCAGTTTGGATTTAGATCAGGCCTCTCTACTATACTGAGGATGCTCTGTTAGAATTTATAAATCCTATATACACAAAAGTTTGCAGTGGACTTTTTGTAGATATAACCAAGGCCTTCGATATGGTTGATCACAACATTCTTTTGAACAAACTATACAATGTGGGTTTCCGTGGTTGTATATATGATTGGTTCGCTTCCTATCTGAAGGACAGAAAACAATTGGTCAAAATAGGAACCAGTTTCAGTAATCCTAAAACTATTAAACTCGGCGTTCCCCAAGGATCTGTTGGTCCAGTTCTGTTTTTGACTTACATCAATTCTATTTTTGGACAACTCTTTGCTGGAAAAGTTACTGCCTTTGCAGACGACTATATAGCATATAGAGCAGTTAGTCCCTTGAACTTAGTAGCTGATATCAATCATGACGTCCACTTATTAAGAATTTGGTTCGCTGGACACAAACTATTGGTTAGTACCAAAACTAAACTTATGTTTTATAGCCTGAGCACGGAAATGACCCCGGATGTTAATGTTACATTCCATGCATCAAATTGCGGAAGGTATAACCTAATCAGTAATGCGTGTGATACCCTTAATCCTAGGGATTTTCTTCAAACTCTCGCGTATAAAACAAATAAGGAAACGGTTTTATTTTTGTAATATTTGCATTCAAAGGTGGCCGTGACTCAACTGGTAGTAAATCAATTCAGTAAATCAAATTATACAAAAAGTTAGTCTCTCCAACGAGGACGAAGGGACGCCCAAATATACCATAGTTTAATTATTAACAGCAGTTTGAACTCAACGAGAAGTTTCGGTCTTGAATTTGCATCAAAAACACATAAAGAGTCTCATATCTAAAGTCAAATACTTTAAATCGATATATTTTGAATTACCAAATAAACTAATATTAAATATATGATAAATTTGAAAGATGATTTCAAAAAGACCATTAAAAGTGTTCTTTAAAATATTTTTCATTTGGGCAAGATTCCTTAGTATAACCAAACCAAGAAAATCAATATCTTTAGTAGAAATGCGAGTTGCCAGCAAGAAACACAAAGTCATAAATTTTTGCTAATTAGAAGTTGGAGTAAGTTAAACAAAATTCTGACCGAATGCAAATCTTTCTTCATTAAAAAGCACTTTTTGCACAGGGCGGTTATAAATCATTTAGATATTCAATTATGCGTTCGTTATAATTCATGTCTGGGATTAAACTTGATATACACCCACATAAGGTGTGCTCTGGTGCACGTCTTTTATTAACAATCAGTTCTACGAGTATAAAGCTAGCGAAGCTCGATTTCAGATGTTATTTTGAATGATTTTTAAGTAAAAAATTAAATTTTCAGTACACATTCCTGTCACAAAATCAATCTGTAATTCATAAGAAAAATGTTTTTTGTACAAAAAACACAAAAAGACTATACACTCCTCGACAACTGGGTGAAATACCCCGACACCCCCTTAATTTCGGCGTTTCTCGATAATTTTGATCCGTATGAATTCCTATCACCGTAAATCATTTAATTTTCTTGGAATTTGCAATTTTTCCCTAATTGCCCGCGACAAGTGCTTGGGTTTTTTGAAATGAAAACAAAATTAAAATTTTTATGGCAATGGTTTTATTTTTTTTAGTAATGAGTACTTCCTCCCTCATTACTTACAACCCCTAAAGTTCTTGCTGGAAGAAATTTAAATAGTTTTTTAATTAATTTTCGCGGGATTTTGTCAAATTCAGTTTCAATAGCGTCTTTAATCCTTGTGTCAACACCCACCTACCTGGGTATGTTTTAGGAATTCAAAATGAATTTTGTTTTAATAAATTCGATCTACAATCGAAATTAACTTTTAAGAAACCTCTCAAATTTAAAAAATAAAGCAGATTGTATAAAAAAAACTAAAAATAATACTATATTTAAGGCAAGGGATTACAATTTTGACCAAGTATACGCCTTCTCAACACCCAACATACCCAAGTATGCACAAAGCAAAGTGCAATAAAAATTTAGGTAAGTATTTTATTGAATAATAGTTAAATACACTGCTTACAAATAGTATTGTTGGTAGAATGTTCATTATAAACGGGCTTTGAACATTTCACGGATGATTTTCTAGTCGAACATCGTTTGTCACCCATGAAACAATTGGCTTTGTTTTTGATTCTTCCTGATGCATTACTTTTGGAACCAGAAGACCCTCCTTCAGATACAGAACTTGAAGGAATGACCTAACATGGCCTCCAAACCAATTTTGATGTAAAAAATGGGAATTTGCGGCACGTGCAGTGATAACACGTTGTGCTAATTGGGTGAGGAGTTCCTGAAGAAATTGTCGACTGTCTACTGGTAGTTTTTCTTAGATGTGGACTGTTTTTATTATATATAATGTAAGAGGCCAAGGCGCATACATCCAACATATTATAATACATGGCCAACGGAAATCGCTTCGTACGTCGTTTGCAGCTATATTCACTCTGCATTTTATCCATATTATCGACCTCACCTTTGGTAGCATTATAGCCAATTATCATATCAAAAATGAGATGTGGCAGCAACACAACCGGATTTTGTTTTTTTTTGGTACGTAGAAACATAGTGACATTTTGAATAAATCCAAGTTCTGAGGAATGAATTGCCCGTTTTATGCCTTTGTTCACTATAAGAAATTCTGGTGGTATGAATTTCCGCCAGGTACGTAACATTTGTGAAGGTTTGCATTAAGCATCAACCAAAGGTTTTTGATGGGTGCTGCTTTATCTTCTTTGAGCCTTTCAGTACGCGAATTTCCATTGTCAAAGCGAATAAACCTTCTAATGACCCAAAAGCGGCGAAGTCCCGATCGCGATATAGTGGGTGGGCAATATTTCCCCAAAGGTCTTTTGTATGCTCATAGTTTGAACGGCTAACACCAGCAAAAAGTAGAACTAACATGTAGGCATCTAATTCTTCTTCTGTAACTTCTTTCCGCGGCCATTCCATTCTTTATAAGTCTGTGTTGCAAGACGATTAGTTTCCCGTAAGATGTGGTGTATGCTTAATGATTTGGTGGCGTTAGTTTGACCGACTTTTGTGGAAGGGATTTTAAAAATATTATGCTGTTGATGACCACGTGGGTTTGGGGTGGTCTTTACGCCATACCTTTCCGTCACGTGCATGATAACACTCAGATTCGGAAGCACTTTCAGCAGTTACCTCTTCAAACTCGTCTTCTGTTTCGGTGGTCTTCTTCTTCTGCTTCAATCTCACCTGGGTATTCCTCAATATCGGAGTTAGGGTCGATTCCTTCATTTCGAAGTCCTCTTGTTTCATCGACCATTTCATCATGCTCAGGACCGGCATCATGGTCTGAAATCTATTCAAAACAGCACAAATATTTATTTCTACATAACACTTTTTAATTTTATTCGTATGTAGGTAAACTTGCGTCTTCTTCCTCGTCGGATAAAATCGCACCCAGTAACCAAGTGGGATACTCATCATGAATTTTGAATTTTTGACGTTGATCAGACATATTATAAAAAACACTTAAAATACTGAAACACAACTGAAATATTCCGTCTGTTCGATCTTTCTAGTCAACGAATAAACTGCAAAGAAAATCTACTTCGATTCACTAATATTAACAAAATGTGCATACATGGACTCCCTGTTACTTTATTACCGTCATCCTCAATTTGACCTGTATCAAAAGGTAACGCTGAAAAACCTAGGCATTGGCTTTTAAAACATTTATTGTCCAGTTTTATTGCTACTTATTATATAATTTCAAAATATTTTATAACAGGAAGAGACAAACTACATTGCCGGTTTTTTGTCATACACTTATGTAATTACCCTGAGCAGGTAAAAACAAAAGAAAAAAGGATGTTGTTTTGTTGTAACTAATGCTAGGAATGTCCTCTGTTACTTTAAATAACCTATTTTCCAAAGATTGTTAAAATATTTGTTCCCATAGCCATAAACTTGTATGAAAAGCCGTCACCAAACATTTTCAATACCGTTTATATATTCGTTGTTCATATAAAATGTATGAAAATCCACGTGAATACCCGGGTATGTTGGCTGTTGGTCATAGGGTGCCAGATTCGGGTGTTGACACAAAGGGTTGAGGTCTGCTACGTTGTTGAACTGTCTTCCGCCTTGGTAGACAGCTCTGGAGAGATATCCCCATACATTGTCAATTATTTTGAGGTCTGGAGACAATTCTGACCAGTCAAGAACACAAACGTTGTTACACTCGAAGTATTCTTTCACCTTCCGAGATGTGTAGATTGCTGCATTATCTTATTGCAGGATAAAATTTTTGCCGAATTTTTCTTGGTTATGATCCACGATCTGTTCGTGTAAGATCTTATGGTATTCGTAATTGTTCATCTTGTCGTTTACGAAGCAGATATTAGTCTTATTTCCTGTCCAAATCATGACTCCACTTTCGCCTTTCTCGAATTATGAAAATAATGACCCAATCCGTTTCAATGACGTTGTTGTAAAGCCGGTTTTGTTTTCAAACGTTTTCTTTGAAAATGTTACGCCTCAGCTAACATACGCTGGGAAGTCCTTAGTTTTCTACCCACATTCAAAATCCCAGCTGATACCCCCGTTTTCCTTGTTGTTACTGTAGAATGCCAAGTCAAGGGATGTCTCAACCAGTTGTCGAGGTGTGTATGTACAGACAAAAGAGACATGATTTCCATCACTAGAGTTGCTTCTTTTTACATTTGGAACAACTATGGCTGATTTCGTCTACTAGGGGTACCTTTCCGAATACTTAAACATAAATGACTGATTGAAGGTAAAGTACAAGGTTGGGAAGAAGTAATGTCATAATGTGAATCGGCTGCAATTTTGTTAGAAATGAAAAAAATAGAGCTCTGTTTTCACGAAAAGTTTATTTAAAGCTGTACAATTGATGACATTAAGCTGAAAAAATGATATCAGTCTAATGACCACCTAATAAGTTGATGCACATTTGTGCTCGTTTTACGGCATTTTGAATTGTTGCTCGCAAAACATCTGGCTCCAAATTAGTGATTTCTTCTTCAATGTTAGCTTTCAAGGTTTGCAAAGTTTGTAGTCAAATGAAGGAAAGTCTAGCGCCGTCAGACCTGGCGAACTGGCCTTCCGGTTCAAATCGCCAAAACGGGAGATTCCATAGCCTGGAAATTGGTGATTCAAAATCTCCACCATTGTCCGAGCTATGTGACCGGTGGCTTCGCCCTGGTGGAACCAAAAATCCTCGAGACCCAATTCTGACACTTACGACAGAAAAAAAAATACTCGTTTAACATCTGTCTGTAACGCTCGCCCGTTACGGTTGCGATGCTGCCGTCAAGGTCCTCAAAAACATAAGGGCCAATCGCTTTTTCACTGCAAACACTGCAACAAACAGTCACTTTGAGGGGATGGAATGTCTCCGTGCCTCAGAAACGTAAATTTTGTTTATTCACATAACCACTTAAGTGGAAATGGGCTTCATCGCTCATTATGATTTTGGATACGAAATCATCCTCTTCTTGCACCAGGTTTAACAGAGCATGAGAGTAAGTTTGCAAAAATTAGGGACACCCACACTATGACATTACTTTTGCCCCACCTTGTATGACTTACAGAAGAACTTATGGACTGATTTACAAGACAAGTACAAGAAGTTTCGTTTTTCATATACATAGTTTCCATGTTACATGAAGCATGTAAGCGCAGGATGTGTTTTACGTTTCAGATCGATTTTTTCTGTTATAATATGATTTCTTAATGCCTGAAAATTAGGGACGAGAGTTCTAGAAAAAAAAGTTATTATATCGTTTATTCCATCGGGCCCGTAGCCTACAGCCTTGTGCAGTAGAAAGATGATAAACGCATCAGATTGCAGAAAACCAACATGACGCAGGGACCAAGGCATATTGCATTTAAAATCAGTATCAGCATCAGTATGTCCATATGCTAAGTTTTTGTTAACAATTTTTTTCTTAGCTTTAAATATAGTAAATAAATATCCATAAAGAAAATGTTAATAAAGTCGAAAGACATAGTATAAGAATTTAGAGTAGCTTAGAGTGCCAGTAAGTTAGTATAAGATTATTATGTAATTTTAAGCTAACATTTAAGCATTTTTTGTTAGTATATAAGAGTTTGTGTTAAGAAAATAAAATAGATCTAAAACTAAAACTAAACTATCAGTATGCAGTTGGAGAATTTTGCAGTGAGAACATGGAATAATTTGCTTCTCTTTTGGAGCTAGGAATAGGATATTTACTTAACGGTTGAATTTTCTTTGTTTCCAATGCCTTGTTTTGGAAGTGGTAGTGGCCGCCGAAATTTCAAATACTGGTTAATGTAATATTTCTATTTGCACAGAAAAAAAAGAAAATAAAAAACCAATAATAGTTTCTTACCTAACTCCACATAATAATATTTGAAGCAATTGAACCCTTTTTTATTAACCATTACATCAGGTAGTAAGTATTATTTTGATTTATATTGCAGTATTTTGCAAATGTTGGTGTCTTGCTTTTTGCGGTCAAAATTTAACAGTTACCTGCTATAATTTTAAGAGTAATAAGAAAAAAGTTCAATTGTTACACAAATTTTTATGAGTACGGATTAGGTAAAAATTTAACATTTTGTCTATTCTCTTAGAACACAAATACGAGTACGCAAACATGTCAATTTGGGTTGTACCACATGAAATGTCCGATTTTATAGTAAAAATTTAAAAGCCAATATTATTTTTCCGTAAAATTTTATTCAATCAAAATAGGATCGGTTGGCATCTATGACATTCTTCCAACGTCATTTCTTCATTCTCACACGTCAAGTACACGTACCACATTATTTTATAAAAAGAAAAGAAAATTTATGGTTCTGGCACAGATGTTCTCTCGATTACTTCTTATTTCCGACTGAGCGAAAATCGGACATTTCATTAGAACCCAATACATATAGAAAATATATGTATATATACATAACACGTCAAGTAAAAGCGCTTATACTAAAAATTTACAACCAATATTTTAATTCCGGCAAAACCCACAAAGATGCAGCACTTAACGTATCAGCTGTAAGGAAAACCGCCGAATTTGTTGAAGTTTCGAATATACAAAATTATAAAAGAAAAGAGTGAAAGTGAAACACTACGGTCCCCGAACGAGAAGATTTCTCATCGACGCTGCATCACTGAGATTAACAGCGTTGGCTTTGACGCTATCAAAAGGATTATATGCTCGTACTCCTTCCACCAATTTGATAAGAAAATGGTAACATTGATCGAGCTTAGGGAAAAGATCTGTGATGAACTTCAAATGAGGATAAACAAGACATCCATTTGGCGTCTTCTAAAAAACAAAGGATTCGCTTTTCGCAAAAGTAAGACAAACGGAAAATCCTCTGCGAAATGACGGATGTACAAATTCAAAGACTGCGATATATCCATTAAATAAGGAGATTTCGTGAAAGTGCGTACCAAGCGATTTGTATTGATGAATCATATACTATTCACAGCTCAGATTCAAGAGGATAACCAATAATAACCAAAATGATCACCATGACAATTCAAGTGCTTAAAAAAAAGCGAGGGCGGCAAATGCCGCTCTGTCCCACCTAATAAAAATTTTACATATATATTTCATATGCTGGGACAAAGCGGGATATGCCGCTCTCAAATAAGAATATAAAAAAATGTATTACTTCATAAAAATTGAATTTATTGAATTTCAACCATTTTGTTGGGAATGAAACTGTTCAAAATAAGAAACAATACACAAAGGTGGTTTTTCGGGACATGTTTTACATAAATATTTGGTCTCCTTCCTGATTTTGTTCTTCAAGCACTGTCGGCATCTCATGTGATAGGTCTTTGTAGGATCCTTGGGATTCAGAATATTGCCCGGATAGTGCTGCTCGTTCCCTGTTAGGACTTCGAGATTATCATCTTCCACCTTATTTTACCCCAGTTTTATAACAAGTTGCCTTCCATCTTTCAAGTCTTCCGATATAGAGAGAAAATCTTTTATCTACTCATTTCTCAATTCATGTAAAGTAGTTTTGTTTTTAAACATTTTCATTATGAAAAAAGAATTTCAAATAACATTCCTAACAGGTGAAAGATAACTTCTTATACCATCTTATGCTTTTAGGAGGTGATGAATAATAGTTTACCATTTGGTCACTTCTGTCTATGCCAGACATAAACTCATTGTATTTGCCAGTTTCTTCCGGTTTTTGCTTAACTTGTCTGAATTTATTGGCAACATTTCATTTACTATTTTAGGATGATATTTTGTTGTGAGGCAAAGAACATCCCTTTTATCCTACCATTTTGATACATACATTTTATTGTTTCTGCTCCATACTTGCTCACCTTTTTTCAGTTTCTTGCTTGTGCTTTTTTCATGAGCAGTTTCTTCGCCAGGTCTAGTCTGTTTAAAAATTGTCCATAAACAGGTGATGTCCGCGGTCTAAATACGGCTCCCTAAGACCGAAAACAAGTGCTTCAAACTTTGACCTGCCCTCAGTAACGATAGTTTTACCTTTCTATATGGTCAAATTTAGCACATATTCACCAGGAGTACAGAGAGTATAGAATTTAATACCGTACTTAACTTGTTTTCCTTTTATATAGTGCCGAAAGCTTAGATGTCCTCGGAACAAAATCAGACTCATCTCAAAACAGCTGTTCTTGAGGATAATAGGTATGCGCTTCTGAAATTGATGAGCAATTTGTTCAGCAATGGAGTGACTTTCTCCAAGTTGTCTGACTGGTTCTTTTCTTGCGCATAAGAACAACTAAAGCATCTTAGCATTTCGTCATACTTCATCCCGGACATTATACGAGGGCGGGTCAATAAGTCCGTGACTTTTGGAATAAAACACAGATTTTTTGATAAAAAAATAATTTTATTTTTCAACGTAGTCTCCCTTGAGCTCTATACACTTTGTCCAACGCTTCTCCAATTTTTTTATCCCTTCCAAAAAAAATGATTTGTCGAGGTCCTCAAAATAGGCCTTTGTTTGCAAGATGACTTCATCATTGGAGTCAAATCTTTTTCCACCAAGCCATTTCTTCAGGTTTGGGAACAAGAAGTAGTCGCTCGGAGCCAAATCTGGAGAATAGGGTGGATGAGGGAGCAATTCATAGCCCAATTCATGGATTTTTGCCATGGCAACTGCACATGTGTGCACCCTTGCATTGTCTTGGTGGAAAAGAACTTTTTTCTTGGTCAAATGAGGTCGGTTTTTTTTCAAATCGTCATTGAATCGGTCCAGTAAGTTGGCATAATATTCCCCATTGATTGTTCTTCCCTTTTGAAGGTAGTCAATGTGGATTATCCCGCGTGCATCCCAAAAAACAGTCGCCATAACTTTATTGGCTGACAAACCCACCTTGGCCTTCTTTGGCGCCGATTCACCCTTAGAAACCCACTGTTTGTTCTCTGGTGTGTTGTGATGGATCCATGTTTCGTCCATGGTTACAAAACGGCGCAAAAACTCCTCCATATTGCGATTAAACAACGCCAAACCTTCCTGTGAAGTTGTTACACGATTGCGTTTGTGGTCGACTGTGAGCAAACGCGGCACCCATCTTGCGGAAAGCTTTCTCATGCCCAAGTGATCATTCAAAATTGAAACCACTAAGCCGTGCGAGATCCCTACGGCTTCCACAATCTCTCGCACTTTCAATCTTCGGTCGGCCAACACCATATCGTGAATTTTTTCGATTGTTTCGGGTGTAGAGACCTCAACTGGGCGTCCAGGACGTTCGGCATCTTCAGTGCTAGTACGGCCACAACGAAATTCAGTAAACCACTTTTTTACCATTGAAATCGATGGTGCAGAGTCCCCATAGTATTTATCAAGCTTAGCCTTGGTCTCGGTAATGGTTTTTTTCGCAAGAAATAATGCTTAATAAGCACACGAAATTCACTTTTTTCCATTTTCTCCTCAAATTAGTGAGTAGTCTGATAAAAATAGCTGTCAAACACAAACTAACTGACGCAGCAAGTTTAAATTTTGACAGGAGTCAACTGACAGATGCCTGTTGACAGGAGCAGTGTTGCTGTTTCAGTAAAGAGGTCAGAAATTCACAAAGTCACGGACTTATTGACCCGCCCTCGTACATATGGTGAAAAACTGGAGCATAGTACAGTAGGTCCATAGAAAATATTTTTCTTACCGACGGATATTTGGTCTGACCTTGCAAAATACTTATTCAAAGAAATTGTTCCAGCTCCAGGATAGTAAATAAGATAACACTAGAGTATCTGCTGAATTTTCTTGCTGGTCGACCAGACTTTGACAACTGAAGAGCATAACTGTTCATCGAGTCAAGAATCATACTCATAACTTACTAAAACATTCTCTAGCCGTTGGAGAATTGTCGGCGAAATCAAATTTTAGACCACTTTGTGTTAGATCAAATTCAAAATCAGGAATATCTTAAATAACGTCATACCATTGGTCATCTGACCCATTACCTGTATCTTCCGTGCCATGAACTTCTTCAAGATCCTCTTGCAATATTTCTTCTGCGCCGTCGTCAACTTGCAAAAACGTTTCAGGTTCACTGTCAAAATTCTTCATAATTGGGATCTCCATCATCATCATCGCTATCAAAGTCATCACCAAATTCTGATTTATCAGTCCATACTTATTTCTTCCATTAATCTTAAAACCCTAGCTTCTTCTTTCGGATCCATACGTTTGCTAAGAAAACCGCACTCATTTTGTAGGTACTTATACTTCTTAGAAAATGAAAAAAAAAAAAAAAAAAAACACAGATTCTTTAGCAATTTATACTTTAAACCTAGCGGTACTTGCAACGGGAGATGCAAAGCTTTTGCTGGGACAATTTACAAAATATTTTATTTTCTACTGGGACACAAGGTTTCATTGTATACAGAATTAAATGGAAAACTAGACGACATTTGCCGCTTTGTGTTTTAGAGGATAGTAAACTTTGACGCTTTGTCCCAGCAAAAACCACAAATTTCATCGGCATATGCCGCTCTGTCCGTGAACGTGTTAAAGATGCTCTCCTAATTTCCAAATCTGGATCAAAATCTGGTGATTAGCTCGAACAGGTTTGAAAGCATCTGGGTGAACCATCAGTATTTGTAATGGGCAACGCCTCATATCACAATAATTTGAAAAACCGGGCCCCATTTTTATCAGCAACGAAATCTGAGTTAATTCTAATCCTGTAGAACAACTTCGCAGATAGCGCTTCAATGTAGAAGACATACTGTGACGAAATAAGACAGAGCCACAATATCAGATAGACGACTTGATAAGGTCAGCAGGCCACGAAATATTCAGACTAGCACCGTACCATCCAGATTTGAACCTAATCGAAAACACATGGGGTATTGTGGCAGAAAAATAGCAGAAGGAGAAGAGGCGACGACGAGTATGACAAAAATACTGACAATGATTAGGTGCTATTGAATTATAAGAAAAAAATATTTTTATACAAAAATTAGTAAAAATAAATAATTATATTAATAACAAAAAATTAGAAATGAATTATTTAATTTTTTTTTTTCAAATTCCATGTCGATATTTTTTCAATTTCATGAAACAAAATATTCTCCATATCTTTTCAACACAAAATTGAGAAGTGATCGTTCGTACGAAATTACCATTCTTTATGCCCTGGCCAAGTGCAAAGAAATAAAAATATATGCATACTCCACTACGTATATTTTCATTCTTTAATCCTCTAAAATTTTTTTTCATACTTGGCAACAGAAGACCCTTATTTTTCATATGATATCGACCAATCACATTCAAGAAATCAATCAGTCTGTGCTGACACTCGGCGCAGTCAACATCGTTTTTATTCAGAATTTTTGGTCTTAAGAAAGAATCACTGGGATAGAGAAAACATACGCGAACTTACTGCATAGCGATTTTTAACGCACAATTATTTTGCAACTTCTGTGTAAAATGTGATTTAGATTCATTTGTTTCGTTCGTTTAAATACATATTTTGTACCGTAATCGCATGTTGATCGTGTCGTGTGCCTCATTATAAAACCTCGTACAAAAAAGAGTCGTATTGTGCGATTGTGTTTGCGCAACAAAAACACGTAGTAGACAATATACACATAAATGTAATAAAAAATTAATTTATATAGAAATATTAATTTGAATGAAATTTGCTCAGAAATAAAAAAAATACATTTCCATATGTTTGCCAAAAATCAGAGATGTTCTTCAATATTTTTGAATTAAGATTTTAATAATTGAGTTCGAATGAATATCAAATCTAATATAATATATTTAGTTTTTAATGAGTCGATATTATATTAAGTAAATTAATAAAATTCAACTGTTTTCGCGTTTTTCGCATTTCATCAGCATCTCAGTAAAATACAATAATAATGTAAAGATTTTGTTATAATATAAATGTAGAGAATAGGATTTAGATTATAGGAAGAGACAGTTTTAAAAATTAACACAATTTTAAAAGTTAACACAATTTTAATTTAAAACTTACTATAGCCTGAAACAGCTACTGTCATGCCATATGGCGCTTACACTACACTAGAAATGATATGAGAAATATAACAGGAAAATAACTTAAACACTAAAGAGGTATGAAAATTACCAATTTAACAGTATATGGGGAAGGTTATGCAAAGGCAAAACAAAATGGAATGGAAACACTAGGAGAAGATTATGTTTGAGTGTACATACCTTTATTATAAAGGGTTTTCCAATAGGGACTTGACAACTTTGAATTTAATTTGTGAACGCACTCTTTCACTAATCATCAAACTGTCACTGTCAATTTATTCAGTAAACTCTACATTTTCATCATGGTGAAGTACACAAACGAGCAACGTCTGCAAATTATAAAAATTTTCTACCGAAATTCGGAGTCGGTGACTGCAACTTTAAGTGCGTTAACTCAAATTTTCGGTCGTGATTCTCGCCCTAGTAGACAGGCAATAACAAGTTTAGTGCAAAAATTTGAGTCTACATATTCGTTGTGTGATGTTACCGTGTCAGTGAGACAACGGGTTCGTCGAAGTGTCGAAAATATCGCTGCCGTTCAGGCGTCCGTAGCAAACTATCCAAATCAGTCAATTCCACGGCGTCCTCAAGACTTGGGCATCGCTGAGAACACATTATGGCGTATTTTGCGTAAGGATCTTGGTTTACACCCATACAAGATCAAGCTGACCCAAGAATTGAAGCCGATGGACCATTTGAAGCGACGTACGTTCTCCGATTGGGTTCTGGGGAAGATGCGCCAAGATGATGTATTTCATGGCAAAATCATCTTCAGTGACGAAGCTCATTTTTGGCTCAATGAGTTCGTCAATAAGCAAAATATGCGTTATTGGTCGGGTGAAAATCCACATGTGCTTCATGAATCACCACTTCATCCACAAAAAAATAACTGTTTGGTGCGGTTTGCACCCCGCGGTGTTATTGGGCCATATTTTTTCGTCGACGATAACGATCGTCACGTTACTGTGAATGGTCAGCGTTATCACGCCATGATCACCGAATTTTTTTGGCCCGAATTGGAAGATATGAACTTGGACGACATGTGGTTTCAACAGGACGGTGCCACAAGCCACATAGCACACGCTACAATCGATTTATTGAAGAGTAAGTATGGCGATACATGGGCCAGTCGATTGGCCGCCTCGTTCGTGCGATTTAACGCGGCTTGACTATTTTCTGTGGGGCTACGTTAAGTCATTGGTTTATACCAACACGTGACAACGTTGGAAGAGCTCAGAGCCAACATTAAAGGCGAAATAGCGGCCGTTTCGGCCGAAATGTGTGGCCGAGTCGTTAAAAATTTGGTCCAATGAATCGACCTCTGCAAACGTGCCCGCGGTGTCCATATGAACGAAGTCGAGTTCCATTCATAAATGTTTTGATTGTACTTCAAGCCAAAAATAAAGTTTTTGAAATATCTCAAATGGTTTGCGTTTTATTTAAAAAAAAAGTTGTCAAGTCCTTATTCGAAAACCCGATACTAAATTTGACTGAATTAAAATTATTATTTAATTTCAGTAACTATACACAAATTGCAAAAGTATTGAAAAATAACAGAATAATACACAAAACAAGCCTAAATGAAATTAACTTTAGATTTTAAGTAACAAAGCTTAACTTTGTGTTTGTATCGTATTACAACAATTATAATATAATAAATTACAGTATTTATTTACCCTTAGGTTACGGTACGTAACCTAATAGTTTTAGTATATAGTTTTATTTCAAGCAACGGTAATTAATATTTGCCAAAACCAAAGTACAGACGTAGGACTGTGCCAGTATTATTATAGATACGCCTTTTATCTGTTCAATTGAATAATATAATCATTAATGGGCATATTTTAAACAAATTATTCAGCTATAAAAATTATATAACATACTTTCTTATTACCGTTTTAATATATAGTTTGCAAAATATATAAAAAACAAAAAAAATAAAAAATTGCAATCAAAGTTTTTTTTTATATCAATATGTATATAATGCATTTATGTTGTTATTATGTTAAAATTTTAAGTTCTAATGCAGCTGGACTGTCATGGACATTTCAATTATGTTTATGAATAACAATATAAGAGAGAAAAGGGTTAAAAATGTATTTACCAAGTATTAAGTAGAATAGTTCCATGTTGGTTGTGAAACGTTTGACTATCGAACAAAAGCGATAGACAAAAATTCTCTATAGAAGATGCAAAAAAGAACCAGGGAAAGCTCGGATCCCGTTTCCATATTATAAAGTTTGTACAATGGAATTGGGAATTGCTTTCAAAGATTTAAACTTATGTTAATGAAACTTTTTGTTTTGCTTTGCACAAAAAGAAGAATAATATCATTTCATAGAAGCATGCCTCTATCTTTCCTTAACCTTCGCCTTACTTTCCAAAGGGTTTAAAAAACTGTCCTACGTGCATTTGAAATAGGGTTAAGAGGTTATTCAACGTTGAACCAAATATTTACAGTTCCCAATATAGTTGAAATATACGGCAAGATAAATAAATGTTCACTTCTGTGCCGCTTTTGATTCCATACCATGTGAAATTCTCCTTTGTAAACTACCCGGAATCGGAATTCCAAACAAAATAACAAGGATCTTAAGAGGTTTGTACGAAATTATGGGATGGAATGGGATAGAAATCCGATGGGATGGATATCCGATGTTGCATCAAGGCAAATACGACGTGCATTCTGCTTTAATGTTTGCGTTAATTTTGCTCTTATAGCTGAGCCCGTTAGTAGTACGGAAAAGAAACCTGTCCGTTAATTTGGGGAAGAAAAAATTATAATACTAAGAAATGGCGACTTTAATGTTAATGGTTAGATTAGGTTACCGACACAAAGAAGCAGTCAAGTTTACAAATCGGGCCGCTAAACAATGCGACGGCATAATCCCTGGAGAAGTTTTTCAGCGAACTTTGTTGCAACTTCTCAAAAGTGGAGGATAATCCAATATCAAGAGGAAGACCGCTATAAGAAGAATTAACCATCACAGTGATCACATATAAGGAAGTACGTGATTTTGATGTAGTGAAAACAGTGGGATAAAGTCAGATGCTAATCAAAACAAGCAGAACAGAATGTGTCAAAGATGTGATGTGAAATCAAGGCAACGGATCATATTGTTTATGACTTAGGTCTAACAAAATTTCGTGGCGGTAGCACTGTTGATTTGATGACATGTCGAAACGAAAAGTGGAACCAGAGTTTACATAAATTTGGCGAAACCAAGGTAGTTGCACTTGATATTTAAAAGGCCTTTCAACTTGATATTTACAAAAATACAGGTGTGCAACAAGGCTGCTATTTGTCTCCATCACTCTTCATAAATACAAGATCATGAAGAGATTTTACTTGTTCTAATGCAATATATTCCTTTGCTGACGACAGCACGAATGTTGTTTCCCGAATTCGAAATATAGCGGCAATTTTTAATGAATTTTCACCCTTGTTTTAACATTTTGTTTGTAAAAATCTAATTTAAGGATTAGGTTTCTGTCTATAAATTAGCATAGCTATTTCTGTTTCACGTATTGAAATACGTGCAGTACAAAGTAAGTTATTGAGCAAAATACCTATACACACCATTCCGTGCTTTAGTTTTTTCCGACACTGTATGTTGCATTTTTTGTTGCGCACATTGGCTTGCTTTACAAGATCAGTAATCCTTTTTTTTATTTAATTGTTGCACATGCAAGGTGTTTCATTGTTGCACATACTGGATTTTCCATTAGATGCGCCCCAATTTGTTCTTTTAAATAAAAAGACGTGAGTATACTATGACCTGTACTGTACCATAGCAGAAATTGAGCTAACAATCTTAATTATGTGATTTCCTCTTTTTTCTCTTTTACGGTGGTCACTTGAGAAATCACTCCAGGTCGTTTTGTGAATGTCCCGTGAGTTAGATCAAGTTTAATTGAGTTTCCAGTTGTTTTTAAAATTTATTGGCTGAGTTATAAAAAATAAAATAATAAAATTTATTTAATCAATTTGACAGAACGGTTACAGGGGATAATTCAAGAAAATTAAGTACAATGCTTAATCACGAAAACTATTCCAGCCGGAAACCGTGCGAAGAATTTTTTAGAAATTGAAATCCCTTAACAATGAAAAACGTCTTTAAAAAAATCAGAAAACTGTGATAAAAATGAACGTACAGCCAGAGCAACAACAGAGTAAGAAGGGGTCAATTATGCAGAAAGCATTAAATTCAGCAGTTCGAGGCACTAAAATCAAGCCAGCATATAGAATTATGTTTTGTCTCGTCGTTATACATTCGCAAAAATTATGATTAACCATCTAAAAAATTAAAAAAACGAAACTTTCTTAAATTAAAAAAAAAAAAAAAAAATGAGCGGCTCACCCTTCTCTTCAATGCTATGCTGCTAGTGGAGTTCATAGAAGATACCTTAAAATGAAATAAAACAATACAATACAAGTTGAAGAATCTCTTACAGTTTATTGAAAACTGGAGGCCAATTACCACTTGGTCGATCATCCTCCGATTGCCTCCACAGGATCTTGGCCGAACAACTGCCATCGAGATTTCTCCAAATCGATGGTTGCTTCGGCAACATATGGACGACACAAAACCAATAAAGAACCATCGTCTTAAAGGGAAGCCATTTACCTTAATCTCCCGACCTGAACGCAACCTTCGACTCAGTCCCTCATGAAGGCCTACTTCGAGGTCTGAAAAGGACTAACATCGAGTTAAAATTCATAAATTTAATCAAAACCAGCTACGAAGGAGTAAGCACCATCATCCCAAAAAGGTGACCCACTGTCTCCTATGTTATTCAACATCTTTGCGGGAGAAGTAATCACAAAGGCGGGTGGCCGTGGCTCAAGTGATAGTGTATTGGCTTTCAAATCGGACGGTTCGGGGTTCAATGCGAGTGGTTGCGTAGAATACAACAAGAGGTATAACTACACTAATAATTTAGTCTCCCCATTAAATGTTGGAAGCCACGCTAGGAGCGAAATTACCACTGAACCCAAAAATCTTTCTTTCTCTTCCGTCCCATTTCCCTAAAACCTTAACACGTGCTCAGGCATTTTAAGTGAAGAAACACCTACTTGAGACTTAAGCCAAGAAGACCTGTTGCCTAGCATACACAGCATGGGTATTCGCCTGAACGCCAAAAACTGTTACGCCCTTGCACTAAAGGAATGTTCCTGCTACAAAAAAAAGGGTTTTCGTGGATCCGAGAGCCTCCTTCATGATCGGAAATGAGTTGATCCTTGTAATGGATACTAACTGCTCTCTGAAGTATCTTGGAGCCAAGTTCAACTATAGTGGTTTATCACCAACAACATCTAGTGAACCCCTTGACCAACTGAAGAGGATAAAGAGAGCACCACTCAAGCCACATCAAAAGCTTTCTATCTAATTCCAAGGCTAGTTGTTGACCTACAATAGCCAAATATAAACAGACACATTCAAACTGAAAAGGATAGAAAAATCCGAGGTTCGTGCGTGCAACATTTCACTTAAATGCTCACGCCCACAATAGCTAATTACAACCAACACACTACTAAGGAAAACATTTAATATCATCGAGAAAAGTGACAGCTACAAGGACCCTTTTGAAGCGAGCATCTAACAGATCTAACATCTAAAAAGGCGATTGCGAACCGAACAGTCATAGTTAAAAACTAGAGGCATCGTACTCTGGAAACGGTTTTTGCAGGTAAAAGACAAGAAAGCTCCGGCTGACTTCCTGAGAGAGACACCCAATTACTGGAAGAGTGAGTTTAGTATCTAATGCACCTGAAGCTCGTAAATGTAGAGCTGGGTGCCAACGGCAATAGTGTCTCTTGCCATCCCGTGTACTACAGAGGTGCCCATAAACTCATTGGCATTGCATACAGAAGCACAATCAGGTGTTAAAGCGACTAAATCGACGTCAGTAGGAAAGGTTGGGTAACTATGTATATTGAAACCACACATCTGAGAAGAAAGTGGAATTCTCAAGAATCCTGACATCATTATGACAAAAGCCAACAAAATCATAATATCAGATGTCTCCATCAATTGGGAAGGCCCGGCCTTACAGCACAGTGCCATTCGTGGATAGAATTAAATATTTAATAATTCCTAATAAGATTATAGATATTCTCCCTGTAGTAATAGGAGCCAGAGGTACAAACACAACAATAATCTCAGGCACCACACCAACTTAGACATCAACAGCGTCAAAGACTTATGTAATTACTACAACAATGAGAGGTAGTTGGTCAATCCATCGGGAACTTATGCGATTCGTGTGGCGCAGAAGACCACCCCACCCCGTAAAGACAAGAAAATGGGTTTCATTCATAGCAAAAATGTCAAATAAAACTTCATTTACTCGTAATATATGTTAACATCTAGTCCTTAAGTGTAATTACATAAATAAAAGGGGAAGCCTTAGACCTTTTAATAGCCAAATGCCTCGTCATCTAATGTCATGCCAAATGCGCCTCGTCATGACGCGCATGTTTGGAATGACAATTCTTCTGCCCTTATCTATTATCCAGCGAAACCACAGCCAGAGGAGCGTGCTTGGAATAATTAACGGGGAAAGAAGACCCCATTGAGGTTGACTCTAGTCTGGCAGTGTAAGGAGATATAAGAGGTGTTGCATAAGTAAAGTTAGCTAACTTCTGTTAATTAACACCAATGTTTTCTTACTTACTTGATTAAATGGAACGGGTATCATTTCCTAGCCATTATATGGATATATTTATACAATATATCTTATAGTATTTGGTCTTGATGCAAGATTCTTAATCAAAGTACCACGAGTTTGTTTTATAATTATAAACAAATTTCAATTAAATAATCCAACTCTCAGGTATGATCCATAACAAGCACATTTCCAGGTGGAGCGGTACATCTCTCAAATAATAACGGAGGTGTCCCAAGGAGAGCTCAGTGGGGACTGAAACCACACATAGGGTAAAAGGGCAAATTCTGACTTAATCTAGGGGTTTAGTACACACAGAGGCAGCAAAGGTTTCTTTTGGTTTAAAGATATTTTAACAAGAGGTCTCAGAAAAGTTACCACAGGGATAATTGGCTTGATAATTGCATCGATCCTTCGATGTCGGCTCTTCCTATCATTGTGAAGCAAAATTCACCAAGCGTTGGATTGTTCACCATGCAAGGGAACGTGAGCTGGGTTACGTTCGTCGTGAGACAGGTTAGTTTTACCCTACTGATAACAATTGTTGTTGCGACATCTTCCCTGTGTAGTATGAGATGGACCGCAAGTAAGGACCAAAGGCATAATACCTGTTGGAACGAACAGTGTTATGACTAATAAAATAATTAAAAAACACATTGCCGGTTTTGCTGCAATAGTAGTTAAACGATCGTTTGTAAATAGCTTCAAAACAGAAGAAACGGAAAGTCACATACTTATTTTAGTTTACAGGCACTAATATTAATAGATTTATATCTTGTATATATGGTACGCTGATATATGTATATTTAAATAATAATTTTTTTTTTTTTAAAGAACTTAACACTCAAGTGGGTATGAATACACTTATAATGCCTCAGGATGTGTTAATTTTTTGGAAAATAGGATAAGAGAGAAGGAAAGATGTTTGGGCTCAGTGATTATTTCGCTCCATGGGTGGCATTCCAAATTTGAATGTGACGAATGTTTTTAGAATGTGTGGTTGTGTCTAGGAATTCTAGTAGTTATGAGATATTGCATATACATATACGTATACATAATTTTTCTTAGCTAAATTTATTTTATTGGACTGAAGATTGTAGTAGATTCTATCAATAATATGTGAAAATTTATATTTAACGACTTACGCGGAATTCAAAAAGCCAAGTGACCGGCAGTGCTGAAGCACAAACAAATGTATATTCAATGTGATTTATTGCAATCATGGTGATGGTAATCACCTGACAGTATTTCTCTCAAAAATCTGTATGACTTTAGTTTTTTTTTTGCAAAAAAACTGTCTATTCTATACATTTAGGTTAATAAAAACAATAGAAGCAACGGGAATGTACAGTTAATACGACACGAGTGCGAGATGAAGAACGACATTTTTTTCAAAAGTATTATTTTATATACAGTGTTGTATAGTGTATAGTGTTGTGAAAATCATACTGTATTTTTATCGGATATTTTACTTCTATGAATTCTGGGGGCAGGAAGAACATAAAAAACAAAGTTTTACAACTAAATTTTGTAATATTACATAGTAAACTATTATATAACTCTATCATGATCTGTGCAAATCAAACCGGATTTCTTTTTCAAGTTAACATTTTGTCCAGTAACTGTTATTTTTTATCACCTCTTTGGATCCAAATTTTCGAAAATATTTTTTGGAATGCTCTGCCATTCATTCCTCGGTGAAGTCGTAAGATCGTATTTGGACGTGTGCGTTGTTTGTTGACCATACCCTTTGTTTTTAAGATCGTACGTAAACAAGTTCCCAATAGAATTTAAATCGGGTGATTGAGATGGCCATTTTAACATAACAACATTTTTCTCCACAAACCACACCTTAACCAACTTAGAATAATGTTTGGGGTCATATCATGTTGATAGACTCAACGAAGAGGCATCACCTCATCAGCATATGGTAACACTATGGATTCTAGTATATCCCACACCATAACCGAGCCTCCTCCATATTTCAATGCAATGTAGCGGCTGAAAAAGTGTTCCCTTCTTCCATTTAACATGAATATTTCGATCAGAAGCAATCAAGTTTAACATACTCTCGTCACTAATAAGCACAGTTTTCTACTTAGTTGCGGATCAATTCAAATGGTTTCTTGCTAACTCCAGCCTAAGAAATGATTAGCATTAGCAAATTTTTCAGACTTACTAGGAGAATAAAATGGTACCTTTTCTGTCAATGATTAGCAGCAAGTAAAGGCTTTTTCGCTGGTCAAAAGGAACACAAGCCAGCTTCTATTAAACGGCTACGTACTGTGCTGGCATTAGTCCGCTAACAAACTTTTGTAAAGGCAAAAACGGACCGTTAAGGATAATTTTTTTATTTTTTTAATTTGCCGGTCGGTTCGCACGGTTATTTTTCTCTGACGTCACTTTGATCTTTTCGCCCGGTTTTCCATTATGAAACTTTTTAATAATGTCGCACACTGTCAATGAAGGCATTTTATAATATACTAGTACAGAAGCTACAACCCGGAGATTCGGAGAAGCGTTTGGAATTCTAGAAAGACACTTTGCCGAAGACAACTTTATTGGCCGGCTTCAATGGACGGATCTGTCCCAATACACCACTACTTCCCACAATTCGGCAGAAAGCAACCCCTACTCCACGAAACGGTTGTTAATTTCCAGTCAATATCTCATTTTACTTGATTTTTGTTAACTGAAAAAATATGTTAGGTCGGACTTAAAACGAAACATTCTGACATCTTTTTTGTTTCAAAATACACGTTTCAAAGTTGCAAAAAGTGGAGTTTAATAAGTTATTTTTCCGAAAGAAATGATGACAAAACCAAGATTTAAAGTTGACTCACTTTTGATATTTAATAACTTCTGGCATATTAACTGTGGATGGCCATGGCTCAGTGGTAGTGTATTGGCTTCCCAGTCGGATGGTTCGGGGTTCAATACCAGCAGTGACCGAAAGACTGTTTTTTCAGTCAACTAAACTATCGTGAGATGAATGGTTGTCTAAAATACAACAACAAGTCAATTTACACTGATAATTTAGTCTCCCCATTAAATGTTGGATGCCACCCATGGAGCGAAATAGCTGCTGAGGCCAAACATCGTTCTTTCTCTTTCTGTTCCATTTTCCTAAAATCTTAACACGTGCTTAGGAAATTTAAGTGTAGACACACCCAATTGAGTGTTAAGTTCTTAAAAAAAAAAAAACAAATTATAAATTTTAATATACATACTTCCCTTCAGTCGGATAAGACATACATAAGAATTATATGCCTTCAAAATATTTCAATGATTTCACCATGCAATTATGTACATTTTTTTTTTAAATATTGATTCTATGAAACCAAAAAGGGGAATAAATGTAACCACGGTAGCCACTGAAAGCTGCATTATCTGCCAGGACATTCATCAAAAACATTCGCCAGGTTGAGATGGACAGGCCCAACGCGGAAAACGGAGATAATAAAAGCTCAAACTAGTAAGTAAAAAGATTTTGATGCAAGCAAGACTAATGCCTGGAGAACTCGACATTTAAAAGGCGTGCATCAATTACATCATTACACACATGTATAGGAGCTACAATCTGAGTACTGAGAAGCGTTTAGAGTTCTGCAATTACATTTTGGAGACACACTTTGTGGACGAACAATTTATTAGCTGGAATCTAATTACTAGTTTTCACAATTTGAACTCTTCAAGTTCAACATCAATGCATAGGCGGCCATATTTCATCAGATCATATCGGCTTTCTCTAAGGCTTAGTTTCGACTTTTACCTAAAGTTTTCAAGGAATAACTTACAAAACTACAAAGTATTATACCACCTTGATCAAAACGTTGCCGGAATAACCACCGTGTGGCGCTCCCATTGTTCCGATTTGACTTCTGTATTTTTGTTGTTGACATTCTCTCTAAATCTTAGCGTCAAAAGTTACGTAGGCAAGAGTACGTCTAACTATGTGTGCGTTGGCGATTTTTTACAATTTTAGAAATGGATTTAAATTTGCAACAACGAATTTGTATTAAATTTTGCCGGAAAAAGGGATTTAATGGTGCGCCAACGTTGGAAAAGTGTTTCGGCAACGATTCTCTAAAGAAAACGGTCGTTTACCAGTGGCGGGAGCGGTTCAAAAGTGGTCGTGAGTCAATCGAAGATGATGGACGCAGTGGCAGACCATCGACATCGAAAATCGACGAGAACATTGATGGAGTAAAAGAAATGTTGGTCAATAACCGCAAATTAACCATCAAAGAGATAGCGGAGGACTAGAACATTGCATATGGATCCGTCCAAGACATTTTGGTTAATTATTTGGGTTTCCATCGTGTAGCAGCAAAGTTGGTGCCAAAAGACCTCAATTTCATGCAAAAAAGAGACCGTGTTGACGTCGCAAAAGAGATGATTTGCGAGGCTGAATCCGATCCCACATTCATCAAAAGGATCATTACTAAAGACGAGACGTGGGTTTATGAGTACGACACGCAATCCAAACATCAGGCAAGTGAATGGCGTTCACCAAATGAGCCGAGACCAAAAAAACCACGTCGTTTTCAGTCAAAAAAGAAGGCAATGATCACGGTTTTCATGGATTACAACGGTGTAGTGCATCATGAATTTTTGCCAGAAGGCCAGACAGTAAACAAAAAGTATTATTTGGACGTTATGAGATGTTTGCGTGAAGCAATTCGCCGAAAGAAACCAGAATTGTGGGCAGAAAACTCGTGGATTTTGCACCATGATAACGCACGGTCGTACAGTGCCATCATTTTTCGTAATTTTTTGACGAAAAATGCAACAAATACCATCCAACAGCCACCGAATTCACCTGATTTGGCTCCCTGTGACTTCTTTCTATTCAATAGAGTTAAAAAACTACTACGGAGAACGCGTTTCAGCAGCCGAGAGGAAGTAATGGAAAACCAAATATAAAAAATGTTTCTAGGATTGGATCAAGGGCTGTCATAAGTGTGTTGCAGTCGATGGGGATTACTTTGAAGGGGACAATATAGATTTAGATGAATAAATTTGTATTTTTAATTTTTTGAATAAATTCCGGAAACATTTTGATCAAAGTGGTATGCTTGAAATTAATATGAGCTATTGTATACCAGCAGTATGGCACTCCCATACATTATAACTATGCAGTTAGAGTGTGGTTATATTGCGAGTATACAAATTCGGCGAGAGGGCGGTATGGATCCATTCTGTAGCGTCTAAAATCTCCGGACTTGCCCCCAAGGGATTTCATATTCAAAACGGAATTTTAAGAACCATCAAAGACTTTCCCTGTCGTGCAATGCATTGCACGTTTTGCATTTTCAACATTCATTGTAATATCTAATATGATCTAATTAAAAAAATAAATAAATAAAAATTGTGGAACTACAATTGTTTAATTCTCATAATCCTGTAATAGTACCTGTTTTGATAATCGAGTTTTGTTTGAAAGAGAAAAAAAATTTTCTTTTTTTAATTTGTTTAATTTAAAATGTTTGGTACGACAACGTAGGAGAAAAGTTAACTTTTACACCTCATTAATTTTAAAAGGTGTCATGTTTAATTAGGTAGAAAACCAAGGCTTCGCTTAAAACCGCTATATGTCGGAAGGAATACCAACCGCCCTCTTACCATTCTACCACAATTTTTTTTTCTTCAAAATATAGCAAGGAATTACTCCGTTCTACAACACACGTATATAAAAAATAACTCAAACCAAAATTAAGCTTTTTTAAAAATAGAAATACAAAAGAAAATCAAAATCAAATTTTCGCGAAATAAATCAGCTATCGGTTAAATCGTAAGAGCGAAACGATAAAAACGAGAGAAAAAAAGACGAATTAGGTGCAGGGTACGGGAACACATAGCTCCATCAAAATACTACAGATGACCAGCGCTATGCATAGTAAAGGTAAACTAAACATTGAAACTAAACATTGAGATATACAATAAATAGACTTAAACAGTAAATTTGTATGTATCCATATACATACCAGTGGTGTAGCGTGACCATAAAACCGACGGATGCTACTAGAATTCTTTTCACGAAAATATGCCAAATTGAACCGTGCTTAAGATGCTATAAAAAACTCATGTTTTTCTTTTGTACGATATGGTTTAGTTAGACATCAACTGCAAGTAAATAAATAAAACAATTATATATTATAAACGGATGTTTCATAACGTGTAACTTTTCAACATGTTGAAAATACATAGTAAAGTGATAACATAAGTATGTAATCAAGATATTCGAAGTATTAATATTAATATATTCAGCGTACGCTGACTTTCTTTGTGAAATTTAATAACAAGCCCTGCATATATGAATCAAATTCAGGCTACATGTACGAAAACACATATTGTAACATATTAAATTCAACATACTCGTACATACTTAAGCTGGATAACTGGATGACGCTCTGCAAAAGTCTGAAAAGAGGTAAATATTTTTACGGAATCAATGGCTATTTTAACCCATTTTAAGCCAAACATATAAGAATTCCCAAGGTCCCATTGGGATTTTGGGATGGGGATAGAGTCAGATACGTCCTAAAAAGGTTAATGGCTCTGCTCACTTTACTAGTCGGTTGAGATTCCCTCCTCTTGTCCGCGCCCCCTAAGATGGAGGTTTTCCTCTACTGCGTTGTCCCTTAGGTTAGAGTTAAATTCGAGGTCTGTGCGGGATGGAGCATTGATTGCAATTCCAAATTTTGAGTCCGCGTTTCTTAACGGTTCTAACACCTGGAAATGATATGATATGTAAAGTTTTTTTTTTGAAAATGGTTTGGGATCAGTAATTATTTCCCTCCAGTAGGTGGCATCTATATTTTAAACAACTTATATTTTAGATAACCATTCATTTCACATGATTTTAGTTTGAACACCAAACAGTCCGATTTGGAAGTCAGTGATGCTGAAATTTAGATATTGATAGAGATGGTGAATATCACCTAAGCAGGCTACTGCCACCAGAATATTCCGATAGACAAAATACACAAGCAATGTTCTAAGTATTCTACATGACAAGTATAGACTTCCATGCCTGTGGTGTTTTAACCCCAGTAAGTCCCAATATTTAGACTATGACAGATACAACAAGGTAAGTGAGGGGACATTACCTTGGGCTTCAAGAATGGCAATTGACTGTGCAATATTAGCATAACCCAAGAGCTTTATCACATGGTTTCGAATCCTAATTACTACTCTTAAAATGCCTGAGCACGTGTTAGGTTTTTTGGAAAATTGAATAGAAAGAGAGAGAAAGATGTTTGGGCTCAGTGGTTATTTCGCTCCATGGGTGGCATCCAACATTTAATGGGGATACTACTGAAGAAAACATGCCTCTCCAAGCTTTTCAGGTAAGGTAATGATCCGAAACACACATCGGGTCCTGTGAAAGACTGGTTTCGGGATCAGAGATCGTCCATAATTTCATGACCAAGTCAATCCCCCGATTCTGAACATAAGGAATTAGCTGAAGAAATGGGCGGGTCAATACTTTTCTAATAAAGATAAATTTTGAGAAGCCGTCCAAAAAGAAAGGTATTCTATACCTATATCAAAAACGTCTTAGCAAATAATGGTGGATATTCTGGGTACTAACATAAGTAAAGCAGAACAAAATTATTTTTAAAAAAATATTGCTGAATACTGAATTTTTTTTCATTTCAGCACAGCAAACCTATTTTATTGACCAAGTACTAAAATATATTTTAATTTTCTCATAATTTCATTTGGTTTATAAAGGAAATTCAAAAATTCAAGTAAGATTTGAATTTCGTGAATTTGTGACAGTACAGAGCTATTAAAAATGGAGCGCTACACGAAAGAACAACGCGTTTTCATTGTATAAAATATGGTCGGATTAGTGATTTAACTTCATCAACAGTGAAGAGATGTGTGTTTTTGCAGCTGTAAGTCAGATTTTGCTGGCGAGTGCTGGTGATTAATTCAAAATTTAAGGGACTGGATCAATCAGTAATCTTAGACACTCTGAATGTCCTCAAACAAGTCGTTCAACACAAACATTGAAGCAGTTCGTGAGAGTGTTCCTGAGAGTCCAGGAATATCAATCGGTACTGTGATCAAGAATTTGACATTTCGAGAATATCTCCACAGCGTATTCTCACGAAAGAATCTTCATGCATGCAAAGTGCAATTGATTTGACAATTGAAGTCTACTAACCACACACACCGAAGAGAGTTCGTTGAATTGATTATGGAATAACAAGTGGATTTTAATTTTTCAAATTAAATAATCTTCAGCGATGGTGCTCATTTTCATCTTGATGGTTTTGTTAATCATCAAAATTGTCGAATTTTGGGTTCAGAATAAACCATTTACAATCTTTAATTAAAACTTGTGTTTCCAATCAAAATTACTTCATGGATGAATTTTGGAACATCCGTTATTTTTGAATTTGTAAGATTTTCTTTCAAATTGAAATAAAATGGATTTAATATGGAATATATAGAAAAAATCAAAATAATTCAAAATCGTAGAAATATTTGTTCACTTTCATTGACCACCTGCGTATTTAACAAAAGCATTTTTTCGGGAAACTTTTCTGAAGCTCTTAAATGATGTTGACGTTCTACCTATTTTTAAAAAAGAGAGCGCTGAATGACTTAGCCAATTATTAGCCAACCTCACTTTTATCATCATTTAGCAACATTTTTTAAAAGCCCGTAAAAATTAGGATTGTAATTTTATTAAATAAAACAAGCTTTATCAGTGCTATCCGGTTTGGCTTTCATAGAGGAAGATCAACAGAGGATGTTCTCTTACGACTTTTTTACGAAAATATTGTACAGCTGGCTTATTTCTTGATATAACCAAAGCCTTTAATATGGTTAATCATTTTTTATTTTTTGACAAAATTGAAAGAGCTGGATTTCGTGGATTTATGCTAAATTGGTTGGAATCTTACCTGAAAAATAGATTCCAGAAATGGAAAATTGATGGTATCAGAAGTAAAATTGAATTTCTTCATCTATGGGTTCGCAAGGTTCTAGGACCAATACTCTTTCTGATATACATAACTCATTGTTCAGTTTAAACTTCAAAGGTGAAATAACCACCTACATTCTTCACCTAGGGGTGAAGCAAAGTTCTGTGCTAGGACGAATACTCTTACTGGTATACACAACTCATTGTTCAGTTTGAACTTTAAAGGAGAAATAACAGACTTTCCGCTTATGGTTCAGAAAATGACTTGAATTTTTCGTCAGACAAGACCACCTACATTGTGGGTGACCGTGGCTTAAGTGGTAGTGAACTATAAGATTCGGTATTCGAATCCCAACTGCGCCCGAAAGACGCGTTCAGTCAACTAAAATCAAGTAAGATGGGTAGTTAACTAGAAAATAACAAGGCAACATCCACTAAAAATATATACTCCCCATTAAATGTTGGATGCCACTCATAGAACGAAACAACCACTGAGCCCATACATCGTTCGTCCCTCGGTCTAGCTTTCAAAAAACTTAACATATGCTGATGCATAGCCCCCACTTGAGTGTTAAGTTCTTACAAAAAAAAATATTAAAAATAATTGGGATCTTAATTTAATATGGTTTGTGGAACATAATTTGGTCATAAGCACCAAAATAAGAATAATGTTTTTCAATCGTAACAGTTTTTAAAGTAACGTTTCTTTCACGCATTTGCGTGTAAAAGATTTAAGCTCGGTTGCTATTCCTGCAGCGTCAATATATGTAACCTCATGTTTATTTGATAGTTGTGCTAGTTGTAGTGACAAGTGTTTTCAAATTGAAACCGTTAAGGAGGTTACATATTTAGGGTTAGTCATTGGCTCAAAGATAAATTAAGCCAAACACAGAGAAAATCTGAGAATCTATTTTCGTAGCACTCTTAGAAACATCTTCTACCTTAGTAAAGGATGAGCATACCTTTGGTTAAGATCTATTACGAAATTTTTCATTGGTGACTACAATTTGGCATTGCCTGTTGGGGCGGAACTTATTTCAACAAAATTCAGCCATTTTTGATCATTCAAAATAATATTTCAAAAAAATGATTACCCAAGCTCCTTGTCATTTATGTATTAAACTACCGCAATGTATCAGAGAAATAACATACTCGTAATACAATATTTGTAAAACATTTTAATAATTGGCTATTTACCTTCGACAATGTTGAAAATTTGCTTAAAAATTTACTTTTGAATTCTGCAACGATTCAAAGTTGTATATCCTTGCTATTTAAAGTTATATAGAGTATATACATATTTTTTAAGGGTCCCATTCATTAAGAATTTGATGTATTATAGCATTGTCACTGTTTGTATTAACACGAATGTCACTTTTATTTCTCCCAATGTTCAGCTTATATTATGAGTTCATTGTCATTGAATCTAAGGGAAATAATAAATAATAATAGCCATGTTTTTTTGCACATCCGCTATCTGCTAAAAAACCTATTACAATAATAACTTGGCGATGTACGCTAAGTCAATTTATATATGCTATCTACTTAGCGGATATAAAAGAGGTACTTCCAAATGATATTTTCTTTGTTTGCGATGAATCTTTGCAATGAATTTTCAAAAATATCAAACAATTTACCTATCCCGCCAACAACTGACACATTCCGCCAACAAATTTTTTTCAATTTCAGTATAAAATATAACCGATGTTCTTCTATCGGTCATATTAAACATCATAGATATATCTGTGCTAGCAAGGGTTTTTGATGAACTCTTAAGCGGAGTTGGATCGTTTTGTTTTTTGTGACAATCGCTAATTTGCGTGCAAAAAAAACACGGCTAGTAATAAAAAGTGTTTCTTACATAGGGAAACCTAGATATTTGGTAGCGTGGACCTATTCCTATGAAAATCATATTGCCGGTCATTGAGAAGTTTTCGTGTTTCGAGACATTTTATGAGCTTGAAAAGAAGGGACGTATGTAAGTACAATGAGCCTCTAAGAAGATAAAAAAGATTCGTCGTTCGTAGGGATGGGCTGGATAAATACTGTTGTCGATATAATCGGAACGATTCCTAAAGAGTAGGGTTGATTTTAAATTAAGATCTTTAAGTACACTTAATACACTTGAATATAATAATACACTTGAATTTGTTCCATATAAGATTCGACGCCCTCAAGTGTAGGCGGGTACAAGACACAATCTGAAAGTCTTAAGATAGTTTCAAGCAGATTTGCGTTTTCCTTTGCAGCTGGAACGTCATTAAAAATGAGCATTGGGATAAGAGATGAGGCATAGTTTCTAATGTTTGGTATATTGTAGAGAAAATAATACAATATTCAGTTGTTGGTCGTATTGGAATTTCACTCGCTTGGTTTTCCTTCGTCGGTTTAATCTTGTAAGGCTGAAAAAATAGTTCTCTAATCCTGATGACCTCTTTACACGTTTTGGTAATCTTTGCACGTATATGGCGAAACCGCGGAGAAAGAACAATAGCCAGTAGCATTCCGCCTATTCAAACTTTCAACCATAACACCCGTCTCGCTATGAATGCTCATCAGTATAAATATTATATATAACGCCCCAGATCGATCAAACTCTTGTTTTAACGGGAGTCGAAATGCAAAAGGCCTTTCCTTTCATTGCGCGACCAAGTGGAAGGAAAATCAAGATATTGCCCGAAATCTTAGGGCATATAAATATAGAGCTTTAAAGTAGAGGACTTTATTTGCCCTTTCATATGTCTCCAGCTGCATAAACTCCCATGGAAAAATATGTAACGGTTAAAAAAACAGTTACATCTATGTGTCCATTTTCATTATTTGAAGTTTAGTTCAGTTCAGTTCAGTTTCGTTTTTGGTGCAGTTAAAATTGGTAAACGCTTTCTAGTGAACAAAAGTGTTTAATTGAGTTTTTAAACACTCAAAGGTTTCAGTCTGGGCTATTTCTAAGAGAATTGCATGCAGCCGTATGACCATATAAAAATTCCTAAAAAACATTACATGTATTGATCGTCAGTCAGGAAAACCTGCACGAGCTTAGCTAAAAATACTACCGGAAAATACTAAACGGAAGTGCGGATTTTAAAGAGAATATCGTGTGCAAAGAAAATACGGCAAAACCAGTAAATTCGTTGTTTTTTTTTAAATACAAAAAAAAAGTAGCAATCGTACTGTCAGCAGAAGGCTGAATTCATACAGAATGACTACCAGGAGGCCAAGAAAAAACCCGTGTTTCACTTCAAATATGAAAACCTCAATGTTAGAATTTGACAGAATTTATCAAAATTGGGCGCAAATATTGTCAACATTTATGTCTCTGCGACCACATTTGAATTCACCAAACCCGCGACAAAAAGTTGCTTTCGACGGAGCAGATGCCTTGCAACACTCTTCCATTAATGGATTTAAACGGTATTTTTTCCCATCAAATAATAGTGCCGTTTTAACGTAGGAGACTCGTTTTTTCCATGGTTTTAAAAATATGGTTTTAAAAATATCGAATAGGACCGAGAATTTTTTCTTCACTCAGAGTGATTCGAAGTTTATAATTCGCAGAATATTTCTGTCTGAGTTCCAATCACACAAATGAAAAACTTGTCATAGACAGGATTCGAACCTTGACCCTCCGAGTGAGAAGCGATTGCTAGTACCACTACACCACGGCCACCCCAAGGTTAAAACTTATGGACTTAAAGTCGAAAAACCTTAGCTTTCGTCGTCAAAATATTTGCAAGATTACGAGTATATTCAACTTCTTAAAGATTTGCAACAATATGTATCCCGAAGAATAATTTAAGACTAAATAATTTCCTAAACGTAAACACGCAAATTTCCCATACATAAGATTATGTATGAACTCTTTAAATGATTTAAAACTCGGACAATCATATACAGAACTAATAAAACCAGCTTAAACTCAGAATTAAACATTGTAAGCAATAAATTCGTAAATTTTTCCAGCTGCTACGATATGCACACAACATTGACATCATCTGTCGCTCTCAGCGTCCCATTATAAGGACGTTTAGAAATTAATCGAAGAACAAGCGAGGGGAGTTGATCCTAACGTAAACACAGACAAAATCATATGTACATGTTATTAACCGCCTAGCGCAACAAGTTCTTGTCGACAACGGCAAAATTGATGCAGTTAAGGACTTTACCTAACTTGGAATAAACATAAAATCCCCAAATAAGACCTTAAAGGAAATATGATGAAGCCTTTCCTCAAGAAACCGCTGCTTCTCTAGTTTGGCAATACGAATTGGTGCAATGCTCCTAACGTGGAAACCAAACTGCATGTTCTATAAGATACTGATCCTACCAGCTTTACTATACGGTGCTGAGTACTGGACAATAAGTAGGAAGCAAAGCAGGTACTGTACGCATTCAAGAGATTGTTCATTCTCTATTTGACCAGGCAAATAAGAACGAGTGAAGTAGAATATATAACAGCGAACTCTATGAGGTGTATCCAGATGTGGATGTAGTACAAACGGTGAAAATTCTTGCTTGGTCATATCCATTGAATGAATCTTCAGTTACTAACCTAAGAACAACCTAATCTGCGTTTTACAGATCAACCGATCAAGGATGCCAAAGAGCTGGATACAGGATGAAAACCTGTCGAGTATCAGACAAAAATCTTTTAAACAGCGGTACCCTGGCAAGTAAGAAAGTAAAAGTAATAATAACAATAATAATATGAATAATTAAAATCTAAAAATAATAAATTTACAACAAAAAGATAGCCACAAGAGTAGAATAGATTTAAGACAAATTTGTATTAAAAATAAAAGAAAATTAATCGTCCTGCAATAATTTACTCACAAGCTAAGATTTAATTCAATGCTAAAAAGCAAGCACTTAAGTGACTCGTAACATGAAATGAATTATTGGATATAGTATGCCATTAGCAGCTAACAATTACATATATGGATATTGCGTATAATAATATAATAATATAATTTTTCATGTGTATTAACTCCAATTAAAACTGTTTGGTTTAAAAAATAATAAAAAAAATATAAATATATATTTATTTTATTATTGTTTATATGTATATATATATATGCATATTCTGATCAAAAATATACATCAAATCAAGTGATATGATTTGGTGATATCTATCTCCTATCTCTGTGGCATTTCTTTTATATTTTATTTTTAATTTCCTTAACTTAATAGTATCTTGACATTTCGCTATTTTATGTGTTATTTTTTTGCAATCAGTCATTAAATATTCCATTTTATTAAGATGTGTGTTTTTACTTTGTATTTCATTTGTGCCAAATGTTTGGATCAAGTAACTTGGTAGTTTTGGTTTTTAAGTAACAACTTAATGTTTCGTACAGCATTGTCTACGACTGATATTTTAATATATGTATTGAGAATAAACTTATGGATTTTAATAGGAATTTGATCTTATCATAAAGATCAAATATGCTGTGGTATTTAACATTCAATTAAAAAATAAAATAACAATAAAAATAAAAAACGACACCTATAAAAGGCTGCCATTAGAAAGATACTATAAACATTTAAGTGAAGAAAAGCTTTGACTTGTTTATTTTAAATACGGAAATCAGTAATAATTTAATTATGTTTATTCATAGGCTAATGAAGCTCTTACCAAACCAGCTGGAAGTTACATTTATGAGGACACAACCAACTGAACAAAATACATAACATCTAAGTGTATAACTTTCATTACTTTCACAAGTTAAGGAATGCATACTAAGTCCCTACTGAATACTGAGATTTTTAATATGTTACGTATATTTTCATATAAAATAAATATGTTTCATTAATTAAATAAAGGAAGATAGATGACATTGAAGCAAACTTTAATCATTTATGCAACAACGCGGAAGAATAAACACTGTTTATTGTATTTAGAAATTAAAATGGAGTATTCAAATCCTTCACATGCTAAAATAGTAAAAACCAGATTTTCTTATACGTGTTGACTTTCTTCATTTTTTTTCTTTATATTCCAAAAATGAATAAAACATATTAACAAATGCCGGTACAAGTTTGGAAAACAGAAAAAAAACACTTCATATTATATACACATCCTGTGCTTTAAAAACTGAAGATTATTTGAAAATTGCCCCATAAAAGAAAATAAAATATAAAAACTGGAGAAAGCAGACCAACTCAATCTTTCAATCTTTGCCTTTCCATCTCTATCCATTTTTTTTAATACCAATGCAGCTACATATCTACCCCAGTCGATAGAACGATCTCGCACACATAATTTATTTTATTTTATTTTTCTACACAAGACATAAGGAGGCTCCTATTGCAGATAAATTTATTAGCTTAGCACAATATTTATTATTTTTCTTTAAATTTTGCTATATTATCATTACTTTTTGTACTTTTTTTAGTCTCTGTCCGCTCTACTTTGTTTAACTTCTTGCTTATTCACACATCAACTTTATGTTAGTAAATTGTAGGAGCGAACGTTTTTATTTAGGTTTCAATTTATAAGCAATAATTAATTTTTGTTGTTGATGATAAAACACGATACTAGTCAGAAAAATTAAAAATAAAACAAGAATTAAATATAAAATCCACACTATTGGAAAAAGCACTTTCGTCGGACTGTCACACAATCTCAGATATCTTTCAAGGTAATTTCTCATCGACCAGGCGCATTAACACCATTCCGAGAATTGAGTCTATTGTGCTTTTTCGTTTGTATTGTATATTGTATATCGTATTCCTGGTGCTTAACGAGGCTGCTTTATTAGAATAGTTTCATTGTTTTGTCTCTTTTTTTCAGCTGGGTTGATTCCAGGGAATCTATATTAAATCATTTTAGTGCTTCCACTTTATATTTTTTTGTATTAAAGGAGACCAAATTTGTGAAATTCGGATAATGACAAGATGTTTTTATAACCAAGAGGTAAGTTAGTATTGAATTTTCTATAATTTTTGTAGACTAGGTAATATAGTACCTATGTATGTACATATCGTATTCTGGGTTGTGTTGACAGAACATTTTAATATATTTTTCTCCCCAATCACAGTTGTTTTAACATCTGCGTTTAAAATCCATTCCCAAACTACCATAAAAAGATTTACATTTGAACAACTTTTTAAATTGTAATAAATCCAGAAGCCCTCGAAAAAGTGGATTAAAACTTCTTTCTTGACCTTTGTTCAATTTAATACATTTACATTCACATACATTGTTTAATTACATCCCCTTCTTATTCAATACAAAATTTTAAAAAAATTGTAATATATAGAATATATATAATATTCGTACCTCTCACAACTATGAAATGTTATTTCTAAACGATCTATCAATAGGGATAGCTCTTGTGGCAACTGTTTTCACATTTTTTGTTCACTATATGGTACATTGTACGTTAACATGGAAAGATTTATGCCTGAGCCATTCCAAATTCTAATAAAAATTATATAATATGTACATATGTTGTTTTCTAAATATGTATAGAGGTCAATCACTCTTTAAAAAAAAATCAAACATCCCATGTTTAAGTTAAGGGGAGTTACTTACAACTCGATTATATTAATTTTGTATTAAATCCTCAGAAAGGTAGCTTCTGTACTCTGTAGTTTTTAGTATTCTTGTACTATATATGTAAAAACTGTCAAATTCAGAGGAGTGAAGACAATAACCTCTCTCAGACAGAATACTTGTTAAAAAGTTGACAGACAAGTTTTATATAGTTTTTCTAACAAAACAATGTCAACTATCTTTATTTCGATCTTGATTCGTTGCTATTTTATTGCCAAATGAATTTTAAACATAAATTCGACGAAGCTAGCATCTTTTTGTTTAAAATCTTGAACCCCATAAGATTATTTAAGACTCAACGCGTCTGAACATAAGTTGTCCTGATAATTTATCTATGTATTGTAAAAAAATTCGTCTGTGTAGCGCTTTTGTCAAAATTTGCTCATGGTCATACACAGTATGAACTAACGTAGATGGTGAACTCTAATAATACTTTTGCAATCCCTCAAATTTATCACAAATACACTGTAGGTGAATTACCAACCCTTGTCCCATCCGTTAAACTGTTAGAATATGCTACAGTTACAACAATCTGCGCATTAAGTCCACAATATACGAGTATGTGTAATATGAATGACGGTTTTGTGCAAAATATGAGGGGAATTGACATTCACATACAGGGTCACACGGATAGATGAATTCATTTTTGGAGCTGCCAAAATCGGGAAAGCTTTCCATCTATGAAAGCTACCGAAGCTGGCAACGCAAAAGCGCAAACCAAATTCAATTTTGGAGTGCGTAATGCTGGGTAAAGTAAAATAGAAAAAGAAAAATTCTGAATGACATTTCGTTCTCCTTCTTTGAGTCAAAAAAGCATACATTTTAATAAATTATTTTCCAAGCGACTTTATTATTTTGAGGAATTTTAGTTTTATTAAATACGAGTACTATACATATTTACTTAAAGTAACTAAATTTTTTTTATTGTGAGATACCAAACCGTAAACACCATTGGTCTGAAAAAAAATAATCTAGTTAGTGAACTATGACCTTTTGAATAAAATTGTAATTGTATAATTGTCAAACGTACCCGTTTCTCATAACGTTTCATAGTGTAGACCTATGCATGGTTGCCAATTTAAATTTTTATTACCTCCAAAATTTTCAATAAGGTGTAAGAACTTTCATTAAATGCAAGCGGCAATTCAGGATGCAATTTCAAGAATATTTTTGGAACAGAAAGTGTGCGTGGGATCGAGAGGACGAGTTTATAGAAAAGTGCCTTGGAAGAAGTACCCAAGACAACAACTAGAGTTTAAACAACCTCATTTGGTTTTACGAGTACATATGTATTTAATGAAAAATAGAATATTCCTCTAAAAAATAAAGTCGCTTAGAATTGAACATTTTAAATTTATGCTTTTTGACCCAAAGGATGAGAACCGCCCCTTAACGAAGTGTCATTCAAAATTCTTCTTTTTCTTCTTTACTGTACCCAAATTCTCTACATTGCGCACTTCAAAATCGAAAATTTAAATTGAAATATCTGTGGTCGCAAGATAAAGCCACCTGAGTGTTAAACCTAAATAAATGCGTTTGCGTTGCGTAAGTTAAGTGCAGCGTTGTGTTGACCAATTTGCGGTCTGTTGTTCTAAGGCAACGTGAATTCCGTTATCGTTTTCCTCGTCAATCTGCACCATGTGCGCGAAAAATTAACCGTTTGCCTGAACGACACTTGCTAACTGAGTCCACTAAAAATGTCGCAAGAAGTGACCGGCCCCGAGAGGGTCCACAAACATCGACAAGACAACGATGCACACAATTTGGCACTAGCAGACGTTCGTTGCGTTGAATTTTGGTGAGATCCCTGAAGATGTTGCCTTATAAAGTGTAAATTGTTCACCAATAGGAGCCTGCTGACCGTTAAGTGAGGTTAACTTACTTCAATGCTCTGTTAAACCTGGTGTACGAATCATCCTGCGAGTCCAAAATCAAAATGATAAGCAAAATTTGCGTTTCTGAGGCAGGGAGAATCCACTTGAAATGCACGAAGACCCATTGCATCCCTTCAAAGTAACTGCTTAGTGAGGCACTTGCAGTGAAAAAGTGATTGGGCTTTACTCTTTTGAGGACCCCGACGGCATTACCGTAATAGTAACTGGTGAGCGCTACAGAGAGATGTTAAATCAGTTTATTTTTGCTTCAAGTTGCTGAATTTCGTCTCGAGCATTGTTGGTTATAGTAGGAAGGAGCAAGTGCTCAAAATGCTCGGGCAACGATAAAGATTTTGAATCATCGATTTCCAGGCCGTTTGATCTCTCGTTTTGTCGATTTGAATTGGCCTTTGAGACTTTTTGAAATTTCGCATTTACCATAACAAACCACAAACCTTGCAAGTCTTGAAAGCCAAGTAGAAATCACGAATCTGGAGTCAGATGTTGTGCGAGCAACAATACCAAATGCCGTAACTCAGGAAGCGGTCATTTGACCGATAGGATTTTTTCATTCGTGAAAACGTAGCCTAATTTTTTTCGTTTCTATCAAAATGGCAGCCGATTCACATTATGACATTACTTTTGCCCCACACTTTCCCTTAAATTTCGTCGGTGGTCGAGTCTCAAGTAGTGAACTGGCTTCCAAATGGGAAGGATTGGTGTTCGAATCCTAGCCTCACCCAAAAGACATTCTTATTTTCAGGCAACTTAATTCACGTAAGACGAATGGTTGCCTATAATACACCAACAAGTCAAATTACATTAATAATTTAGTCTCCCCATTAAATGTTGGATGCAAAATAACCACTGAGCCCAAACATCTTTTATTCTCTATCTCTATCCCATTTTGCAAAAAACTCAACACATGCTGAGGCATTATAAGTGTATTCGTACCCACTTGAGTGATAAGTTAAAAAAAAAAAAAAAAACAAATAATAATATTCCCTTATAATTTTAAATCGAAATTTCCCGTCCTTAAAATGTTATACGTATGCATATAGATACAATATACAGGGTGTCCCAGTTTAGCAGTATAATCCTCTAAGGGCATATTCCCGAAGTTCCACCCAACAAGAAATTATATGACAGGGGGGGTCTATTCTCACTCCATTTCAAGTTACAGCCTATCAAAGTGTGTGACCTCTAATTTGGCCGTGTAACCACTTTAAACGCTATAATTTCGAAAATAGTACAGGTACAAAAATAGTTTTGGACATTTTGGAAAAACAATTTAGTAGTGCATACAAGTTTTAAATGCTTTGGGTACATCTGTGCAGCAACAAAAAACTTTTTGGCTCGTTAAACTCAAAATTATGAAAATTTGCTGTTAAATTTTTTTACTTAGAATGCATTTTTCTTAAAATTTTTAATAAATTTTCTCAAATTTTATGAAATATTAACATGGTTCTATTTTCTAGGTTTAGCGTATTTTCAATCCTTGTTTTCTATAATGAACTTAAAAGTAGTATCCTCACTATGTTTTTTGATGTTTTAATCTTTCCATGGTTATTTCACGCAGATTGATGACGTCGGAAGCAAGGTTGTAGAATATCCATTCATATTTTAACCGGATACTTACCTTGAAGGTGTTGGAGATTTTACGGCAGTTAACTGATTCGGTTTTATTGAAATTGTTCAACTTTTTCATCCTTTTTTTCCACTCTGAAAGTATTCATAGTAGCATAAATTTCCGGAGAGCGTTGTGGTGAAGTAGAAGATGACATAGGGGTTATTTGCAGTTCGATAACTGCAGATTCAAGCATCTCAGTAAGAATCGAAGTATTCTACGATTGGATATAATTTTTTTGAATTTTCACTAATGTCGTGTTTATTGATTCGTTTTAATATATCACTATTTTTAACCAACTGCATATTTCTTTATTAAGACTTTTGAAGCGCATACATTTTTTAACAAGTTTATTCAGCATAAATGGTCTATAGCCGACTTATAGATTATGTTTGGCAAATCCATTCAAACAGATATTTCTTATTTTATCTTACTACTAAATTTATTAGGGATACTTAAATTAATTGTATAGCTATATAGTATGTGTGCTTGCTCTCGGCATACGTACTGTGTATTAATTTTTTATCAAACTTAAAACTATGACTAGATAAAACATTTGTGCGGATGTCCCACACCATATACTCGTACATACTCGTATATTAATTTAATTAAAGTATTATAAATTTAATATTTTCTATTATTAATTATTACTTTATAATTCGAGCATGTTTTGCATTTACTTTTCATGTTATAAATCCGAAAATACAACGGGCATGTTTAACTTCTTATATTTAGGCTAGATGCCTTATAAGGTGATAGTGATTGCTCCAAAGAAATCAAAACCAAAAAAATTTTATTTCAAATCAAACGTTATAAATTTATTGACAATTTCACATCAATCAATTTATTTGCATGGTTAGTTCGACCCATTTGGTCTGGTGGTTGCTACAAGAGTGAAAGAGATTATCAAAGGCAAGAGCACTTGTTTAACCAAAAAATCTATAGTTCATAATCGCACGATCTCACAGCTAGGCATGTGCCAATGATGAAGGTGTTGCTTTACTAATTTTACCCCGGCTTCCCAAAGCCCTCCAAAATGTAGACTAGTATATATGGAGGGATGAATTGCCAGTCAATACCTTCTGCAGCCAGGATTTTCGGTACCTTTTTGTTACGCTCCTTTGATTTAGTCAACTTGTATATCTCTATTAGTATCCGTCCAGCTCCTTGAAAGTTTGTGCCATTATCTGGATATATAACATTAAACCTTCCTCGTCTCGCGATAAACCTTTTAAGTGCAGCCAAAAAGGCATCTGTTGTAAGGTCGGAAACCATTTCTAAGTGAAGTGCCTTGGTGGTCAAGCAGACGAAAAGTGATATATATCCTTTAATGATTGGGTTTTCTCCCCTTGGCCAATCGAAGTGTTATAGGACCGGCGTAATCACAACCTGTGTGAGCAAAAACAAAAGAGGTGTTAACGCGTGAAGATAGCAAATTTCCCATAAGCTGAGATGATGTAGCCTTTCGAATACGGAAGCATATTATACAATCATGAACTATTTTCCGAAATACATTTCTGCTGCCAATGGTCCAATATTCTTCATGAATCGACGAGACACAGATATGAAGATACGTTCTATGAGCATCTAAAATAATGAGTTGAGTAACACGATGATTTTTTGGAAGAATTGTTGGATGTCTAGTAGAGTAGGGTACGTTGTCTGCGTTTGTGATCCTTTCACCGACGCGCAGAAAACCGACATCGTCGGTGATAGTGACAATAGCTTACAGGTCTTAGAAATAGGTTCATCTGTCCTGAGACAGATTATTTCATTATTAAACTCATTTTGTGCCCACAAAGGACAAGTTTGTTTTCCAACACGAAGCTCTGAAAGCGAAAGATATCTGAACTTGGGAGACGACAGAAGCTAACAAACGCCACAATTCTTACTAGTTTTCTTCATGATGACACATTTACCGCCGATGTTTTCAAAAAATGTTGAACCGGGGAAGAAACGTGTATGGCAATCGGACTTTTTCTTTCTTCAGGAATATTTTGAATATAAATTTCACGTGTCATTGGCCACTGAGTAAAATCATGAGAAAGCCAGACAGGATCCTACCACCAAATCTCCAGATCCATCAGTCTTTTGGGTTCAACTCCCTATGAAGCGCAATCAGCAGGATTGCCAACCGAGCAAACGTGATTCCAAGAGGTTCGAGGCAGTATGGACAATATCTCTGATGTACGATTTGCTACGAAGGTGTTCCATCGCCAAGGAGGAGAAGAGAGCCAAGACAAGACTATCTTCGAGTCACTGAAGGCAGTTATGCGAAGCAATCGCAGTCAATCCACCGATAAACGAGGAGACAATTTCTCGTTTTAGTACTTCCTGGACATCCTCGGAATGGAAACAACGTCTTCAAAAACTCGACAACCACAACAAGTCTGAGGGCGTAACATTCACTCTCGACTAATTACCTGGAACCACAGACTCAGTCTGGCTTGTGAACTATTTTAAGCGCAGATTTAAAATCACCATAGACAACTGCCAGAAAATCAAACCGCCCAATAAATCAAAGTCTTGTAGTTTCATATTGAACATTCCCCGTAAATACGAATGGCTTTTTCGAAACCCAACTTCAGAGATTTTCCAACTCGATGGGATGAAGATGCTGATTTTTAAGGTTAACCAGATCAAGCATAAAAGGACTTTTAAGTGTAGAGTTAACTCCGCTCATACCTCTAAGTCACCCAACCAACCCAAGCTACCTGAGAACAGCAACCATACGGATAAGCCTAAGTGCAATATACAATCCAAGCCCTCCCATCGAGACCCCAACTGGAGTTTTAAGGTTGGCTTATTTCCCTCGTTTTCTCCACAGAATCATCATATCATCCAACCAAAAGAGCATAAAGATGTCTCCCTCCTCACAAAATCTGTCCCACCCAAACGTGTCTCTTTTAATATTACACCCAATCAATCTCCTACAAAAATCCAAGCCTCACACCCTAAACCCCCTTCACTTTCCGCCCCCTATCCGAATTTCATCCGCTCCTACTTAATCCTCCGTCATCCACGTTGGCTGTTGACCATAATTCTTCCAATACTGTCGAAATCTCAACTTCCACAATTCTTGACCCCTTGCTTCCTCCCGCAGTTAAACTAACCCATTGATCCCAAAGATCTTCGACGAATTTTTATAGATTTTCACAACAATTTCAACATCTCTTCTGCAAACGTCGATAACGATCTCTCCTCATACGCCTCTCATGTCTTTTCCAAACGTCTCTTGCATCTCCAAAAAACGCGCTCTAGTTTTAAAAACTACTATCGTCCCTAACATGCCCCACAATCCAGCAAACAATCGTCTATCACTCTACTACCAAAATATGAGGGAGTTGTGTTCAAAAACATCTTCTATATATCTCAACTCTCAAAAGATGCCATATGATATTTTTGCTTTAACCGAAACTAGTCTAATATCTAATATCAAGGATTCGGAACTATTCACACCTGAATTCCGTTTATTTCGAGTCGATGGACGTGAAAATAATGACGATTCTATAGGATGAGGTGTCCTTCTGGCATTCGGTTGAACCCTGAGAGCGTCAAAAAGTCGTCTACAGCCGATTTCGACTTCATCTGTGTTAAAGTTACTCCCTCCAAACACAAACATTATATCCTCTGTTGCTATGTTCGCCCCTCCTAACCAATACACAGTTATCAGCTAGCGACAAATGAGGTTGATTCCCTCTTCGAAATCACAGATCCCTGTGATGAAATCATTGTTCTCGGTGACTTTAATCTCCCTCACCTCCAATGGACTCACTCGGATAAAGAATCCTATCTTGTTGCCACAAATGCAACTTCTGACAAAGAAATCCTCTTCCAGATTGCCTCACAAACTCTGACCTTTTTCAAATAAACCCAATTTCTAACTTCATGGGTCGGAAACTAGATCTGATCTTTACCTCTGACAGCACGAACTGTCTTGCTCTCGAGTGTGAACTTCTCCTTTCGAAATTAGACCGCCTCCACCCAGCTCTCTTCGTTATTTATTCATATGATAACAATAATTCCTTGAGGCCTTCAGAAACTCCCTTCCACTTCGATTTCTAAAAAAAAACCAATTACACTAAGCTCAACAATCTTCTCAAAAATGTTGACTTTAATTTCCTTCAAAACAGTAACTTAACCGCAGATTCTGCTGTATAAGGCAAACTACTCCTTTTATTCGACGCAGAAATCCTTCGTCATTTCCTCCCTTGTATAACAAAGAACTTCGTACACTTCGTAATAAGAGAAACAGGTTATGGCAACAATACGTTAAACCTGGTTCTGTCTTTGACCAACAAAACTACCTCCTAGCTTACAATCACTTCTCCCAACTTCCTGAATATCGTTACCAAAGATATCTCAGCCAAATGCAATATTCCATCATTTCAGACCCTAAAAAATCCATCAACTCTCAAATTTTCTAATATGTCTTCCGATGACTCAACAACCATCTATTTGCGAATTTCTTCACTTAATCGTTTTCGGTCCAATCTGATGACATCGATCTTGAATACTTTTCTTACCTGAACAACTGTTGTCAAATATCTCCCTCGTGAGTTGAAATTACTTCAGCGCAGTTACTAGACAAAATACATAAACTGAAAGACGATTTTTCCCCAGGACCTGATGGATTGCCCGCAGTTGTCTTAAAAAAATGTGCTAATAATCTAATTAGTCCCCGTACTAGCATTTTCAAACTCTCTTTGTCTGAAGGGCTCTTTCCTCGTCTGTGGAAAAGCGCTTCTATTACCCCTATTCACAAAAGAGCATCAAAGCACGATATCTCCAATTATCGCCCCATTGCTACACTATCCTGCATCCCCAAGGTTTTTGAAAGTATTGTTAATGATGCACTATATTTTCAGTGTAAATCTATATTTGCAACCAACCAACATGGTTTTCTTAAAGGCAGATCAATGATAACCAACCTCATTGAGTTTGTTTCTAGTTCACTGAGCGCACTAGAGCAAGGGAAAGACATTTATGTAATCGCCAAGGACTTCAGTAAGGCCTTTGATAAAATCTCGCACAAGCTAATTTTATTCAAACTCAAAGCTCTTGGTTTCGAACCTAGACTGACCTCTTGGATTAATTCCTACATTAAAAAACGCTCCTATATTTTTTATTTTCGTTCCCATTTTTCTGACCCAATTCTCGCCACTTTGGGTGTGGTCCATTAATTTTTATTTTATCTATTAACGATGTTGTTAACGTAATAAAGCACTCCCACATATCTATCTATGCCGATGATATGAAAATCTATAGACAGATCTTAAGCCTCTCTGACTCTCAACATTTACTAGATGATCTTAATAGATTCTCGATATGGTGGCATAAAAACTTTCTCGAGCTCATCATAGAAAAATGCCAAGCCATTTCTTACTTCCGGATGCGTTTGACACTTCCGACTCGCACCTACTATTAACCAAATCAAAGAGTAGCTGTAGTTACTTCAATGCCGTGGTGTAGTGGTACTAGCAATCGCTTCTCACTCGGAGGGTCCAGGTTCGAATCCTGCCCATGGCAAGTCAGTTTTTCATTTGTGTAATTGGAGCTCAGACAGAAAAATTCTGCGTGAGAAGGCATAACACTGACACGTAGATTTGGATGTTGTAGAGTTTCAAGCACAGCAAAAAATACTGTGAATTATACCTCGAATCATTCTGAGTGAAGAAAAAACTCCGATTCGGACTCCCCTGGAGAGCAAATATCGAAACCAAACACAACTGAGTTTCAAATCACTACCAAACAATTTTCCTTTCTCCTCCTTCTACCTTTCCGCCCGCGCCATGGCAACAGTAAAAGGGTATCTAACTCCTTAGGCGCGCGTAAATTATAAAAAAAGAAAAAAGAAAAAATGCGGGACTTGGGTGTCATTTGTGATACACAGCATAATTTTCGCAACCATATTGACTCCGTAATTATTAAAGCTAACTCCGCTCTCGGATTTGTTAAGCGATGGTCAAAAGAATTCTCCGACCCCTATGTCACCAAATCCCTGTACATAACCTCTGTTCGTCCACTTCTCAAGTACGCCAGCGAGATATGGTTTCCTTACTATGATGTACATATTCTGCGCATTGAAGCTGTCCAACGTAGATTCCTGCGTTCCACATTACGTGGGCTTCCATGGGCTGACCACAATATTTTACCCCCTATGTAAATCGACTAAAACTACTCGGTCTCTTGTCTTTAGAAAAACGTCGGGAGTCCGCTGATATCCTCTTCATACACAAACTCTTAATCGGCATCATTGACTGTCCCACAATACTCTCCCAAATCCCAATCAATACCAACCCGTGTCATTTAAGATCTGTCCACCTTTTTCGTCCGAATAATCACAGGACAACTTATGGTCTCAACGAGCTACTGTGTTGTATGCTACGTGAAACAAATCGGATACGTCAAGTGTTCGATTTCCACTGCAGCAGTCCAGCCCTTCGAAATTCCCTAAATAACCATTTTTCCCGTCAATAGACCTTAGCTTACATAGCAATAGTAGTTATAAGTCATAGTTTTAAGTTTAGTTTGTTAAGTTATATGTTTGTATTAAACATTTTCAATAATCTGTCCGGAGTTGACCCGGGCCTCAAATCAAATCAAATTAAGATCATGGCTTTGGTTTTTGTTATATTGAGCTTCAACTCATTTTCAACCGTCCAAGATGAGATTTTACACAATTTCTGATTCATTCTGCTGGAAGCTGGTATTATATCCGATTTTGGTATTTTGATCATGTTGCATAAGGAGTTTTCAAAGGAAAACTTGGTTTGTGAAACAACTAAATCGTTCAGAGATTTCGATGAGGCTTCATCAAGCACTGGTGGCTTCTCCTTAAGATGTTTAAGAAAAGCGCCAAAATATATTTTGATTCTACAAGTCCAAAGTTCGTTTCAATATCACCTTATTCCTCGTCCTCGTGAGATTCAAACAATGCTTTTTGGTGTTTGCACATGTCTTTCCACGCCTTTTCTAGTCGTTCTAACCGCACTTTTATTTCTAACGAATCGACATTGGAAGAACATTTTTGCACAAAACTATGTTATTGAACCTTTGTAATGTTCGCAAGCTTGCTTTAACGCTTCCATACTGATTTATTCTATGTTCTATACCAACCACGAGGTTATAGATGTTCGTATATTTATTTGTCGTAAATATCTCAGTTAGATAATATCCTATGCACTTTCAAATCAGAGCAGCAACACCAATCAAAGGAATATAGCAGAAGAAGCAACGATAGAATCCAACAGCAGCAATAAGCAGCAAAATTTTAATATTGTACTTATCTTCTATCTTACCTTCTTGATTAAAGCTAGCAAACACCAACCAGAAAACGAAAATACCGAAATGCAAAAATCCGACGAAGAAGGACCAGAATGATGGTGATTGCTCCAAAGAAAACCAAAACGTTATAAATTTATTGGAAATTTCACATCAATCAAATATGGTTGGTTCGACCCGCTTGGCCTGGTGGTTGCTACGAAAGTGAACGATATTATCAAAGGCAAGAGCACTTGCTTAACCAAAAAATCTGTAGTTCAAAATCGCAAGATCTTACAGCTAGGCAAGTGCCAATCTGCATACATTCAATTAAATGTTCGAACAATGCAAACCGCAATTAAAGTTATACTTTAAAGCTAGGTCGAACCATAGGGTAAATCAGGAACGTTTTAATACAATTTCATGAAAAATAGTTAAAATTATGCATAATTGAATTTTAGCTTTTTTTGTTTTACATTTAGTTTTCGATACATTTCTCAACAGAAGGGAATCAATGTACCTCTATTTACCTCTGGCGTAATAATTAGCGAAATATAATAGTTGCTTTCCAAGCAATCTGTTAGATTCGAATCAAACAAGGATTTAATTAGTGCATTCGGGTGATTTTCGATAGGTTGGAGTTTATTTTTTGTTAGATTGATTTTTGTTTGCTCTTCTGAATTTTCCGCAGCAAAATTTTAAAATTCCTCTTTCGCTACCGAGAAATGGTAAACCATGAGGCGAATCCGTATGCTATAATTGGGCGAATTAAAGTTTTATAAATAAGTACTTTGGTGTTTTTGGTCATTGCTTTAGAATACAGTACTGGTTTCAGTGTAGCAGTTAGGGCTTTTATTTTAAAAAGGGTTCTTATTTCATGTTTGTTAAAAAGAAACCTGTTGAAGTGAATCCCTAAACATTTCATTTCAGAACATATGGTATAGGAACAAGATCATTATTAATTTGTAATGAAAGTGTTTTGTTCTTCTTTACGGCAAGTCGATGGCCCCTTCCGCTAGCGTTCCGAAAGCAGGTGAAGCTACATCTCTCGGAGTTAATATTTAAGCCCCATTTTTGAAAGTAGCCAACTAGTAATGGAAGTTTTTGTTGTAAATTTAACAGAGCTTTTCGTGGCCTCATATCGCAAGCTGTGATTGAAGTATCATCTGCGAATAGAAATCCGTCTGGTTCACCCTCTACATAGTTTTGGAATGGAAAGCCATGCAAGTATATAATAAATAAAATTAGTCCCGAAATTGATCCCTGCGGTATTCCCGATAATATTGACATAAAATTCTGATGGTTCAGATTTTATGAATATTGAGGAATATAAATTTTCTAGAAAATTTTATATTAACCGAATTAGCCTTTTAGGGAGATTTAGTTTTATTAATTTTTAAATCAATCCCTTGTGCCAAAGAGAGTCAAATTCTTTTTCAAGATCTATGTTAACACAAATACTACTTTTCGTAGCTCTCAAATTTTGAACAACTTTGTTACAGAGAAGGAGTGTTGCGTGTTCTGTGGCATGTTCTTTTCTAAAACCAAATTGGTTACTAGGAATTATATTGTTATCGTCACAAAATATGGTAATTCGCTCAGTTAGTATTTTTTCGAAAAGCTTTCCAATGTTTAAAAGTGATGATGCAGGCCTAAAAGTTTTTATATCTCAGATGGATTTGTTTTTTGTAATTGGTAATATTTTTGAGATTTTCCAAACTATATGAAAATAGCCATTATTAATGCAATGGTTGAATTTAGACGAGAGCACTGTATAGAGTGAGTGAGCTTTTACGCAATATAAAATTTGATATTCCATCAAATCCTAATTTCTTGGTTTTAAGGTTAGTTCTATGGATTTGGATATGCTGAGGGCTTGTTAAAGGTGCGATACCAGGGTTATATGCGGGTTTAGATGCTGATAACGTAAAAATGGGAGTACTGCATTCAGGAGAGCAAAATTGTTGAACCATGGATCTAACTTCGTTGCTTAAATTGCTATCGAAATTTGGAATATTTTCTGTATACAAGGCTGAAAAAAAATCTTAAAAGGCCTTTAGTTTTGATTGAGTATCAGCTAGCATTCGACGAACAAGTGAACAGTTTCGAACAAAAGCTGGAAGAACAAAAGAAAAATCTAGAATAACAAAAGAACAGCCTGCAGGGCCTTCTACAGAAAATGGATGAACAAGAGAATAATCCGGGAAACCAAAAGAGCATTCTCCTGCAAAATTTCGAAGAAATCAATAACAAATTTGATAGAATAGAGAAGAATGTTGATGAAAAATTTGATAGAATAGAGAAGTTGATGAAAAACTCGAACAAATGGACAGGAAAGTTGAGCAACTGGCAAAAAAGCTGGACAAAGAAAAAGAGTTGAACCCTTCCTCATTCGACGGCAAGACCTCATGGTCTACATATAAAAGCAGTTTGAAATGTCTGCCTGCGTGAATAATTGGGACAATGAGGAGAAGTGTTTTGCCCTAACAATGCACGGTCCTGCAGCAGAATTGTTGCAAACAATATACACCGAAAAGCATAAAGATTACGTGGATTTTGTACAGGCTAGGGGATAGGCACATGCAGGAGGTTTACAAGGTCCAATTGCAAAGCCGAATGCAGAAATTGGGAGAAACACTGTAGCAGCTCAAAGCCTACCATTGGGCAGGAAATTATCGACGGGGGTGGCCGTGGTGTAGAGGTACTAGCAATCGCTTCTCACTCGGAGGGTCAAGGTTCGAATCCTACCCATGACAAGTTTTTCAAGTTTTTCATTTGTGTAATTGAAACTCAGTCAGAAAAATTCTGCGTGTGAAGGCATAACACTAACACGTAGATTTGACTGTTGTAGAGTTGCAAGCACAAAAAACAAGTGTGAATTATAACCTTCGAATCACTCTGAGTAAAGAAAAAAGTCCTATTCGGACTCCCACCCCTGGAGAGCTAATATCGAAACCAAATACAACTGAGTTTCAAACCACTACAAAACAATTTTCCTTTCTCCTCCTTCTAACTTTCAGTCCGCGCCCTCGTAACAGTAAAAGGGTATCTAACCCCTTATAAAATTATAAATACAATATAGGGGGTGGCCGTGGTGTAGTGGTAGTAGCAAACGCTTCTCACTCGGAGGGTCGGGGTTCGAATCCAGCCCATGGCAAAATCAGTTTTTCATTGTATAATTGGAACTCAGACAAAAAAATTCTACGTGTGAAGGCATAACACTGACACGTAGATTTGGCTGTTATAAGAGTTTCAAGCAATGAAAAAAATACTGGGAATTATATCTCGAATCACTCTGAGTGAAGAAAAACTCTCCGTCCTATTCGGACTCCCACCCCTGGAGAGCAAACATAGAAACCAAACACACCTGAGTTTCAAACCACTACAAAAACAATTTTCCTTTCTCCTCCTTCTATCTTTCCGCCCGCGCCCTGGCAACAGTAAAGGGTATCAACCCCTTAGGCGCGCGTAAATTATACAAAAAAAAAAAAAAAAATAAACATTATTAAAATTATAAAAACAAAAAATAATAACAAAGACGTATACATCAGGAGAATTGCAGATTCGAAGCTTCGATTCGAAGAACTGACTGTCAGTTGTAAGGATTGCCGGAAAATAACCCTTACTGAAGCACTTGCCTTCGCCCTGGCGATGGAAACAGCCGATCAGGCTCGCAAAGTAATACATTTTCAAAGCAAACAGAAGTTGAGGGGCTGATTGAAGAATCGCAGATTCCATGGACTCCTTCATTGGTCCTTGTGAAAAATAAAGACGGCTGCACGAGGTTTTGTGTATATTATCGACGTCTCAACGATGTCACCAAAAAGGACAGCTACTCACTTCCAAGAATCCATGACAGTTTGGATAAGCTTTCTGGAGCGAAATGGTTTTCGACTCTTGACTTGAAGAGCGGTTACTGACAGGTAGAGATAAATCGTACCAATCGTGAGAAAACTGGACACGTTCGAGGAGCATCACCAAAATCTAAAAGCAGTATTTGAAAGAAAGAAAAGTGTGCCTTGTTCCGTCCGAAAGTAAATATTTGTGTCACATTATATCCGCGGAAGGAGAAAGGATGGATCCTGATAAAACCGGAGCTGTAAAAAGTTGGCCTGCCCCCAAAAGATAAAAACTAACTGAGATGCTTCTTGCGTTTTGCCGATTCGTAAAGGATTTTGCTGGTATTGCGAAGAATCTGCATCAACTTACGGAAAAAGGTTGGCAGTTCAGGTCGATTGGCGGGTGTGAAAAAGTATTCCAAGAACTCAAGCGGTAGCTGTGCAATGCCCCCATCTTGGGTTACCCTACACCTGGAAAAAGGTTAATCGTGGACGCAGACGCTAGCAGTGACCTCTCAAGGTCATTATCGAGCAGTTACAGGGCTACAACCTTGAAGTGTGTTGCACTTCAAGGGAAAACTCTACTCAAACTTTGATGCTCTCTCTCGTCGACCGAGTGGAGTCAAATGTAAACATTGCAACTGTAAAGAAGCGAAGGACCAGGCCACTATCCAAATGATCAGGACTGAGCCAATAGAGGGTTGGAGTACAGACGAAATTCGTTCCTCCCAATAGGCAGATAATAACATCGAATCAATATTGGCCTGGAAGAAACACGAAGAAAGACCAAGCTGGCAGCAGATATCAGCCCGGAGCAAAACTCTGAAGGCGTATTGGGCACAGTGGGACTCGCTTTGTGTACAAGATGGTTTGCTGAAGAAAAAATGGGAAGGCGTAGATGGAACAACATCTCGTATGCAACTAATTGTACCACGGTCCAGAGGCAGCCAAGAGTTCCATGCAATACATGACGGTATCTCAGGAGGTCATTTAGGAATAAGCAGGACGTTGGAGAATGCAAAGCAACGTTTCTATTGGCTAAGTTCAAAGCAAGAAGTCGAGAATTGACCCAAAAAGTGCATAAGGTGTACGGCTGCCAAGAGTCCAAGAGTAAAGCCACAGGGACGATTGCAACAATACAATGAGCACCATTCAAATGGATAGCTCCGTCGTTTCCCAAAACGCTTAATGGCAACCGATACATCCTCGTGGTCATTTATTACTTCAATAAGTGGCCGGAAGTGTTTGCCATTCCAAATCAAGAAGTTCAAAACGTAGCAGAAGAGATAGTTAACAATTGGGTGAGCAGATCTGGGGTCCCAATGGAGCTACACGCTGATTAAGGACGAAACTTTGAATCAAAAGTCTTCCAGGAAGTGTGCCTGAAAATAAGGTTGACAAGGAAATACACCCTCAATATGATGGAGTGGTCGAGTGATTCCATAAGACCTTGAATGAGTATCTGTCTAAAGTCGTCCGCAACTACCAGGGCTGTGGCAAATATTTTAAGGGTACTTAAATCCCTTGAGCGTACGCAAATTATAAAAAAAAACTGTCAGCGGGACTGGGATCGAAACATACCCCTCTTCTTAATGGCCTACGGAAACGCGGTCCATAGTTCAACAGGACATACACCATCCGAGATCTTATTTGGTCAAACAGTTCGGTTGCCAAGTGAAACAAAATTCGGATCCCCACATACGGAGCCCAAGGAGGTAAATGACTATGTGTGACTTATGGAGCAGGATTCGTAAATTGCATGAAAACACTCGAGAAAATATGAAGCTAGCGAGCAACCGCATGGGTACAAAGCAGGACGGTGAACTGCTGGGTGTGTTTGGGTTGTGTAGTTGTTTTTTCCGAATAGTGCCAATGCATCTGGCACGACATTTTTTAAAGTATTTGGGAGAAACGGCCAGAGATGATGATTGATACAGAGATGAATAAAAATCTAGTCCTGATTGCAACGGTGAGATAGTAATCACTTCATTCCTTCTAGTAGTTTTTCTTTTGGCGACGACAGGGTGAAGTGAAGAAGAGGCGGACTCGGATATTATCGCGGCCACTTCACTATGTACGTAGTGATAAATCATGAGAAAAACGTAGTTGTCCCACGGGATTACCCGCAGTATCAAAACTTACATACAGCTCAGCATTAGGTTCAATATAAAAATAGCATGGAACAAGTTGTCCCACCGCTTCGAGCTCACATAAACTAACGGGTGACCAGATAGGAATGATAGTTTTTTTCAATTATTATATTTCAGCAGCTATCAAATGATATCCAGCTGTCAGAATATTCAGTATAGTAATGTTTGCTATTTCATCATGCATCGTTTTCACTTGTCGAATGTGCGAAAATTATTAAAAAATATTATCTAAATTCCGGCTCAGCTTTAAATGCGCAACGTGAATTTCGCCCAGGGGTTATTCGTAATTATGGCTTCAGTATGTAGGCAATTCGTCTCACAGTGGAGAAGTATGGGCGCGAGTACACTCTTTTAGAACTTAAGCCAGCAATCACGAACCGGCTTATTTTGTGATCACACCGTTATTTTTTTATTAAATTTTTTCCCCATCGTTCTTATCTGGTCAGACTTTACCATAAATAAAAGGGCGTGACAAGTCAATGAAGTATTCAGCGGCACGGAGTAATTGTGACCGTTAATGCCGTGGGACATACTGACAAACTCTTCCCAGTTGGCCACCACTTGGCGAACGATTTGCACACGTACTTCTCTAGCCATTACCTGTGTATCATACAATAGATAGAAGATGGCCCGAAACAGATAGGCTCTATCTCCAATTATAAGAACTGCTGTCTGGGGCACAATAGTTGCGTGAGTTTTCAATGATTCAACAGTCTTGTGATAAATGATAAACAAAATCTATCTAAAAAATGTATCCACCGTTTTGGACTAAAAATATTTACCTAACAAACTGAATCTTAAACTAAGTCAGAGTAAAGAACAGATTAGAAAAATAATCTTGTAAAGATTATAAAAACAGCTGGGAAAAAATAATTGCACACTTTATAAAAAAACTTATAGAAAGGAAATAGAAAGAATAGAAATTTAGAACAATAATTTTCGAAATTCGGAAATCAATAAATTACGCTGAAAAGCACAGTTTTCGAAATATAGTTTGGGACTACATAGTACTGTAGCATAGACGATAACCGCATTTGCCCTAAACGTGTCATCGAGACAAAAGTTGTGTTTATAAAAAGTAGGCCCGCGCTGTTTATACACTGTTCGGAAAGCGACGCATGCGATCCTGATGGATGATAAGGACCTCATAACTTTGAAGCAATGGTGCAGTGATTACAATTACTTACTTACATGAGAAATTATCATTATTATTGTAAAAAGTTTGTGCTTGGGTACAAATGTTAGAAGGTATTTCTTTCAATACAATCACTTTATGCCATACAGTTACACTTCGCAATTCAATCGCTTGTCTCAACCTCTTTTACTTTTCTTTTTCTTTTACTTACCACTTACACTACTCCTAATTCACACGATCAACTGATGAACCAAATTGCATACCTTGGGGAATGCTTATATTTATGCTATCCTGGCCTCTTTCGAGAATATTCTCTACCATCCAGCGTTCCATACAAATTCCCATTTTGCTAGAAAACTCTATTCCATTCTCCATTCACCAATAGTTGAGTCTTCTGCTATTTAAATATGGAAATCTTCTGCATTTCAAATATAGTCCACGCTGTTCACATTCAGATATTATATTATTATAAAGGATGTCTCCTAATTCGTCAAAGGATAATTGGGAAATGATTTTTGGGTATATAGAAATCGTTCTACAGTAAGGGTCTATCTAAGAGTACAATGGACCAGTTCTTTGCCTGAGTGCTATCGTCCGATAGAAAAAAAAAAAAAAAAGGGTCTATCTCCAATGTTGACATCATTTACTGAGGATTTTAGAAAAGGCTTGCTTTGGTGTACCCCGACCTATGTTAACGAAAATTGCATTGTTAATACTAACGGTAAAAACTTCGTTTAGAGCGTTGTTTTTAGAAGATATGTATATAAGCCTTTGTAACAGCATTTAAATAAAGTTGAGCTGATATCTTGTATGAGTCTTCAGATATCCAATTTCTAAGCATGTTCCATTTTTCTTCCCCATGCTAATTTTTAACTTTGATGACGCTTCGAGAATTCGCTCTTCCCATTCGCGTAAAAATGCTATTTCAGTTGAATCGAGTTGATTTTAGTAAAATAATTACTAATTTTTTTACTGGAGTACTCATACGAAGGTTCAGAAAAGTCTGTTTAATATTTTTTCGCAATACAAACTCTGAAACCCCATTTCACCACTATAGGGTTTCAATTTTATGTCGTGTGCACCGTATTGGACTCCAAAAGAAATGCCATTTTCGCAATCAATGTCTCAAAAAACCTTATCGATTTTTAGTTTAATTACCCCATTCACCCCCTAAAGGGTTGATTTTCGGAAAATCACGGGAACCTGTATGCAAAATTTCAGCTTTCTACGTCCAAGATTTTGGACTGGACGATGATGAGTTAGTAAGTGAGTCAGGATTTTCTTTACATTTATTGAGATAATTGGGTTAAGTTAGCATATATTATTTCCTATCACTACGTCAAATTTATCGTGAAATTGGTACACTATAAAATCTACCAAGAAGTTAGGCTTTTTATTTCGTGAAATAGGGGAATTCTATAAAAAAAAACAATTGTCTTGAAATTACAATCGAGAACTTTGAGCGCATGGCCTTTTGATGGTATTCGCCATTTTGAGTGCCATATGTATATTTTGGTTAATTATACTAAATTCTGCCCCGCAATCAATTATAACCTTGAGGTTGTATGTTGCTTTGGATAACTATAGTATATAGGGAAAATTATTAGTTCGTCCGGTTGAAAATATTAGCATCGTTGCAAACAGTGATGGTCTTCATCATTTTGCTCAATTTAATTGTTTTAAGATGATTCTGCCAAATCCACTAGTTCATTGTGGTACTGCCTGACCCCGTTAGTTCGTCGAGTATACCCACTTGAATAATAGTTATTTTGCCGTTGACTGGATTGAGTCGAATTGTTACTTTGCCCTGGCTATAAGTCTGCTGTACTTTGCTGCTATTAAATAAGATTAAGTAGATTAAGTATCTCTTGGATTCCATTAGGTCCTAGCTGTTGCTGATCTATTTCGGTTATTATTTTATAGGTACTATGTAAAGAAAAGATTGTGACTTAAAATTATGGATTCACTAGGTACGGGTAAATTATATTTAGAAATATCAAGGGCATTTCTGAAGAATCTGGCATCACTTGCCAACCTGAAGCAGGCCAGCCAACCAGGGAGATGGATGTGGAACACCAAGGATGAATGTGGAGCCTATTATGGGCCAAGACCTTGGCCTGACCTTTTTACACCATCATGATTGAAGAGGAAGAAGCTTATTAAACATATTACATACGAGTACATATATAGTTTGAAGAATTAAACGTAGAAATATTGAATTAAGACACATTTGTAAAAACTTTATTCATGTAAATTAACATTATAAATTTCTAGGAAATCTTAGCCCGATATCAACGATATCTGATCAATAAAGATCAACGCGTGAAATTGGTGTTTTTTGAAGTAACAAACTAAAATTTAAAATTTTACATATCCACCTGCGCCAATTTCCACTTTCATCGAGCTATAGGTGAGTACATCCTAACTACATTTACTACTTTAATATGAAACACACTCCTCCGTCAATAAAATTTCATAACGCTTCGCCATCAATTCCTCAAACTATATTCTATAAACCAAATATGTGTTTCGTGCCTTCGTGATGCAATCACTAATCGCATTGAATGCAACGTGTGTCGAAATGTCTACCGAAACTTGCGCCGAAATCGCTGGAAATACAGAAACTCATATCTGGACTTGCGGATAATCTAACGCAGGTGCAGAAAGTATTCACAAACAATCAGCTTCACTTTTTTCAAACAAATCCAAAGCATCAGCGCAGAGAAAAATCTCGCTTCAACTCGGGAATACATCTCCAAAAAATATCAATTTCTCGAAGAAAAGATGACGAAAATCTGTAGTTAGCCTTCTATGAAATCTTTACAACTCGTCGATAAATGGATAAAATCAGTGTCGTTACCCGAAAATCAAACACAAGTAAATTATCCCAGAAGTTTTTCGCACATAAATCGATGCAGCACATTCGATGTCGCCTTCAAACTAAATGCTGAAAAAACGCTACATAACCCTAACACAACATGATGGGCACTGGGCTTATCCCTAAACAAAATATAGACGATTGTATTCAGTTCCGTAAATCCTTACTTAACAAAGTTCATACTGCCGTGACACATGTCCACATTGCCCAAGAGAAAAGCCAGGCAATTATATCAGGAGGTATTGAGTACCCCAAACTGACATACCACCAGCTGTCTGCATGACAGGCACTTTCAAAAGAGCAACCAGCATTCAGTGGAAACCCTGAAGAATAGCCCTTATTCATAAGTTCATTTGAAATGAGCACTAGAATGTGTGCATTCACGAATGAAGGGAAATTTAGTTTGCCTTTAAAGATGCATCAAAGGTAAAGTGCTAGAAGCTGTTCGGAGTCGTTTGCTCCACCCTAGCCAGTTTCAAGTATAATAGCAACTCTGCGCATGTTGTTCGGCAGACCTGAAACAATAATTAAGTACCTCCTTGTCAAAATTCGTCAAGATCCACCTCTGAAAGCAGATAGACTAGACACCATTGTCATATATGCACTGGCCGTGGAAATTACGAGGATATGTGCCTCAATGAAAATGACCGAACTGCATTCATACATAAATACCCCGATTTTACTTCAGGACTGGTGGATAAATTGCCTCCATAAATACGGCTGAATTGGGGTATTTATAAACAAATGCTTATGAAGTTAACGTTACCTTTCCGGGGTAACTCAAAAAAAACCGAACTCCAACTGTTCGGGAGTAAAACACGTATTCAAATTAAATTAAATTTCTTTATTACAATTAAAATACTATACACGCCTATGTCCGAAGTAAGACTGTCACACCAATCCACACAACAGCTCCTCGTTACCTTGATTCCACCTGATGCGATATGCTGACTTAGCGCTTCCCACGAATAGTGCATTCGGCGCATGCATGTACATGAAATCCATCGGATGCGCGTGTGCTTCGTCAGCATAGGTTCCCATGCAAAGTATTCCCACTGTGATCTTCGCAGTGGGTCGGGTTTCCAGGTTGCAGTCTGCTGGATCGTGTTAACTCCTCCCTCTTCGAAAATCTACGGCCCCTAGATCAATGACGTCAGGAATTAGTTATACTAAGTGGCTGTACAGGTTGTACCAGCCGGTGTATCCTGAGGTAAGCTAATAGAAGGGAGTTTCAAACTGCCGGTAATTTTTCGCCATATAGTATTTTCAGTATTTCAGTATTTTTATTACAGTATAACAACGACATTTATAATAGACCATTCAGATCTTTAAGCTATAAATGTGATACAATTAATAAGTGATTTAAGATTAAACTAAAATTATAATTCTTTCTCAATAAGGTAAACTTAAAAATATTAACAACTGATTGGAATAAATTTGAGTACAAAGAAAGAGAAAAAAAAGAAGAAAAAAATAAATTTATAAGCTTTCTTGAACAATTTAAATAAAATATTTGTATGATGTGAAATTATGTTCAGTATCCCTGCTAGTTGTCTGCTATATGTCGAAAGAGAGTTTCACTAAAGCTATTTGTATTATAGAGTCGTCTTATATTAAGGGGGAGTGAATTCCAAAGGCGAATGGCGTGAACGAAAAACTGTCGTTCGGTAACTTGATACGCAACACGAGGTACAATTAAACTTAAAGATCTACTTGAATGCGAAAACCTTAGTTTATCATATAAGTATTGGGGCTGTTGGTTGATTATAATCCTGTGGAGATATTTGATTGTGCAGTAGTCAAAATATCGGTCAAGTGTGCAACCAAGAATATTTTTGGTATAAGCCGACACATGAGCAAAACGATTTAGGCCGTATACGTATCGCACAACATTGTTAAAAGCAATGTTGAGCTTACGTCTGGCAAAGGCGCCGGTGCAACAAAAAACTTCGCAGCCATATGTTATCAGAGGAATGAGCACGGCCTTGACCAACATAAGCTTCGTATTTATTGGTGTGAAGCTTTGAGTTTTGGGAGAGATTTCTAAGACATCCGTATATTTTTGCCACAACTGAGCAAACGTGGTCGTCCCAGGTTAATTTTGTATTGAACCAAATACCAAGATTTTTGGCTTTGTTTACAAATTCGATAGGTTCATTACCAAGGTATACTGAAGGAACGTTGATAAAAGATAAGGGGTTTCTATTTATGAGAAGACACTTCGTTTTTCTTGGGTTAAGCTGCAGAAGGTTTTCATCTGCCCAGCAATGGATACGTTTTAGGTCATCATTAAATTTCAAAGCAGCATGATCAATAAGATCATTCTCAAAGCTTAAATAGAGCTGGATATCGTCAGCAAACATGTGAAAATTAGAACTTTTAATGCTTTTAGGAAGGTCGTTGATAAAAATTGCGAAAAGTAGGGGACCCAAAATGGATCCTTGTGGAACACCAACTGAAATTGCAATGTAATCTGACACAGCATTGCTTACATGAACTGCTTGTTTTCTTTCAACCAGATAGGACCGTATGAGATTAGCGGCTGATGCAGAGAAATTATAGAAGTTCATCAATTTTGATACAAGTAGTTCATGATCAACGGTGTCAAAGGCCTTAGAAAAATCTAGGAGAGCGATAAGGGTGATTTGTTTTTTGTCTATTGCAACTCTTATGTCGTCGGATACTTTTATAAGCGCTGATGTGCAGCTGTGGTGTTTCCGAAATCCAGACTGGTAGGCGCAAAGAACTTGTTCTTGTTGAAGAAAACTTGATATTTCATGGTGTATTACTTTTTCAAATACTTTTGACAAATATGGAAGTATAGCGATAGGTCTATATTCAGTTGACGAGTTGCCTACTGCTTTCCTTTTTGGGGTTGGTATAATCTTAGCTTTCTTCCAAGCACACGGAAAAGTGGATCTTGTTATTATATTATTGAAAATATATGTTAAAGCTGGAAGTATATAGGGTAATATTAATTTAATAAAAGTTGGGTGGATGTTATCGACACCAACAGCGTTAGATTTAATTTTTAGCACAGCTCTAGCAACGTCGATTTGTTCTACTCGGCCAAATTCGAATAAGCCAGCGTGTGGCGTTTGAATATTGTTTCCATTTGGGCGTAATTTCGATTGAACTTTAGCGAATTCTTTGTTTAGTTCGTTAGGATCGACCTGGTCTACCATGGACTTCAAGTTACTACCTACACCTAATTCACGTAAGTTTGTCCAAAGTGTTTTGGTTGGAAGTTTATGATCGAAGTGCTTAGCATAATAACGACGTTTGGCTTCTTTAATCTTCGAGTTAACTATGTTACGTAACAACCGATAGCTGTCATAGTATTCGGGAATTCGAAATCGTTTCCATTTTTTGAATTCAGCATCACGCTTGTTTCTTAGCTCAACAATTTCAGAGGTAAACCACTTGATGTTATTATATTTGACAGCTCTCCTTTTTAGAGGAACATGTTTATCGAAGAGCTGTAAAACTACGTGATGGAGAAATTCAACTTGGGCATCGACCGATGTTTCAAAAAATACGTTATGCCAATCAAGGCAAATAAGGTCTTGTTCAAGTTGCTCCACTTTTAGATTTTTAAAGTCCCTGAATGTATAAATCGATTGTTTGTTACTGGTGACTAAATTAAAAGTGGCAAAGATGAGGTCATGTTTAGAAAAAACAGGTGCGGAAACCTGGGTAAAGAACACTTCTTGACAATCACTAGTAATAAAGATGTCCAAGAGTGTGCTATTGGAACCAGTAAAGTGCGTTGGAATAGTCGAATTTACAACATCAAGACCAATCATTTTAATGGAATCAATAAAAAGTGACGATCTCATATATTCAAGTATATTACAATTAAAATCACCACACACAATAGTTCGCAAGTATAACGACGAATAATTTTCTAATAAGTCAAAGAGGGGTGACAGGTCAATATTATTGTAGGGTCTATAAACGACACCAAACAGGCATTTCCTTTTTTCAATTTCTATAAAGTAATACTGAAAATCACTATCGGGCGGTGACTCAAACAGAGGATTTACAGTTAAACTATCACGAACATAAATAGCAACGCCACCACCGATTCTAATTTTCCTGTCAGCGCGAAAGATCTTATAACCGCACATGGAGTATGGCTCGTCACTTACCCTCGGATCAAACCACGTCTCAGATACACACACAACATCAACGCAAGAACCAACAAACAGATATCTAAATTCGTCAATTTTCCCCGATAAACTTTGTGCATTAATGTGGCATACCCTAAGGCCTTCTTGCTGTTCACAAAAGATTTTAAGAAGAACGCGCAGGTTATCATTTGAGCCATTGCCTAAGGATAGATTTCCGCCGATATCACCCAGTAATGGTACCAACGGAAAATTGCCCTCTCAATAAGAGACTCAAACACAAACAGAATAGTGAAAAGTGAATAGTGACATATAGAAAGGAATACTGAAATTGTGGCTTACAAGTGAAATTGATATTAATCATATTATTCGATGGCGGCAAATGAATCCAAGTTGTGTATAGAATTTACCAAAAAAGCTTTTTCGTTTGGTTTCACACGAACATAAATACGCCCACCGCGGGTGAATACAGATGTCAGCTGCTTTTGATGTTTTAATTGGAAAGCTTTCCGATAGATTGCATGATTGGCTGCAGAAAGACTTTCATTGAGGTATATTGACACGTCAGATTGCATGCCAACATTATGTAAACAAAGCGACTTTTTTGTTTTCTTGTATGCACAGTTTATGGATTTCAGCAATTTAATTTTGTCAGCTGTTGAAGAAAATTTTATTATAATTGCTGGGCAACCTGAATTGGTTTTGGTTTTAGCGCGAAAAATTTCCTTTGGCACTGGTGTTGGTGTGCAATCGACCGAGGTACACAATGCAGTGAAAACACGAACGAGATCTTCGTTTTCGTTTACTGGAACACCACGCAAAATAGCATCAGTAGACAACTTTTCGCGTTCCAAATCATCAATTTTCTCTTGTAGAGAACGAACATCACTTTGTAGCTGGTTACAATAAATAGACTCTGATGTTTGTTCGAGTACTTCGATGCGTACTGTGAGTGCTGCAACGGATCGGTTGACATCCTCAAAGCGATTGTTAAAGTCAGTGACAGCCTTTTCCAACGTTTTAAGCAGATTGTTATGAATCTCAAGGATCGTAGATTTGAGCTGTTGGTTAAAGCAATCTAGTTGTTTTTGAGTCTCCATGATCGTCAATTTCAGCTGAGCATTATTTTCTTCAAGTCGTTTTATAAACTCGGTTTGACTTTCTTCAATTTGCTTTGTTAAACGGAGCTCCATTTCTAATGATTTTGCATTGGTTGGTAATGGTGAGCCGATAGGCTTGTTAGTTGAACGTAGCTCTGTTTGCCTGGCAGAATTGTTGTCTTTTGATGTTGCTGATGGGGAATTTATTGGCTTATTTCTCGACGTTAGCCTTGTTTCCCGAGCACTTTGTAAGTCAGACTGCATATTTGACAATCACAAACTAGCGTTACAACAACAATTTACAAAGAACACTTCGTTTAGCAAATTACTAGGAAAATAGTTCGAGGATTTAGAAATAATATCAATAGAATGATAACCACGACTTTTAAATAATCAAACGAAAACTTTTTGGAATTTAATATATTGCGATCAACCGCCACTTTAGAAACTATTATAGAAGATTTCTTCTAGACGTCTTCTACTTCAACGGTGACTTTATTATCACGCGCTACTTCTTCCTTTCGGAAAAGTGGCTTATTTTTAGCCTGAATGCCTTTTGAGGCTGTGTATATAACATCACCTTTTTTATAACCCCTTGGAGGCGTTCTTTTTTTATTTCTATAGAGATTTGATTCTCTTTGTTTTCTTTTTATTTCGTGCTTTAATTCTCTATTAACTTTAGTACGGACATCTATCATGTTTTGGTAATTAATTCGTTGCGTGCGGTCAAAAAAGATATCGTTTGGCTTTCGCTTTGTCACCGAATGAATTGAGTTATTATACCTATCGACCGCTATATAGAGCAGTTCCTTAAGTCGCAAGTTTCTGTATTCTAATCTGAGGCATCGAAATATTTCAAGTATAGTTGAATGAAACCTTTCAACCTGACCGTTTACTTCAGATCGACGAACGGGTGTGTGGTAGACCTTTATTCCTAACATCTCTATAAAGTTAACTATGATTGGGCTTAGGAGGCTACTCTCGTTGTCGGTGACCAATATTTTCGGTGCGGTGAAGTAATGAATAATCTTTAGGATTTTTTCACGAAGATGAAGGACACTTCTGTTTTTTATATGAAAAAGTTTGCCAAATTTTGAGAATTTATCAATACAGCTGATAAATTTTTCATTCTGGACCTCGATGATGTCCAAGTGAAGGATTTCACACGGGTAGGAAGGAATGGGAGTTGGTTGAAATTCGGGATGAATCGGGTGTCTATCATATTTATTAGCATTGCAAACTTCACATGATTTGGTGTATCCCTTTATCAGACTATTCATTCGCGGGAAGTAGTATTTCTCGAGTAACTGTTCCTTGTTCTCACGAGGATTTCGATGTGCCCTTCTATGTTCGTTCATAATTAACTCGCATACTCGGTCCTGATTTTTCACATCCTCCACCAATCTTTGCGTTATTCGGATCTTATAATTCGCAAAGTGCTCTAAAAATACCTCCTGTAACATTGCAATAAGAGACTCTGGAATTTTCATCCCATTTATGACATTCGGTCTAAGTTTGGCTTTTAGTATTTTGGTCAGCTTGGTTTTATCCATATTGTACTCGGCGACATAGTGTCGAGAGAAACCTGGGTGTGGTTCTTCGTATATCTCTAATCCCCTTGCGGCCCTGATGATTACTTGATTTCGGAAAACATTTAGTGGTGCTTCAACGTGGGGGATTAGATCGGAGCTATCCTGTTCGGCACTATGCACTGTCTGACTATCGGAGTCTGTTGATGCTTTAGCTTCGGAGGCTGAGTTGGTTAGGGAGTCAGCGCTCAAGGCAGTTTCCGTTAAGGAATTTTGTTCGCTGGCTGTTTCAGTCGCAGAGCCATTTTCTGCTTCATTCGAACTATGTGCCGCCTCAGCTCGTGCTGAACCGGACAAGTGATTTACATGACTTTTGAGCCTGGAGAGAGCATCTGCTACAAAGTTTGATTTACCAGGTTTGTAAATCAATTCACAGTTATACTCCTCTATGCGCGCCTTCCAAAGCTTAAGTTTAGCATTGTAGTTTCGATTCCCAAGTGCGAAAGTCAAAGGCTGATGGTCTGTGAACACTCTAATTTTCTTTGCGCCGTATAGATATGATCGTAAGTTATCTAAGGCCCAGACTATTGCCAGCATTTCTTTTTCGTTGGTTGCATAGTTTTCCTCGGTCTTGTTTAATGACCGTGAAATGTATGCAACTGGTCTGTCTTTGCCTATTTCGCCCTGTGAAAGGACTGCTCCGATAGCGTAGTCTGAAGCATCGGTCGTGAGGTTAAAGGGTTTACCGAAATCAGGGAAAGCTAGGACTTCTGATGATGTTAGTAAAGTTTTCAGTTCGCTAAAGGACTTCAGTTCTTTCTCGTCGAGACTCACCGGTATTTTCCTTGATTGGTTTGCCCTTACCTGAGCATTTTCCCCTCTTGTGAGATTAGTTAGGGGTTTTGCGACGAACGCGTAGTCGCGAATGAACTTCCTATAGTATGACGTAAGGCCAAGGAAAGACTTGAGTTCTTTTAAATTTACTGGTGGCAATAGGTTTTGAATAGCGGCAACCTTTTTGGAGTCTGGTCGGATGCCTTCGGGGGTTATAACATAACCAATCAAATCAACTTCGGTTTTCATGAAGTTGGTTTTTTCGAGATTCACCTTGAGGTTGGCATCTCGTAGTCTGGTGAGAACAATTTCTAAATTTTTTAAATGGACTTCCTCATTGTCACCAAAGATGATAATATCATCTATGTACACATAGCAAATTTTGCCTATGTACTCTTTGAGAACGTCATCAATCATCCTTTGGAAGATTGCGGGCGCATTTTTCAGCCCGAAGGGTAACCTGAGGAATTCATACTTCCCGTTCATGGTGGAGAAGGCTGTTTTCGGGATGTCTGATGGTTTCATCGGTATTTGATGAAACCCTGAAGTCAGATCGAGAGTCGTGAAATATTTCGCTTTACCAAGACTTGCTAGTGTGGAATTTATATCCGGGATTGGGTACGCATCGGATACGGTCACTTGGTTAAGACGCTTATAGTCTATCACCATGCGATACTGCTTTTCGCCTGATGGTTTTGGCTTCTTTGGCACGATCCAGATAGGAGAATTATATGGGCTTTTAGAAGCGCGGATAATTCCTTCTCTTAAAAGCTCATTTACTTCTTTTTCTACTATCTCTCTCATGCAGGTCGGGTAAGGATAGCTTTTTGCGAATATATGTTCTTAGGTTGTAGTTCTTATCTCTGCCTGTATAGTGGTCTTTACAATTTCTCTTTCACTTATGGGCCCAAAAAGGGTCTTATATTTTAGGATTAGGCGGTTCAATTCCGACTTGGCATTCTCAGAAAGGGCATCGCTAAACACGATGTAGACTTGCTTGGAAGGTTCTTCTTTGAGGGGAATGACAGCATCAGGGCATAAGGTTAGAATGTTTCGTTTTCTGTCTATGACAGCCTCAAGTTCTTTCAGAGTATCATCGCCGATGATGCCGTCGAAAGATGTAAGGCCAGGCAGAACGTAGAACGTTAAAAGAGTATTATTTCAAAGCCTTTCGAAGAATTTTCCCTTCACACATTCTGTAATTTTAATCTTGCCGCCTGCCGAATGAACCATAAAGGGTGATTTTACGGGGGTTGTTTTTTGCGATACAGATGGACTAATGAAATTCTTGTTCGCCCCGGTATCGACAAGAAATTTCAGAATAGTTCCGCTTCGGACGATGAATTCTATGTATGGTACGCTGGATAGCCTCCCGACATAAAATTCTGTTCGTCGATGTGCTCCTCCGCGGATGCGACGTAGGCGTAAACATCATTGGGCACCTCTGGTTGACCCTCGTTATGGACCTCGTCAGCCGTTTGTACGTTGTAGAGTCTCTGGTGCTTCTGCTGGTAGTTATCGGACTTAGCCTTCCGCTTAAATGGATTACTACCCTGTGGCTTGTTCATATAGTTCACCTGACGTGACTGAATGGACTGGTCAACATCCATCTTCGGGTGAGGTTTGGGCGCACTTGGTCGCGGAGGTGCCTCGTTTTCGCTTGGTTGCGGATGGTTATTGTGCTTAGGTTTATCAAACCTATGCTGTGGGAAATTTCTCCGATGAGGCCTAGGTTCTTGTCTGAAGGTCTGGTTTATGGGAGCCGTCACCGTGTTTGATACATTCGTATTATGAATCGTATGACTCCGGTAGTTGAGGTTTTGTATCTCCAGGCAATCCGAATAAGCTTCCGGGAGAGTTCGCGGTTTTTGGATAATTAACATCCTCGATATATCGCCGTTCAGACCTCGTACGAAAACGTCTAGAGCTCTGTTTCGGTAAGTCTCCACCAACGCTGTGACTGTTTCTTGAGACAAACTCTCTGTCTTAATCTTGTTGATCATTAGAGACAGCTGATGATTTACCGCTGCATAGAATTCATCGAGCTTGGAGCCCCTTTGAGACAGCTGATTAAGCTGGTGCTCCAATGTTCGCATGTCCCTTTTATCTGCGTAATGCAGCGAAAGACATTGCTTAATTGTAGGCCAGTCATCATCAAAAATATTATATGATATCAGCGCAGCATCAGCGCTGCCCCGAACCTTTTGCCTTATATGCTGCAGAATAGCCCGATAAATCGGCTTGGATTTCACAATTTCGAAATCCTTTAATATTGCCTCGACGGTATGAACCCATCAAAGTTGAGCGAGGATATTATTAATCGCTCCGGTTAATTCCGTTAGGGACCTAGTAACACCTTCCATTTAAAATGATAAAACTTATACCAACAGGGAAAAAATATATATGTATATCCTACAACTAGGTGAACAAAGAATAATAATACTTAGCTCAAGCCGATATTTTTGACACTGTATATTTCCTTTTCAGCAACGCTCAACACTGATTTCCGCACTATAATTTGCACTATTTAACTATTTGCTTTATCATGTATATCATGTATTGGTATAACAAATTTCTCACTGAAATTACCATGCACGTATTTTATACATATTTTTCTTTCGCTTTTTCCTTTTTCAAAGCGCTTCCCTTAGGGTATTTTTATCTTATATCCACTTATTTGATCACTCTTTATTTTCCTTTCACACTCACATTAATTTTAACATGGTGGGGAATTCTTTATCGTCACTGTAATTTTGTATCGTCACTGTATTTCCTTGTTCGTTTATGTTATTTTTTTTTCCTCCCTTTCGGGTATTATTCCGTAACTATTAGAACGAAAAAAAAATGTAAAAGTAAGAAACCGGCCTCTGGAATTGCTGTGTTGATCCCGTTTAGTCGCAAGCGTTTATGATTGCAAGCAACCTACTAACGGCACATACAAATTCACATTCGAATCCTTTTAATCACAGGCGAAATCTGCCATGTTCCCATGGGTATGACAGAATTTTGCTGCTGGAGAGTTAGAGTGGTTACTGTGTTCCCATGGGTACAGCAACGTGCGCTCAGTAGAACGTACTAACTTCCTGTCCTGTATTAAAGGACACAACAATTCACACGGGATAAAAGGATACGAATTTTAGAAGCCTATCCCTGCTCGGGCGCCAGTTAACGTTACCTTTCCGGGGTAACTCAAAAAAAACCGAACTCCAACTGTTCGGGAGTAAAACACGTATTCAAATTAAATTAAATTTCTTTATTACAATTAAAATACTATACACGCCTATGTCCGAAGTAAGACTGCCACACCAATCCACACAACAGCTCCTCGTTACCTTGATTCCACCTGATGCGATATGCTGACTTAGCGCTTCCCACGAATAGTGCATTCGGCGCATGCATGTACATGAAATCCATCGGATGCGCGTGTGCTTCGTCAGCATAGGTTCCCATGCAAAGTATTCCCACTGTGATCTTCGCAGTGGGTCGGGTTTCCAGGTTGCAGTCTGCTGGATCGTGTTAACTATGACAATCGATTTGTTGACATTTAATTCATGGGTTTTCTTTTTCGGACAAACTGCCACCGAAGTTAGTTACTCCATTCAGCTGTATAGAGAATGATACTAAAGTCAATAGAAGGAACCATGAACTATCATACATAAACTTGCATGAGCCAACCAAAAGAAATTGCCGCATATGTGATAAAAATTGTCAGTCCGTTAAGCAGTGTGCGTGGTTCCCAAATTGTACAGTGGGATAGAGATGGGAGCTGAAAAAACAAAAACACTTGTCTCTCATTTGCTTACGTATCGAATCCATGGACAACGATGCATATCTTCGAAAGTGTGCGGAGAGCAAGGCTGCTCCTATCGCCACCATAGGCTTTTACATAGAAACAAAGAGCCAAACGCTCTCACATCCGAAGCTGTGGTCCAATCTCCAGTCCATCACACGGCTGGAATAGATAATACTCTCTTGTTCAAAATTGTTTCAGTAATTGTATACGGAGAGCATAAATCATTGGAAACGTTTGCTTTCCTAGACGATGGTTCATCTGTGACATTAATAGAGGACAAATTAGCAAATTACTTGAATATAAATGGCAAATACCTACCCCTTCATTTAAAATGGACATCGAATACTGTTCGTACAGAAGAAAACTTTCGAAGCATTGAGATTGAAATCGCTGGCATTGACAGGAAGATATACGAGTATACTATTTCTGGTGTAAGAGCAGTCAACTCTTTAGCACTGCCCCTCCAAACTATTAAATCTTGCTGGATTTCCAATCTGGACATACGCTAATGCGCAACCAAGGATTTTAATTGGATTACAACATTAGAAGCTAGGATTGCTGCTTAAAACAAAGGAAGGCTATCGAAATGAGCTTGTAGCAATTAAAACTAGATTGGGTTGGGTCGTTTTAGGACCATACAAAAACCAACAAAGTGAAACTAGTTGGCACGTTCACATATGCGAGAGCCAAAGAGAAGCCCAAATAGTAAACAAAAGGCAGTACTTCGAAAGCACTGGAACGAAAAAAATGCTATTACTTTCATCAGAGGGTGCTTCTTGTTGCGAAATAGTGAAGCTAATGAAATCGAAGTTTACAAGCTATTAGTAATGACGCTTGGAGCAACTTGCACACCATATTGCGCCCAGTATATAAAAAACAAAAATGCAAAAGATCATATGCATCAGTACCCGAATGCGGCAAATGCAATAATTCAAAACCACTACGTGGATGATTATATTGGTAGCTTTAGCAGTGAGGAGGAAGCATTGAAAATATCAAAGGACTGTATTCATGTTCATAGCATTGGCGGATTTGAAATCCGCAATTTCCGATCAAATTGCTCAACAGTCATGAAAGAGCTTGAGGTACATTCGTCAAATGAACCAATGGATATACCTATGGCCGACACTGAAAAAATACTTGGAATTTGGTGGCCTCCACGTAGCAATGAGTTTTTCTTTGTTTTTGACAAGTAAAAAATAAAAGAGAAGTTGCTATCAGGCGAAAATAAACCCAGCAAAAGAGAGGTTTTACGCGTATTGATCCAAATTTATGATCCTCGAACACATCGCAAATGTGTTGATAAACCTTAAAATATTACTACAGAATATCTGGAGATCTGGCATAGAATGGGACGATGAGATTAAAGATGAACATTTTCTTATATGGAATAAATGGATTCAATTATTTCCTCTGATAAACAAGATTAAAATCCCAAGACGACACCTAGCAGATTTAAAAATCACGAATGCCAACGAAATTGACCTCCATATATTTTGTAACGTTAGTGAAGAGGTATATGCTGCTGTCGCCTATCTCAGTATTCGAATACAATGCTGTCTTATATCACCAAAAACAAAAGTGGCTCCCTTACGTCCACTGTCCAATACCAAGGATGGAATTGGAAGCAGCACTGTTAAGAACGAAGTAAGCATCTACAATTATCGAGTCTCACACTTTAAGAGACATGTGTATTGGACTGACTCCAAGACGGTTATCCACTGGATACTACCAGATAATCGGAAGTAGGGACTTGGCAACTTTGAATTTAATTTGTGAACGCACTCTTTCACTGATCATCAAACTGTCACTGTCAATTTATTCAGTAAACTCAACATTTTGATCATAGTAAAGTGCACTAACGAGCAACGTCTGCAAATTATAAAAATTTTCTACTGAAATTCGGAGACGGTGATTGAAACTTTAAGAGCGTTAACTCCAATTTTCGGTCGTAATTCTCGCCCTAGTAGACAGGCGATAACAAGTTTAGTGCAAAAATTTGAGTCCCCATATTCGTTGTGTGATGTTGCCGTTTCGTGAGACAACGGGTTGGTCGAAGTGTCGAAAATATCGCTGCTTTTCAGGCGTCCATAGCAAAGGATCCAAATCAGTCAATACCACGGCGTTCTCAAGAATTGGGCTTCGCTCAGACCACATTATGACGTATTTTGCGTAAGGATCTTGGTTTACACTCATACAAGATCAAGCTGACTCAATGTGGCCGAAATGTGTGGCCGAGTCGTTAAAAATTGGGTCCAACGAATCTACCGCTGCAAACGTGTCCGCGGTGGCCATATGAACGAAGTCGAGTTCCATTCATACTCGTAAATGTTTTGATTGTACTTCAAGCCGATAATAAAGTTTTTGAAATATCTCAAATGGTTTGTGTTTTATTTAAAAGAAAAAAGTTGTCAAGTCCTTATTGGAAAACCCGATATTAACTGAACATTCAATACCAATACCGACGGTTTATCGTTATTCTTGTGGTTAGTGTGTGGACATTTAAAAATTGTACAAAGACTCTTGGTGATTGCAAGTGCATTTGTAACGACGTAATTCATCATTTGAGAAAGTGATTCTCGTTAATGCAAGTGTTATTATAACGAAGGTTCACAGTCGTTCATACACCTCCGCGGAGATTAAACGTGATTAAACTAGAAAGTGAGAAGTGATTCCGTTAATTAAGACATTTGACGAATTGGATTTAGGCTCCAATTAGCTAAGTGATAGTGTGTTCGCTTGAGACAGCAAAGGCTGTTGGGTCGACTCCGCGTCGTGTAAAAACTTTTTTCTTTTTCCTTTTTATTTTAAATTAGAAGACATAATAAAAAAAAAGTTAAAGTGTTACTAAGTGGTAAACAGCAGGTGATGGAGTGTGGAGAGCGGTCCGCTATGCCAATAGCGGGACCTGCTGAATTATCAGGTGAGGCTTCCAGCAGTTCAAGCCAAACACCAACAGCTAAGAGAAGGAGGAAGCAAAGGCCAACTTCCAACTTAGTCCAACGTCCCTCCCTACCAACTTCCTCTGTAAAACTGCTTGGAGGAGCGAGGGAAGGGAACAGCTTCGCTTCATTGGCACCGAGCGAATCAGAAGATGAAGAGGAAGAGATGAAGGCCATAAGTAGCAGCATCAAAATGCTACAAGAAGGGGTACTGGCCATCAAAGAAAGGCAAATGGTAAGAAGGAAGAGGGAAGAGGAAGAACAATCCCAGCAACAACAGCAGACGCTGCTGGCTCCGTAGCAGAGCCAACAACAACACCAACAAAAGCGTAAAAAACACCAGGAACAACAACAAGAGCAGCCACAACAACGGCATCAGCAAAAACAACAGCAGCCACAAACACAGCAGCAGCAGCAGCAGAAGAAGAAGGAGAAGGTGCTTCCTATCAACACCTACAAATTAGAGGTAAATGCAACCAAGGACCTGTGTAAGTTGGTCATTGGTAATAATTTTAAAATTATGAATTGGGGAACGATCGCCATGCCATCTACTGTAATACAATGGAGGGCTACGCGAAAGTGAAAGAGCTAAAGGAAACGACAACGGAGCACTACTCATTCACACCGAAGTGTGAAAAGCGGCAATGGATGCTGCTGAAGGGGTTGGAATCATCTACTGCTCCTGAGGAGATCCTCGCGCTGCTCAAAGAGAAGGCGTGCGAAGGACTCAAGTTTGTGGGGGTAAAGCCATTCACCACAGCTAGAGCCAGGCGGGAGAAACGGAGTTTGCCGTTCTTCCTGGTTCAGCTCATTCCCGAAAGTCGTCTGGATAGTCTAAGGAAAATCAATGTCCTAGACTACCAGGTGATTCACTGGGAAAAATTAAAAAGGAGCGAAGGCGTTATACAATGCGTTCGCTGCCAGAGGTTTGGGCACGCCGCTTCGAACTGCCAAATGCAGCCTCGATGCGTAAAGTGCGCAAAGAACCACAGCTCCAATGAGTGTGCTCTGGGAAGGGACGGAGCATCCGATAGGACGCAGCTCTCATGCGTATTATGGCGTCAGGGAGGGGGGCTACGGTACAGCAAGCGACTGGCTTCTCCGGAGCCAATGCCGAGAACAACGGAAGCTGCACCTAACATAATAGCGCAACACATGTCGTAATGGATACTCACATGGTGGAGCAAACTTTGTAGGTCCTTGCGATGAATGTTAATTCATTGATTAGGATCGAACGAAGAGCCGCGATGTTTAAATTGCTACAAGTCAAAACTCCGGATGTGCTTTTCGCTAGCGAAACCAAGCTAACCGATAAGCACAAACTGGAGTACAATAATTATATTGTTAGAAGAAGAAATCGGCCCAGATCCAAACGTGGAGGCGTTGTCACACTCTTCATTAAAGAAGGTATAAAATTTCACAGAGTGTGCAAGGGAGTGTTGCGCAGGTTCCGGGTGTTGGAGGCAGTCGTCATTCACATACCGCTTCGCAGTGGAAAGCATCTGTACTTGGCCTCTGTTTATGCACCTGAGGCTTCACAATCCATCCTATTTATTACAGAGCTCGACACGCTTTTTCAACTTCTGAGGCTGGAATCGGGGGAGAATTATTTTATAATCGGCGGGGATTTCAACGCTAGACACAGAGATTGGGGAAATAATTTGCCAAATACTAGAGGGAACATACTACTCGATTTTTGGGGTCAGCACGATGTCATGTACAGACTCGGTCTTAAAGCGATGGATAACCCGTCGTTTCTACTGCTGTACGACGAACGTATACGACTGAAAGGTACGAATTTACAAACGCTAAACTTTCTGCACACATTAATGTATGACAGCGACCATTGCGGTTTTAGCAACGAAATTACAGTTCCCAACGAAATTGCGGAATTGGAGGAGTTTGTCCTTACAACTACAGTAAAACTCGATGGACACGCTTCTCCGCAACCTTGAAAAGAGCGCTCTCCTCGAACACGCTCCACCCACCGTCCAATAGGAATTTGTCAAACGAGGAGATCGACAATTACCTAAAACAAATGGACGAGACAATTAAACAAACTATGGACACTACAATACCGCGGTATCGACGTACGACTAACGAAGACCTGTTCCGCAATCCTACTATTGACGGACTGCACCGACAGAAAAGTAGACGTTTGACAAGACTTAAAAACTTATACAGACAGTTAACTGACCGACAAGACCCGGAGATTAGGACACTGAAGTCGTCGATTAAAAATATTCAAACGCTAATAAAAGAGAATTACAGAATTTCTGTAAGTTTGTATTGGAACAACAAGGTTCGGGCTATAAACTCCAGCAACTCGACTATGTTTCCGCAAATAAATAAACTATTTCTTAGAAAAAATCAAAACGACCTTCAGTGTCTTAAAATAGCCCGGACACAGAAAACGAACGGTTACTGACAATAGCAGGTATTGATCCAAATGAGGCCGCTGATGATGACGCCTTCTTTGTGATCGAGGATCCACAGGAGAAGGTTGAGACCATAGGGGCGACTTTGCAGGAAGTATACAAGGCCATTGATATCATTGGCCCTAATTATGACCTGGACAATCGCGTCCTGGTGCACAACTGTTACATTCGAAATGAAATAGAGAATTGGCGATCCAACGGCTCTGGTTTCATTCGGTTTAGCGACGTTAATATGGCAAATAATGTCATTGCCAGAGAGGGTGACCTACCCCCGTTCATTTCGAAGGAAGGGCTCCATGAGATCTTGACACAATCAGAGTTAAGAAATCAGTGGGGACCGATGAAATTCGGAACATCGTGTTTCGACATCTTCCTCTAGAAGCGGTGGACATCTACACCACCCTGTTTAATAATGCAATGAATAATGCACATTATCCAGCGCATTGGAAAACGGCGGTGGTTCAACCTATCCCCAAAGGGGTAAAGAATATGTCCAATCCGGCGAATCTCCGGTCGATAAGTCTCCTTCCGAATATCAGTAAGCTTTTTCAGAAAGTAATCAATAGATCTCTGACTAGGTGGGTTGAGGACAAACATATAGTTCCGGATAATCAATTCGGTTTTAAGGCGGGACATGATATCTCACATGCCGCATCTAAACTGGTGTCCGATATCCAATGGAATAAAGGCAAAAAACAATGTACTGGTGCCTGCCTTGTTGACTTGGAGAAGGCTTTCGACACCGTATGGTTAGAGGGTATTTTCTATAAGCTGACTAGGCTGGGGATCAGTAAACCACTCTTGTACATTCTTTATAATATGATAACTAAGTTCATCGTGAAGAATGGTGATGTGACTTCTGTTGGAATATTTCAAATTAAGAATGGTCTTCAGCAAGGCGCGGTCAATACATTTTTACAAGCGACTTGATAGGTTCACTTCCCCATACTATTGCGTACGCAGACGATTTGATAGCGTACAGAACAGGTCAAAAAACTGAGGTCATTAATACTCTCTTGCAGCGTGACTTCGATAAGATAAGGCGATTTTGCGTTGACTGGAAGTTGAAAATCAACTCTCAGAAGTCGGAAACCATTCTCTTTAGAACTCCGTTGTCTGGAGCCTCTAGGGATACCAGAAAAAATTGGCGTAAATTCTCGATTATTGGACAACGCGGACAACCTCTTGCTTGTCGAAATGTAGTCAGATACCTTGGAATCTGGCTGGATCAGTTTCTGCATTTTGGGAAAAATGTAGATGCTGCTCTGGCCATCGCTAAAGGTGCTTTTGCCCTTACAAAGAGACTGTTTTATAGCAGACAACTCGATGCGAGGGTAAAGGTAATCTGCTACATGGCCCTTACCACGCGAGTGTGCGCTCTGACGGCTTCGTTCCACCGGAAGCACTCCTCTACCTAGATCAGATAGTGTTGATCCAGGATAGATCAGCGATGCCGTTAATCTTCCATGTCGCTCGGACAGCTGGGGACAGGCGACGCACACGGCAGTGTGGATCGCCTCAGGTGTAGCAGGGCGGTGGGGAATCGCGATAAGAGGGATGTCGTTCGGCAGCACCAGCATTTCTGGTGGTTGAATGATGGGGAAGATGTTTCGTCGTCGTTTCCGTCAATTACGGACCAGCTTCACTAATGAGGTAGAGCTGACCAATTTATTTGCTCAGTGAATAGCGGTGACCAGCTTACATAGGTTTAGGTTAGCATTTAAAAAACATATACATATTTCAGTGTATACAAAGGTGTATACTGATATATATATATATGATTATGTATAATGTCTATGTGTGTTTATGTGTGTATTGCATTTAGGTTAGGTAGGCTAAGGTTTATTATAAGTTAGATACTAAGCTTTTATAAAAAATAAAAAAATGTCCATATGCTAAGTTTTTGTAAACAAATTTTTTTCTTAGCCGTAAGTATACGAGTATAAAGTAAGTAGTAATATGTAAATAAAGTCGGAAGACATAGATATAAGAATTAAGAGTAGCTTAGAGTGCCTGTGTGGGGCCAGTAAATTAGCATAAGATTGTTAAGTAATTGTAAGCTAGCACTTAAGCATTTTTTGTTAGAATGTAAGAGTTAGTGCTAAGAAAATAAAATGCATTTAAAACTAATATCGAAGGTTCATCGTGTCCAAGAAGTGTGCAGATCCTGATTCCTGGTGGTTTTCAAATCTTTAATTCCAGGAACCTACGGCTACAGAATGATAATGATTATTTGCATTAATTGGTTAACATTCGTTTCTTTGTTAATCCTTTATGATCCTTATGCCCAAAAATAATAATAACTAGAAATAAGATTCAAGAACCTTATTGTTCATACTTAGTAGATAGATCTGACGAATTTCAAAACAATTTTACAACTTTAGAATTGAATCAGTGCGAATTCCTAGAGGCAAACAATCTTCCAAAACTTAGTGATATAGTAGTTTTTAATAGCTTTCCAAATCTTGCCGAAACGATTTTAGATAGTTCATGCTCAAAAGTAAACGCTAACGTTGTTACAAAAGTTGATTGTAGGAACACAAGTAATAATCAATTAAGTAGTTTAGATATTAACAATATATTTAATGGCTTACGTATACCAGATACCGTTACAGATATACTGCATTTCGACGGTAATCCGTGATCCCTGTATGACTTTATAAATAACGTAGAGGAAATTTTTAAGCCTATAGCTCAGTTAGACGGCACTTCATATGCTATCATTATATTACGAGCTATTAGAAACAAAATCATTGGCTAGGTCAATGAAGTATTGCATATGTACGGGACTCCGACAGGATGGGAGCAAATACGAGCTAATCTACTCGTAATGTTGTAGTACAAAATAAGTGCAGATAAGCGGAATGAATCATATTTGATTCGGGATTTGTATGGGTTGAGACAAGACAATGATACTGTTGAGAGATTTTACTCAAAGATCATTCAGTTGTTGTCAACAATGACAAACCATATCCGTATACATACATATAGCTGTAATAGATGCAAAAAAGTCGCTGTATTCAGAAATGTGTCTAAATACGTATCTTATAGGATTAAAAGAACCGTTGGGCTCAACAATAAGAGCCATGAGACCTGAAATCTTGGTGGAGGCATTAAATTATTCCATCAAGGAGCAAAACGCATACTATTTAAAAAATACAAACCCGAAACCTCCTATTTTACCAAACCCACTACCATTCCCCAAACTGACACACAACTCCCACAAAATCAACGACTCCAACCATACCAGCAAGGTAGAAAGCAATATAATTTCTTTCCTCAATACTTACCTCAGTTTAAACCATCTCAATCTTATCAACACCAAATAAGGCTCTTACAGCAAATACCCTAACTTCAGTCTCCCAATCAGCAAGAAAAGAGATTCAATAACCCTATAATACACATTTCTACATCTACACCACATTTGAATTAACAACAGCAACGTCCAATTCCAATGGAAATATCTAGCGGTAATGGTAGAACTCTTCCGAAACCAGTCAACCTATCAAAGACACAATTTAATGCAAAATCCCAAATACATTATAAGAGAAGCGCACAGTTTTTCAAACACAACATCATATGGATACCATGACCACAAACCTAATTTGGACTATTATACAATTGAAGAAATTCAAAATGATGAAGTTACACAAGTTACTGAAAATGAAACAATACAGAAGATTGAAATTGATGACAAAAATTTTCGTTCCAATGCCTCGGAAAACAATACGGGTTCCTAGAAGTTAATCAACACGGTAGCAATCTTATCCCTTACATACTCGTAAATGTGACTTCACCTTTTGGTCGACAACTAACATTTCTCATAGATACAGGAGCCTCTGGTAATTTTATTGGCCCCGAACTTTCTAATCCCCAATATCATGAAAATATTGACACAGTTAAAATCACTACCGCTTTGAGTACACATGAACTCAATAAAAAGATCACATTTCCGGCATTCTCTGTATTCAAGTCTAACGAACTGATTACGTTTCTCTTATTTAAATTTCACAATTATTTTGATGGCTTGATAGGATTAGAAACATTAGCGAAATTAAATGCTTCAATACATTTTAAGAATAAACTATTAAAAACTCAAAGTGCAGCTATTCCCTTATTGCTTAAGCCCAATCTAATGTCAAAAATCTATATGATACCAGCAAGATCCAAAATCCAAAATTACATTACCGGTCGATATCCAAAATGGCGAAATATATATCAAGCCAACAAAAATAAATGATTTTCTAGAAATATCTGAAGGAATATATAAATCTGAACAATGGTACATTCAATTAGAGGTAATAAACAACTTTAATATGGAACAACAATTATTTGTAGAACAACCGATAAAGTTACAGAAATTTATAAACTTCGAAGAATTTAATAACATAAATATTTGTCAAACTGACAATCAAATTAAACTTCTATCTGGAACCGACATAACTAAATTACTCCGAGTCGATCACCTTAATAATGAAGAAAATAAATTTATTCTTAGACTGTGCAAAAATTTTGATGATATTTTCTTCATAGAAGGGCAGAAGTTATCATTTTCCAACGTAATTAAATATCGTATACACGCAAAAGACGGCATTCCAATATATACGAAGTCCTATCGATATCCAGCAAGGAATAATAACTCCTAGCTATTCCCCATGGAGTAGTCCCATATGGATCGTACCCAAAAAGCGAGACGCATCAGATATTCAGAAATGGAGACGTCTTGTCGACTATCGTAAAGAAAAAACGGTAGACGATCGATATCCTTTACCTAATATAACGGAGATTCTCGATAAATGAAGGGAATGCATGTATTTCACAACCTTAAATCTGGCCTCCGGCTTTCACCAGATCGAGGTAGATCCCAGAGACGTTCAAGAAACCGCATTCTCGGTTTATCATGGACACTATGAGTACATTCGACTGGCGTTTGGACTCAAAAATACCCCTTCAAACTTCCAGAGAATAATGGACGATATCTTACGTGATTTACAAGGCAAAATTTGCCTAGTATACATGGACGATATTATCGTTTTCTCAACCTTCCTGCAAGAGCATATCGAAAATTTGGCAAAGGTCTTCTCAAAATTACGTGCAGCCAATCTAAAAATTCAATTAGATAAGTCCGAATTTTTACGTAAAGAAGTAGAGTTTCTTGGTCATGTAGTTACACCAGATGGTTTTAAGCCCTATCCCAGTAAAATTCATGCAATAAAAAATTATCCGATAACCACTACTCAAAAGGAGATTAAGTCCTTCATTGGCCTGCTAGATTACTACAGAAAATTTATTAAAGATTTTTCAAATATAACAAAACCATTGAATGAATGCTTAAAGGAAGGAAGAAGCATAAACCTCAACGAACGTTATTGTAAAATGTTTGTGTAGGTACAAATGATAGAAATTATTCTTTTCAATACAAATTCCTTTATTTAGTACAGTTACAATTCACTACTTAATTGTTTCTATCAATACAATCCAATTTCTCAACACTTTTCTTATCTTTTACTTAAACCACTTAATCACTTCTCCCAGTTTGCTAGAAAATTCGATTCCACTCTCCAGTAATCAATGGTCTAGACTTTGTTATGCAAGTATCGAAATCTTCTGGTCTCCGAGTATCGACATCTTCTGCTCTGTGAATCTAGATTACGCTGCTCACATTTAAGTGGTTATCACATTGTTCCCTCCCTACAGTTGGTCGTCCTGAAAAACTTCGTCATTCAGCTCCCCGTTGAAATGACACATTCTATCCAAATGGACCACTTTCAATTTTCCTCGATCCCACGCTGGATCCGGTAGACAATGTCATTAATGCGGGTTATCACCTTGTATGCACCTTCCCATTCCTTTTGCAATTTTGGTGATTTGCCTTTCTTATGCTGAGGATCATACAGCCAGACCAGACCTCCTTCGGTGAAACCGGAAGATTTCGCCTTGATATCGTACCTAGTCTTCATGCGGCTGTTTGCTAGCTTCATCTTTGCTCTGGTGTCTTCATGCAATTTACGAATCCTGCTGCGCAAGTCATGCACGTAGTCGTTCACCTCTTTGGGCTCCGTCGGTGGGGATCCGAATTTTGCTTCACTTGGCAACCGAATTGTTTGACCAAATAAGATCTCGGATGGTGTGTGCCCTGTTGAGCTATGGACCGCGTTTCGGTAGACCATTAAGAAGAGGGTATGTGTCGATCCCAATCCAGCTAGCAGTTGCTGACAACCTTAGATAGATGCTCATTCAAGGTCCGATTGAAGATTGAGTGGCGTTGTCCTTGTCTTAATTGTTCCCAAATATTGGCATATTTCCTGGAAGACTTTTGATTCAAAGTTTCGCCCTTGATCAGAGTGTAGCTCCATTGAGATCCCAAATCTGCTCACCCAGTTGTTGACTATCTGTCCGGCTACGGTCTGACCCTCTTGATTTGGGATGTCAAACACTTCCCGCCACTTACTGAAGTAATCCATGTCCACGAGGGTGTATCGGTTACCATTAAAGATTTCGGGAAACGGCCAAGCGATGTCCATTTCGAACTGCTTCTTATACGCAGACCATGAGGTCTGCCCATCGAATGAGGGAGGTTTCAACTCTTTTCTCCTTGGACCGCTTAAAGAACATTCTCGCAGTTTCTGTTTTCGCACTCTGTCGAGCTCTTTTGCCCGTTGCTCAACTTTGCTGTCCATTTGTTCGAATTTTTCGCCAACATGCTTCTCTATTCTATCAAATTTGTCATCAACGTTCTTCTCTATTCTGTCGAATTTGTCATCGATTTCTTCGAACTTTTGCTGGAGAATGTTCTTTTGTTCTTCCAGATTATTCTTTTGTTCATTCATTTTCAGATTGTTGGTTTGTTCGCCGAATTTTAGTTCAATGCTGCTGCTCTTCTGCTCGTCTAGATTTTTCTTTTATTCATCCATTTTTAACAAGAGGAGTTGCATCATCGCAGCCATGTCACTGCCGGAACTTGTCTGTTCATCCTCCTCAACATCAAAGAAGAATGCATCAGGATCATGTCCCTCGTTGTTCAAAGCCTCCGGAAGTCGGAGCACTAGGCTCTGAGGCTTCTCTTGTTCAACTCGGATTTGAGTTGGACGAGTGTCAACTGCAATAGTTTTCGACCCATTCTAGCTTTTTCAAATAGTCAGAAAAGACTGTATTTTTTTACACACAATAAGTCCTATCCCACTTCTGACACCAAAGTAAAATGATAGTGTGGGTACAAATGATAGAACTTATTCTTTTCAATACAAATTCCTTTATTGAGTACAGTTAAAATTCACTATTTAATTGTTTCTCTCAATACAATCCAATTACTCAACCGCTTATACTTTTCTTATCTTTTACTTAAACCACTTAATCACTTCTCCTAATTAACACTTCAAATTCAACTGATGAACTATATACTTGCATACCTTGGGGATGCTGGTATTTATACTCGAATGATATACTTCGAGAACAATCCTCGCCATCCAGCGTCCCATACAATTTCCAATTTGCTAGAAACTTCGATTCCACTCTCCAGTCATCAATGGTCGAGACTTTGTTATTCAAGTATCGACATCTTCTGGTCTTCAAGTATCGACATCTTCTGCTCTGTGAATCTAGATGTCGCTGCTCACATTTAAGTGTTTATTACATTATGTTAAATGTTTTGAACATTATAAGGATATATTAGGTAACGATCCTGATTTTAATAAGAGGTTTAATTTGATGACCAATGGTAGCAACGTTGCAATTGGCGCAGTTCTTAGTCAAAGCTTAATAGAATTACAGCACAATAGAAAAGGAACTTTTGGCCATAATTTGGTCTACTAAATATTTCCGCTCATATCTGTTTGGTCGAACATTTCAGATCATAACTGACCATAAACCGCTTAACTGGTTATCTTCACTAAAAGAACCCAATTCAAAATTAGTCAGATGGCGGTTAAGGTTAGAGGAATTCAGTTATGAAATAGTGTATAAGAAGGGCAAAGCCAATACAAATGCCGACGCACTCAGTCACATTGAACTTAATCTTAATGAATCGTCTACGGATACAAATTCTCTTGAAAATTCAAATGTATCTTTACACAATAACGCTAATGATTTAGAAAACAATTTAAGCTTGTCTACCATTCACTTTGCACATGAAAATCTCGATGACGGAAGACCCCTCAACGAGTTTACGGAACAGTTCGTTTTGAAGAAAACGAACTGATTTGTTAAGCCTTCCATTATTTATAACATCCTTTGTAATAATTGTATCAATCATCAAGGAATATCTAAATCACCATAAATTAATAGCCATTTACACAGACGTTGATACTTTCAGAATAGTTCAAACGTATTCTCCAAATACTAAAACGTATGGAAAAACTAAACGATGTTACTAATACTAATTATGAGGGCTGTGTAGAACTCATCCACATTCTACTGTCATGGAGAGAAGTCAATGTAGTATTCATTCCCAAAGCCGGAAAATGCTCTCATGTTGTCCCAAAAGACCTCAGACCTATAAGTCTTTCATTTTTCTTTCTGAAAACTCTAGAACGACTGATTGATATCCATATACCAGCTTAAATTGATCCAAGACTTCTGTCAACGGCTCAACATGCCTACTGTAAAGGAAAGTCGGTGGAAAACCATGTGGATGTGAAAGCCACATCGAACGATCCCTACAATATAAAGAGTACACAATGGTTGATTTCCTGCACAACGTCGACACATCCGCAATCATGCAGGTAGACGACTCACTTGGTGAGTTGATCAGTCTCATGCTAAAAAGCAGGATAATCAACTCCAAACTGGGTGAGACTTCTGCTAAAAGATGTGTCAGCAGAGGTACGCCGCAAGACGGTGTCTCAATACCATTAAAGAACTCATTCAAGCAAATCTCAATAGATTAACCCGCTGGGCAGATCGCTGTGCATTGGGAATAAACCCCCATAAAACTGATCTTGTCCTCTTTTCCAGGAAATACAAAATTCCAATTATAGACCCTCCTTTAATAAACGGTACCAGTTTAGTTTTTTTCCGATACAGAAAAATATCTGAGTCTCATTTTTAATAGGAAACTAAACTGGAAACCTAACTTCTTCTTTTCCTTTTACTAGCCCTTTCCTCGCTACACGAACTTATGCGTAACGAGTTTCCCATTTTTACTGCATCGCTACTGCTCCGCTTATGGGGTTGGCTAATGTCGCAGATCGCAGAACGCGTCTGCATACTGCTCGGTTCTGTATCGCTTCGGCGGTTAGCCCCAGGCGTTGTTGTGCATTTGCCATCTGAGCTATCCAGGAATTCTATTTCCTACCTATTAAGAAAAACATCAAACACACTTTATTTATTTATTTATTTATTTATTTGAATCTTTTACAATGGGCTACAAAGCCTATAACAATTTGTAAAAGTTAGTTAATTAAAGATTTGATTAAAAAAAAAAAACAAATTAAGTTAAGTTAAATACAGTCGTTTCAAATAAACAAGCAAGATAATCCAGTATTATTATAATATTTTACTTTAACAGAGAGGAAAAAAAAAAAAAACAAAAAAGGGAAAAGAATATTTTTATTAATTTATTAATATATCAATCTAATGCCAGGTTTCTGAATAAAACCTTCTCAAACTGCGTGGTGCCACGAAGTCTCCTGATGAAAATAGGTAAATTGTTCCACTGCCTCGTGACACAAACAAGAAATTGACGCTCTGAGTTTCTGCAAGTAAATCTTGGTTGCAATAGCATAAAAGAGCGAGAAGAATTTGCGAACGTTATATTTTCAAAAAGACAACTTGGTTCTTTATTTATTATTATTTTATTCAATGTTTTTAAGGATAAATATTTAAGATATGTGTAAAGGTTACAGTCAAGAATTTTATTTGAATAATGAGATACATGATCAAATTGATGGAGATTATATACTCGTACATAACGAGTGATATTATTGAACGCAACTGACAGTAATCTTTTAAATTCTGAGCTATGGCTGGTAAAAATTTGACATCCATAGGTTATTACAGGAAGGATCAGTGTTTTTGCTAGTCTAAGACGAATATGTTGAGGGGTAAAATGTTTCGATAGGGAAAGACTGCGTAGTGATCCATATATTTTAGCGATAATCATTTGGATGTGATCTTCCCAAGTTAAAGTAGAATTAAAAAGTATACCTAAATTTTTGGTCTTATCAACATACTCAAGTTGTTCGTTTCCGAGATACAATTCGGGAAAGTAGTTATGATCAAGTTTGTTCTTATAAATTACTAAGCATTTTGACTTTCTCGGATTAAGGTGTAAGTTGTTTGCATCGGACCACGTAAGGATTCTGATAAGATCGGAGTTTAGTTTATGAGCTCCATCTTCGATCATTCCAAGCTTGCAGTGAAGTTGAACTTGGGCATCGTCTGCATACAAGTCCATAGATGAGTATAGGGGTACCGACGGGAGATCATTAATAAATATTGTGAATAGCAGTGGTCCAAGAATTGATCCCTGCGGAACGCCCGAATAAAGATTTAGAGAGCGAGATGTTTTTTCACCAATAACAACAGCTTGGATCCGATTACTAAGATAGGAAGAAATAAGATTTGCAGCGGTGTCTGAGAATCTGAATTGCTCTTTTAGTTTAGCTATAAGTTTTCTATGATTCACAGTATCAAATGCTTTGGAAAAGTCTAATAGAACTAAAAATGATACTAGATCTTTATCCAGTGCATTCCTGATATCTTCTGAGACTTTTAATGTGGCCGTGATACAGCTGTGGTTTTGTCTAAAACCGGATTGTTTATCATTTAAAAGTTTATTTGTTTTTAAGAAAATTGAAATTTGATGATGAAGTATTTTTTCCAAAACCTTATATAAAAATGATAAAATTGAAATTGGTCTAAACTCCTGCAGGTATGATCGCGATGCAGATTTTTTACGTGTTTTAGAATGGCTCAGAAGCTTTTTATATTCGATTTCCACAGTCTCACAAAAATTTTTAAGTTTTTCTGTGCGAACAGTATAAACCGAAAAATGATTATATATTTTCATTACTATACTTTCTAAATCTATAGGTAGCCCATCAAACCCGAATTGAATGTTGTTGTGCAAAATATGAGCCGGACACCCCACTCCGATCAAATTCGATAAACCATTCGTTTTTAAATTGTTAAACACATTATTCTTGCCAGCGCGCTTGTAGCCACCAAAATTTGTATTGCAGTTATCTCCAGACATTGCAATGCACTTCGAAGATAAATAAAATTTGTTTAAAGTTGCTAGTAAATAGTTGGATATGGTATCTGATGTTTCATCGTTCATCGTTTGAATGTCAACAAATTTTATATTAACACCTGATAAGTAAACAATAAGTTGAAAAAAGTTCAACTCATACAAAACCTATTTAAAATATTACCTGCATCTTTTTTAAAATATTGTATTAATATGGGGAATATATTTTGGTTTCCATGATTACTGGCATCGGTAGAAATCGACAAAAAATCCGTTTGATTCAAATCTTTAAGAGCACAATTTAGTAATAAGGGAGCTAAGACATTGATGACTATCGCCTTGGTTCTTGTGCGCGCGCTGGAAATGTTTTGAGCGATTTTCGAATCTGGCAAAATGCACTTTAGGAACTGATGACTGCAGTCAACAGATCGGAATCCAAAGTGGTGGACTACAGTATGATAGGCCAAGGCACCTTCTGCCGCAGATACTTGGTCATCCAATTTGGAATATCTTGGAGTAAGAAATTCAGTAATTTTTTTGCAAGAACTCGCAGTTTGTACCTACTTTTCCTTTATTTGCCAGCGAAAACAAGGAGTTACAGGAAGAGCAGAAGACAATATGTTTCGCGTTTGAGTCATTTTGTACAAACATCGGGTATTTTTTTTGGAGATCGGTATTAAATATGCACTTACGCTCTGGCATTCAATTTTGTTTATTATAAAAACTTTTTCAGAAGCACATTGCACACACAAAAAATGAACGATAACAGATATAGAGGGAGCTGTCAGTAATAAGTTCAGTTTCAGTTTCAGTTTCTATGCATTTTTATTTACGTCACTTAAATTACTCTTACTTGCTAGACAAAAAACGCTTAAAAATTAGCTTAAATAACTTAAAAATATCTTATTATAACTTACTGGCCCCATGCGGGCACTTTAAGTTAAACCTAACACTTAAACTATGTCTTTCGACGTACTCGTATCTTACAGTCTAATTTTATTTGGATTTTAACATTAATTAATACTAAAAAGAAAACATTTTTTAACAAAAACTTAGTTCCATGACCTTTTTTTTATTCTATTATAAAACTTAAAACTAAAAAAAAACTTATGGACTACCTTAATCTACTTAACCTACTTACATCTAACACAAATATGGACATACAATATATATATATATATACAGTATTGTGCAAAACATTTGCAAGTTTTTTTTTCATTACCAAACTTTTGTGATCCACTGTATTTTGTATACAAGTAACTTTTTACATTTGTCTTACAAAATTCTGTTATTCAATGTATACTCTTTATTTGGAAACAAAGACATCCGCGGTATGTCCCGTTAGGTGATTGCGGGAAAGAAAGAAAATTGAGAACTCGCATATGCAGCTGTGCAAAACATATGCAAGTTTTTTAATAGCGGCTCATTCCCAGCTTAACTTTGAGTAGTTCAGAACTTTTAAATTCCAAACTTATAAAAATAATATTTAGTTTATATTTTTGCAAAAAAAACTGATTTTTTTTATATGGCTGGGAATAAGTATAATAACCACACAAAAAATTTGATTATCGAGGCATTTAAGAGTGGCATTAGGCAAAGAGAAATTGCAAAACAATTTAAAATGCACGAATCCACAGTTTCTAGGCTTATTTCGAAATACCGAAATAATTTGCCGCTATAAACGGTACATTCTGGTGGCCGTCCACGGAAAACTGATCATCGCATGGACTAAAGGATAGCGAATCTGATTCGTCAGGACCCATTTAGCTCCTCCACATCCATCGTTAAGGATCTCAATTTGACAATTCATTCAAGCACTGTGCGTAGACGTGCTAAAGAAGCAAATTTGAGGACATATCGACCAGTGAAGAAGCCGTTGTTCACTTTAAAAATCGTCAGAAAAGGTAAAGATTGTGCAGTATTCGTCAATGTTGCTTATTTCCCAAAATTCAGGTTGGAATTTGCGCATAAATATGCTAACTGGTCTTTGCAACAATGGAAGACCGTATTATTTAGCGATGAGAGTTAGTTCAATGTTCTTTCTTCGGACGGCATTAGCTACGTAAGGCGAGAACCAGGTACTCGATACAAGCGTCAACACGTCCGAGCTACTTTGAAGCACGGAGGAGGTTCTACAATGGTGTGGGGTTGTTTTTCGGCTCAAGGATGTGGTCCTCTACATAAGATTACTGGCATTATAGATCGTTTGGCTACAAAAACATTTTGGAAACAGTCATGCTTCCATACGCTGAGGAAGAGATGCCGTTGCTGTGGAGGTTCCAACATGATAACGACCCAAAACACACGTCAAAATATGTTAAAGAGTTCTTGTGGATGCAACATGTGAACATGTTAGATTGGCCTGCACAATCCCCCCATCTGAACCCCATAGAAAATCTGTGGGGAATTTTAAAACAAAGGGTAATAGGGCAGGGGTTCTCGTCGTCAAAAGCCCACTCAAAGTTGAATGGCTGAGTATTCCAATGGACACAATAAACGCGCTACTTGAATCCATGTCAAAAATATGTGGAGAAGTAATAAAAAACAACGGTTATTGGACCAAATATTGAAAAAGAGGAAAACTTGCAAATGTTTTGCACATCATTTTATAATACTTGCGTATATTGTTAAAAACAAAAGTTAATTAATGAATGATATTTTCAATATTTTATATACTTAAACTTTCGCAATAAATGAGTCTTTCAAAATCATAAAAAAAATTTAATAGTGTTGCTTTAGTTTGAGAACAGTATTCACTGAATTCAAAATTGTAAAAAACTTGCAAATGTTTTGCACAATACTGTATATACATAATATATATATACTAAATATATAAATATATGTAAACATATATATATATTTTAATAAACTAATTCAGTAGGGTTTTTTATACTTTTAACCCAGGATGTTTCTTATTTTGTTGGATCTTTATTGTCTTAAAAAATAAAAATGTTTACAAGTGCCACAGAATACGTGCTTTCGGCACGACGTTCGCTTTAAGAGAGAGAGAATATCTGCTCAGTTACCAGTTACCACCACTAGTTTTACTAATCACTGAACTACTACATTTTGTCTCTGTTTATTATATACTAGTACAATATGCTACTACAGTTCGGCCATTCTGACATTTAAATTGACCTCAATTTGCTGAAATTTGATATTAAGCGATTTATGTATACAAAGATTACTTATTCTAAGTTTTGTTCATCAGTATTAACTAGCTCTATTTCTAAATCAATAAGTGTCTCTTCAGGAGCCCCATATTCTTCAACCAGGTCTGCATCCCCCGACACCCATCTTCTAAGTTTATTTGCCTCAAGAATTCCATTATATGGAATTTGAGTAACTTGGCACCCATCGACGTCCCGAACCACATACCTATCATGCGGTAGTATTTTTTGGATTACATATGGCCCACGATATTTAGGTTCAAGTTTTTTGTTTACCCCCGTAGTAGTATTACTGTGTTTAATTGCCACATAATCTCCCTCTTGATACACTTCCGCAGGCATATTACGCTTAAGAAATAGATTTAAATTGTAATCCTGTGCTGTTTTTATTTTTTCAGATGCTTTTTCTCTTAACACAGGTAAATCACGATCAACAACAACATTTCGCTCATCCATATATTCAGTCAGTTCGTCAATTGTCTCTCCACGTTGTGTGACACCGAAGAGGAGAATAGAAGGGGTTTCTCTGGTCGTTGTGTGAACGGTATTATTCAGAATGTATTCAGCCTTTTGGAGTGTGTATGGCCAATCTACGTGACCATATCGCTTACAGGATTTAGCCATTAGCGGAGTTAGTACACGATTAACGCGCTCCACCTGGCCGTTGGCTTGAGGTGATGCAGTTGCATTCAGAATATGCCGAATGTTTCTTTCTTTCAGAAATTGTTCAAATTCGTTTGATGAGAAAGAAGTTCCACGATCACTGATAATACGACGCGGGCGACTGTAATTGTCAAAGTAGTTTTGTAAGGCATCACAGCATTCTTTAGAACCAGTGGTTGCAGAGGAATACAATTTCGTAAATTTTGTGAAGGCATCAATTACAACCAGTATGTATTTCTTTTTTGAAATGGCAGAAGGTAAGGGGCCCAAGTGGTCAATGTGTACCGTATCGAAAGGTAGAGGTATTTTAGGAATATTGAACAAATTACGCTTATTAGTTCTTACCGGTGCTGAATAAACAATGCACTTCAAGCAATTACGGATAAAATTATGAACACGGGTTTTCATCTGAGGAAACCAATAGTGTTTCTTGATTTGCGCGCAACATTTGTCGACTCCCAAGTGACCGATTTTTTCATGAGTCCATCTAATAACATTATTAATCATTTCCCTTGGAACATATAGTCGACGATTACCGGAAGGAGAAATCTGGTATACTATTCCACATTTTAACTCGTATTGAGGATTTTCAGAAGTTTCTAATTGAGAACGCAGACAGCAAGTTTCAGTATCCCGACTCTGAGCGATTTGTAATTGAAAATCAATGTCAAGTTCACCAACAGCTCCCACTGTCTCAATTCTACTTAATGCATCAACAAGACCCATGGTCTTGCCCGGCCGATGTTGAACAGTATAATTGAATTGTTCGAGAAAAAGGGCCCAACGATCTATTTTTCCAGAGCCAGATTCATTGGCCAACGTTCTTGCCAGTGCGTCACAATCAGTAATTATTTTAAAAGGTCTTCGGTCAAAGTATGTCTTGAAACGTCGCAGAGCATAAACCAAAGCCAAAGTTTCTAATTCATAACTGTGTAATTTGGATTCTGAAGGAGAGGTGGCTTTTGAAAAATATGCTACTGGATGGAATTTTTTATCGTCTTGTTTCTGCATAACAGCTGCACCAAATCCCCGTGAACTTGCATCACATTCCAATTGGGTTTCGCGCAAAGGATCAAAAATGGCTAATACCGGTGGTTCAATAAGTTTTTGCCGAAGTGTGAGAAATGCTTGGCGACACTCCTCACTAAATTCGAACTTTCTGTCTTTTTGCAGAAGTTGGCTCAAGGGGTAGGCTATTCGAGCAAAGTTTGGCACAAATCGTCGGAAAACAGAAAAAAGTCCATGACACGATTGTAATTGTTTATAATTTTTTGGCATAGGGTAATTGTGTATGGCCTCAATATGTCGCTTGCCGGGCCGAATGCCCCCCCAATTTGCACAATACCCCAGATATTCCAACTCATTTTGTCCGAATGTACATTTCTTCAGATTAAGCTCAAGTCCAAATGACCGTAGTCGTCGAATAATTTCAGTAACCGTTTTCATATGAGTTTCAAGGTCAGAAGAGGCAACCAAAATGTCGTCCATATACACTACTACTAGTTTGTCGTAAAGTAAGTCTCTTAATATGCTATGTACGAACCGCTGAAATACAGCCGGCCCATTTTTAAGTCCATATGGGACTCTTAAATATTCGTATTGTCCGTCTTGTGTAACAAAAGCAGTGTATTTAATTGAGTCATCATGCATTTTGATCTGATTGAAGCCACTTTTTAAGTCCATAAGGGTGAAGAAACTCTTGTTTCCCAAATGTTCTAAACAGTCGTCAGGTAACGGAAGTGGATAATTGTCACGTAAGGTGTGTTTGTTTAACGGCCGATAATCAACACATTTTCTCATTTTGCCATCTCTTTTGCGTACCGGTACAATAGCAGAGGCATATGGCGAATTGCTAGGTCGGATAATATTTCTGGAAAGCAGATCATCAATTATTTCTCGCACCTCAATACGTTCTTGATGTGAAAGACGACGTGGTCTCCGAAAGATTGGAGTTTGGTTTGTAAGGTCAATTTTCATACAATATTCGTCAGGAAAAAATGGGTTGTATTTGGTGTTGTAAAATGCGTCATGAATGGAAAAGCGAAATGTTTCATATTGATCAGAGGGAAGCGTTGTGTTTATGTCAAAGGGTGATTCGGTGTTCGAAGCAATATCGATAGCACACAAGCCATTAAAAGTGTCCGCGAAATGTTTTTCATTACTACAAAGGTTTACGTCTTTGGTGGCCAAATTACTCTTATTATCAATTTCAAAGGTGTCAGAAGCACGGACAAAGTTATCAGAAGACCTCAGTATGCCAAGTGACTTAAGGGTGTTTTTTAAATTAGAACTAATGCGGTTATATTTATTTAATTTTATAATTTTATTCTTCGAATAACATTGTTTAATACTGACTAATTTCACATTGGCCTTCTTAAGACAATCTCGACCAATTATTAGTGGTGTGAATAAAGAACAATCGGGTACTACAATGAAATCGTGTTTAATTATTTTTTTATTAAATTTCAAATAGACTGGAATTTTGCCATATGACATCAGTGGTTTATTTCCCACGCCGTGATATTTAGTTTGCATTAACGATTTCCCATCAACATCAGGTAGGACAGAACGTCTCACAAAACACTTAGGGCTACCGGAATCAAAAAGAGAACAAACACTTATGAACTTGGCACACTTAAGGTCAGTATATCCCAAAGCAACACTTACCATTTGTACTGCGTCGAGCTCTTGTTCAATGCAAACATCACCCTTTTGCTGGATTAGTCCAACACCCCGATTAACAGCAACTTGCGTTGGGCGATTTGGACAATTTCGGTAAACATGATCGGTTAATCCACACCGGAAACAGGAGCCATCAGGTCGCTTTGGTTTCGGGCATGCACTTTGATAGTGCCCAAAACGAGAACAATTAAAGCAACGGACCGAAGTGTCAGCAGCAGGTTGAACAGCAGTTGTACGAAGTGTACTTAAGGTACCGGTTGCACTTGACTGATTGGTGGTGCTTTGAATTGGCCGACGCAATTGAACGGAGTTGTTGACAGGCGTGGTTGTTCGTGACCGCAATCGTTCATATCGAATGACTAAACCCTTCAGTTCCCGCAGAGTTGTTGCACCATAAAGCATAGCAGCATGGACCGATGTGTCGCCAATTCCCTTCAGGATGATATCGATTAATTCCATCTCCTGGATACTGCCGCGTGTAGCAATTTCTTGCATTTCGATAACATATCGGTGCACTGTTTCACTTGGCTTCAAACGTCGGGACCGCAGTTGGGTGTATACTTCATCAGTGGAATAACGACGACCAAATTCATCCATTAACGCATCTCGTAACCCTTCATAAGTGTATTGCGAAATAGTTCGGAGGAAAACTTTGGCTGTACCACCCAATAATCGACGTAGTCCAACAAAACGAGCTCGATCGTCAAAATTCAGAATATCAAATGCATCTTCCACATCACCAATCCATTTGTGTATGTCGTAGTTGTCATCAGCAGTGTACTGCGGAACCATCGATTCAATAACACTGATATCCATTCGCACAGCAGTTGTGGTTGGGGCAGCAGTTGTTGTTGGGGCAGCAGTTGTTGTCGGAGCAGCAGTTGTTGTCGGAGCAGCAGTTGTTGTCAGAGCAGCAGTTGTTGTCGGAGCAGCAGTTGTTGTCAGAGCAGTAGTTGTGGTCGGAGCAGCAGTTGTTATTGGAGCAGCAGTTGTTGACGGTGATCCCACGGCCAACCGCAATTGTGCAACCTCCCGTTGCAATAACAGCAACTCACGCTCTTGCTTCAATTGAATCAGTTGCTCAGTGATCGACACCTGGCCAATTCCAATGGAAGGTGAAGTCATACATGTGGGAGTCGGGCCTGGTTGAACCATTTCCATTGCACCCCGATTCGTATATGATAAAATATTGGCCGAAGGAGCACTTGGAACAACTGTCGGACACACGCACACTGAGTTGGTGTTGGCAGAAGGGTTTGGTACAGCAGTTTCAACAATTGTTGATACATCGGCGACAATCGAAGCACTTGACACAGCGGCAAAACTCTCACTCGGTAAGACAGGAGCAGAAAAGACACTTGGTGGGACGGAAGAACCCGGTGCAGCGGTCGATAACACAGTCAGCGGTACAGCCGAATCAATTACAACAGCCGTCATCAGAACGTTTGAACTAGTGCTGTCTATTCCAAGATTCGTGCGCAATTGCTCATACAATTCCCGTATTTGTGTCAAGGTTGCCGTCGGTGGGGTGTAAACCGAATGTGCTGCTAGCAACGCCAGCATGTCTTTTTTTTCCGTACGTTGCGTCATTTTCCATAAAATACTCACTTCTATAAAAAGTTAATATTTAATATTTACTGTATCCTGTCCGCAGAATTTTAATAAACTAATTCAGTAGGGTTTTTTATACTTTTAACCCAGGATGTTTCTTATTTTGTTGGATCTTTATTGTCTTAAAAAATAAAAATGTTTACAAGTGCCACAGAATACGTGCTTTCGGCACGACGTTCGCTTTAAGAGAGAGAGAATATCTGCTCAGTTACCAGTTACCACCACTAGTTTTACTAATCACTGAACTACTACATTTTGTCTCTGTTTATTATATACTAGTACAATATGCTACTACACTATATATATTTTTTTTTTAATTTTTTTGTTTTATTAATTTTTTTTTCTTAAAAACTATCTTAATCATACCTAAAACAATGTAAGCCGGCCAAGACTAATAAAATAGTCAGACGACCGACTTTGCTTCCTATAGAGCTACATAGTACTGGAAGAATTGGACGACAAATCTTCCCCTCCTTCAACTAGCCACCAAAATTGTTGGTGCTGCCGAGCAACATCCGTCATGTCGTGACTCCCTACCGACCTACTGAACCGGAGACGCTCCGCACTGCCATGTGCGACGTCTCTATCGTAGTTGAGTCGCCTGTCAGCAGCTGTTCGAGCGACGTGGAAGATTAGCGGCACCGCCAATTTGTCCTGGATCAGACCTTTACTATCTAGATAGAGGAACGCTTCTGGAGGAATGAAGCCGTCAAAGCGAACTCTCTCGTGATACATATAATTGGGGTAGAAAGCCCCGGAGATCAGGCTTTTTCGATGAGGTCATTGCTCTTGCAATGTGCCTCCGAGTCAACTTAATGACGAAATTGTCCACTCTTATTAGGTCCGCCCTATTGTACAGGACCTCATTGGGATAGAATTTTATGTACTGAGACTCTGGTGTTCTGTATAAGCGAAGACAAGTCCTAAGACAAGCCCTCTCAAACACCCGAATCTTTTCCAACAAACTTGCTCTCATATTGAACCACACGGGACATCCAAATACAAGCATAGGCCGGATAAGGGCCATGTAGCAGATCACCTTCACCCTCTCATCGAGTTGGCTGTTATAAAACAGTCTCTTTGTAAGGGCAAAAGCACCTCTGGCTCTGGCCAGAGCAACATCTATATGTTTGTTAAAATACAGATATTGATCCAGCCAGATCCCAAGTTATCTAACTACATTTCGACAAGCAAGTGGCTGTCCGTGTTGTCCGGCGATAGAAAACTTTCGCCTATTCTTTCTGGTATCCCTAGAGGCCCCAGAAAAAGGCGTCCTAGTGTCCCGAGTTCCTACACAATGCACAAGAGAGTTGGCTTTTTTCAGATGCTCCGTCCTTACCCAGGGCGCATTCCTCAGACTTGTGGTACTTTCCGCACTTCACGCATCGAGGCTGCATTTCGCAGTTCGACGCGGCGTGCCCGAACCTCTGGCAGCGAACACATTGTAAAATGTTTTCGCTCCTCTTTAATTTCTCCCAATGTACAACCTGGCAGTCTAGGACTTTAATACTCCTTAGACTATCCAGATTGCTGGTGGGACTTAGCTGGACCAGGAAAATCGGCAGTTGCCGCTTATCCCTTTTGGCTCTAGCCGTGACAAACGGCTTGACCCCCACGAATTTGAGCCCTTCGCACTCTTTCAGCAGTGCAAGGAGCTCCTCCGGATCAGTCGACGGTTCTAATCCCCTCAGCAGCATTGTTTGCGGCTTGTCCCCCTTCGGGGTGTAGGAGAATCGAATCCTTCAGTAAATTTTTGATTTTATAGTAGCGCTCCACTGAATTGCAGTGGATCGCGTGCCTATCTTCACTTAATCTTTTAATAAAAAAATTACAACCTATGGCCGACTTACATAGTTCGATTGTGTCCTTTAATTCTAATTTGTACGTGTTGATTGGTGGCACTTTCTGTTTGGTGGATTTCTGCTCTTGCTGTTGTTTTTGTCTCTGCTGCTGTTGCTTTTGCTGATGTTGTTGTTGTGGCTGTTGTTGTTGCTGTTGTTGTTGCTGTTGCCGTTGTTGCTTTTGATGTTGCGGCTTTTGCTGCTGTTGTGGCTTTTGTTGTTGCTGTTTTTGTTGTTTATGTTTTTGTTGAGTTTGTGCTCTTGTTCTTGCTAGTTCTTGTAAAGGTGTCTGTAGTTTTTATTTTTCCATCGGTCGTTTCTGTTGTTGTTTTTGTGGCAGCTCCGCGTTTATGGTTTCTTGCTGCTGAGGTCTCTGGAGTTGTTGCTGCTTCTCCATCTCCCTCCTTGCCACTTGCTTAGCTCTTATGGCCAGCACTTTTTGTTGTAGCTGTTTGATGCTACTGTACAGGACTTCGACCTCTTCCTCTTCGTCATCTGACTCCGATGCAGCTAGGGATGCAAAGCAGTTGTCTGCTCCCATGTATTGGCCTTCTTCTCCGTCAGGTACATGCGTACAGTCGTTCTTGTCCGACTCTTGCCTCATTCGCTTTATTGCTGCGCTTGCCGATATCAGCGCAGCCCTCTCCTTCACTCTGCCATGCAGCATTTCCAACGATGCTGAAATGACGCTCTTATCGAGATTCGGAGTCGAAGTCGGCTTCAGCGTCCTTCTCCTGTTTGTGCCGATGTCTGTTATTGTTGTTGTTGATGTTGAATGGACTGGTTTAGCGGTTTGATCATCAGACGATACCATACCATCTGCTGATCCCGCTATTGGGATAGCGGACCGCTTACTTCCACTCATGGAACTGTTTTTTTTTCTTTTGTTAAAAATTAAAAAAAAAAATAAAAAAAAAACTTTTGCAGAGGCTGAGAATTCGAACCCACAACCTCGAGATTTGTTGTCCGGGTCTTTATCACCTCGGCTACCGATCACTTGGAAAAAACTATTGAGTACAAGTATGTTTATTAATTGTTCGCACTTCTAAAGTCGTTGATCTCCGTGGAGGTCTATGAACGACTGTCAATAAATAATAAGAACACATAACAGATGGCGTTGTGATTTAGGAATGAGTAAATTCAAAGTTTAACTTTTTGTAGTAAAAAATATTTAAGGCCGTGTTCACACCAAAATAAATTTTTTATTGCGATTTTCTTTCACTGAAAATTTTCGAAAGTTGAAAAATCTGAAAAAGAGGACAAATCGATTATTTTTTCAAAAAGATACCGGACAAAAGTTTTTTAGGTCCATAAGAGGACTTGTCCTCTTTAAAGAGGACGCCTGTTCAGCCTAAATGCGACCCATTCATCAAGGTTTTTGGATGCGGTTTCGCTGCGAAACCAGTAGGGAATAAACTTTTTTTTTTAATTTTAGACAATGATCGTTTTCGTAGATTTGACCTAGAGAGAATGGGTTCGGAAAATTTCGGATATCGAATCTAAAAGTGGTGGCGAAGAAATGTTGATGATCTATTCGACATAAATGCGATGGAAATCGTTTTTGTTGACGATCCTCAAGAAGAACATGACGAGGGATAGATTAGCGAAGATGATCTTCCTTTGTCTGTTCTTCAACAAAAAGAGAGGGCTAAGCGACCCAACTGGGCGACGTCAAGAAATTATTTGCAAAGCACGAAAAAAAAAAATTTGAAGAAGAAACAAGTCCCACTATTCCTGAAGACTTAGAAACACCTCATAGCCTCACCATACAAGTGGTCCTGTTCTTGCTGGAGGTTGGACTTATCTTGAATGACAAAAAAAAATTGTTTTGCATCATGCCACAGCGTTTTATAAAAGTTATTAAAAAAATATTGTAACCTTTTTTCTTTGGTTTTTTTTTCTTAGTTTCCTACTGGTTACGTGGCGAAACCACTTCTAAAAAGATTAATAAAAGATTTATAAATGTTAAGAAACATTTTTTTTATTTTAAATTCAATATTAATAAAACAGAGTTTATCTAAATTTCAAAGTTTTATAAAAATATTTTAAAAAATTAACACCTCCGGGAACAAAGAGTTAAAGAGTTTTATGATCAATACCAGATTCATTTACATATAACCTCTCCTCAAAACTCTACATGCAATTCTCCTGTGTTTTACAGAATAATTTACGAAAGAAATAATAGAAAAATACATTCGGTTACAAATTTGACACCTTTCGAACTCATAACAGGAAGAACATATAAATTTAGAAAATCAATACGGCATGTCTCTGAGTACGATTATATAAATAAATTCAGATCTTACCAAGATAAACTGTATAACGAAATAAGAACCAAGCTTGAAAACCATAATAGATCAATCATAGATAGATTAAATAGGAATCGTGAAGAACCACCCAACTTTAGTACAGATGATATACCATAGTATATGAATATAATAATAGAAGAAATAGAATAGCTCCTAAAATGAAGAAATTATAGGTAGTGACTAACAATAAATTTACTGTATTAGCTAAAAATAATAGAAAACCTCATAAAAATAAATTAATAAAAAAACGCAAATTTCAGGTTAACACCAGGCAATGAGTCAACGAATCGAAATTCAAGACCTCTCGAAGAGTCAAAGTCTTCTTCCCATGAAATTCTTAATTGACGCACATACAAAATTCATAGACATTATAAATTTGACAGCTTTTGAAGAAATTGTTAGCAAAATCAAAAGATCTGTAGAACTTATTAATAAAAATAAAAACATTGGTCCAATGAAAGAAGTCACAAATATAAAATTTAGGGTATTAGAAAAGAAATTTCTAACACTTCTTCCTCTATATCGAAATAAAAGAGGGTTTATAAACGTGGACAACACGCTGTACAAATAAATAATGACATTAAACTATTACAATTTAATTAACAGGAGATGAACAAAGGAGTGACAAAACAGGTCCAGATTAATAACAAAATGATAGAAAAGTTTCGTAACATAATGGAACATATGAATTCGCAACAGAAGTATTTTGAAGATTATTTAACTAAGTACCAATTACCATTGTCCCAGAGAATACGTATCGGTCAAGAAAACTTTCAATATATGCAATATGTTTATCAAACCATTTACAAGAAATCGCTGAATCTATAACTCTTGCAAAGCTTAATATAGTTCCTTACAAATTTTAAATCCCAATGAATTAGAATTAATACATAAACATATCGCAAATCAGAAAGTAAAGTTATCTTCGGATGAACAAATATATGAATTCTTGAGTCTACAGGCCTACTATAATCATACAAATATTATATTTAATATTAAATTACAAATCCTGTTCGAAGAATCCTTCACCTTGTACCATTTAATCAAATTACCTATAAACCAAACCCTTACAATTAATATAACCAAACCCTATGTCTTAATAAACAACCGTTTTATCCAATTGATTGACGAACCATGTTTAATGATTGAGCAAGTTTTCTACTGTACAAAAGGAAACCTAAAGAATATCACAACGGACAAATGCATCTCAAACATAGTCAAAAACGAAAGGGCCACCTGTTTTTTAATGGAAGACCTGAACCAAGCCAACATCATGAAACCAGAAGAAAATTATATGCTTTTAGTAAACTCTCCCAATATATCGTAGAAATGTCCTCCACGTGTGGAATCGAAACCAAGCTAATATCAGGAACGCTTTTACTGCACTACGAAGAATGCGATGTAACCCGAAACAACGTGGTATACTCTTATAAAGGCAGCACAAACTTATTTTGGGATAGAATACAAATTATATCCTCAATATTCATTAATATAAGTTGATATTATCCTATAGACCGATTAAACACCAGTAGACTAACACAACTTTACCAACACAGAAATTATCACCCTTTCAGTAAACACGAAACAACAACAAAATTATTCACTTCAAATGTGTGTTGTAGTAACTATCATCCCGCTAATGTTGTACCTGATTAACTATAAAAAGAAATGCCGCCGGAATCATGCAGCCTCCAGTCAACAAACAGATGATATAAATTCAGAAGCTCCAGCTCATGATAAGTCTTCAAGTAGCAGCCTTTCAAGGCCATCGCTTCATCTTAGGCGGGAGAAATTATGTACATCAAATTACATACATCAATAAGTTATACATACATAAAACACTTGTCAAATAATTAAAGTGCTTGCCTTTCAAAATTCATTTATTGTAACACTAAAATTTTTCGTGAAAATTATGTACATGCTTTTCACAAACTTTGTAAAACTAAACCATAAGCAAAACCGTGTGAGAACCAAACAGGTTCCATTCCCACAGTTTTCATACTTTGTTGACAAATTATAAATTGTGAGTTAAATAAAAGATTTTTGGTCATTTGTATTTTGTAAAGAATGAAATAAAGTAAATTTTTTTTTGAAACTCCGAAGGAACATTTAACAAAATGTTAATTTGTGCATAGATATCCCATATTGTTTTCAATGTGAGTTTTTTTCACATGTCTCCACAAATATGAAAACTTCAAGCACAGATAATAAATCTATGCGGATGTCTCATCCCTGTAGAAAAAAAATGGTTCACTTTTGTTCGGCTAGCCGACACGAGCTTTCGGAGTAATATAAAGCTTTTCAATTTTCTCTCTTTGTTCACTAAAAGAGTTTTTTCTCTCACCACAAGTTGTTGGCAGTGGCACAAGAAATATGCAAAACATCTGCAAGGGGCTTGCGGGAAGGGTCGGCTGTTTGTTTTAAATCGACTGCAACAGGAAATTATATAATTTTTCATGAATTGGTCTTTTGTTTGAGCGTATGGGTATGTATGTAAGAAAGTACAATTAAAAGGCGGGAAAAGTGGATTATTTCGTTACATTTTGTAGTTAAGCAAAATATTATTCGTGTTATTAATCTGCAGTGCATATATACACGTGTGCATAATAATAGCAGTGTTAGATACTTAACTTTTTATTTTAAAATAAAACTAATTTTATAGCACCTGTATTTTAATTATTTATTTTTTCGTTCTCTACATGGAATAATGTTCTAAAGACTTGGTATTGAATTATTTGAAATTAAGTACCTAACTATTTTTATAGAAAACTTAAAATATTAAGCTTCAGATAAAAACAAGTGTGTAAGAAAATAGCAGTATTATTTAGAAAGGCTTACATTTTTGACTTGAATTCATTAAAAAAAAACTGAAAATAGAATATGTTGCACTTGCTTAGTATTTCATTGAATGGCCTTTGTTTGCCAGAACTGCAGTACAACGACGTGGCATAGAGTCGACTAAGCGCATGCACCTTTCTCTCTCGAAATACCTGCCCATGCAGATTGCACTGTAGTCCACAATTCACCAACGTTGTTTGGTTTTGCCTTAAAAACCTCTTGTTTACCATCAGCCCATAAGTTTTCAATGGGATTAAGATCTGGAGACTGAGCAGGCTACTCCGTGACAGTAATGTCATTGATTCCAAACCAATTTTTAGCCAATTTACTGGTGTGCTTGGGGTCATTATCTTCTTGATACACCCACTTAAGCGGCATATTTCATTCAGCATATGTTTGTAAGATATTGACGTATAGCTTTGCATCCATTGTATCTTTAATCCAGTACAGAGGACCTGGACCATAGTAGGAAAACGACCCCATACATTAATTTTAACCCCTCCATGCTATACCGTACAAGTCGCAAACCGATGATTATATACAGCATTTGATGGTCTACTTATGTCTTGTCTTCGTTCAGCTGGAAGCAAAAAGAACTCTTTTAGACTCATCTGACCATAGAATATTTCGCCATTTGTGTCTCTTAGCAAAACTGATTCTCTTTTTGATGTGTCGGAGTTGCACCAACGGCACTTTTCTCGGGCTCCTGCCAAATATTTTAGCCTGTAAAGTCTCCGTATTATTGTGGAAGTGTCTACATGTAGATTAAGTTCTTGCATAATTTGAGTAGACGCTTTAAATAGATCCGTTTGTACTAAACGTATAACCTTTTTTACATCACGCTCTTCAATTTTTCATTTCCGACCACGAGTTTGCGCTTTTTCTGCCCATTTTTTACCATTTGATATAATTTTCGTAGACCACGCAAGAACATCTTGCAAAAAAGTATATGTTTCCCCCTCTTCAATCATTTGTAAAATGCGGTTCCTTTCTGCTTGGGTGCAATGTTTGCCTCTACCCATTTTGAACAATGGATCTAGAAAAAAGACAAGAAAAGACTACAAGCGCGTGAAAAGTAAAACATTCAAGAGAAAATCGATTCATTGCTTGGTATTCATCAAAATGCAGTGATCAAATGTTGTACAGGTATATATAAAGGGTTTTCCAATAGGGACTTGACAACTTTGAATTTAATTTGTGAACGCACTCTTTCACTAATCATCAAACTGTCACTGTCAATTTATTCAGTATACTCAACATTTTCATCATGGTAAAATACACGAATGAGCAACGTCTGTAAATTATAAAAATTTTCTACCGAATTTCGGAGTCGGTGACTGCAACTTTAAGAGCGTTAACTCTAATTTTCGGTCGTAATTCTCGCCCTAATAGAGAGGCAATAACAAGTTTAGTGCAAAAATTTGAGTCTACATATTCGTTGTGTGATGTTGCCGTCTCAGTGAGACAACGGGTTGGTCGAAGAGTCGAAAATATCGCTGCCGTTCAGGCGTCCTTAGCAAACGATCCAAATCAGTCAATTCCACGGCGTTCTCAAGAATTGGGCATCGCTCAGACCACATTATGGCGTATTTTGCGTAAGTATCTTGGTTTACACTCATACAAGATCAAGCTGACTCAAGAATTGAAGCCGATGGACCATTTGAAGCAACGTGGGTTCTCCGATTGGGTTCTGGAGAAGATGCGCCAAGATGATGAATTTCATCGCAAAATCATCTTCAGTGACGAAGCTCATTTTTGGCTCAATGGGTTCGTTAATAAGCAAAATATGCGCTATTGGTCGGGTGAAAATCCAGATGTGCTTCATGAATCACCACTTCATCCACAAAAAATAACTGTTTGGTGCGGTTTGCATCCCACGGCGTTATTGGGCCATATTTTTTCGTCGACGATAACGATCGTCACGTTACTGTGAATGGTCAGCGTTATCGCGCCATGATCACCTATTATTTTATTCCCAAATTGGAAGATATGGACTTGGGCGACATGTGGTTTCAACAGGATGATGCAACAATCGATTTATTGAAGAGCAAGTATGGTGAGCGTGTTAGCTCAAGAAATGGGACAGCCGATTGGCCACCTCCTTCGTGCGATTTAACGCTGCTTGACTATTTTCTGTGGGGCTACGTTAAGTCATTGGTTTATGCCAACACGCCGACGACTTTGGAAGAGCTCAGAGCCAACATTGATATATATCCCAAAAGTAATGAGAATAATTTTTTTATCCACCACCTGCTTATCGATTTTAAGGCTGCCTATGACAGCATTTATAAAGACTATATAGAGCGATGTCGAATCTTGACATCCCTGCCAAACTCATCCGTCTGTGCAGGATGACAAAGGATAACGCCCGCTTCTGAGGATATGTTTACGTAATGTCGGCTATATGATTCTATTTAGTGAACTGTAAAACTTCTTCGTGTAAAATCTCTTCGGTCCACAAAAATTTACCGAAAGCAATGTGACTTCCGGCCTGGAAAATCTTGAAAAGAACTAGCCAGTTCCAAGTCAATACCTATCACCTATGCTTACGACAGCATCCATCGTACTAGGCTTTATAATGCGATGGCCTAATTCGGGATCCCAAAAAAACATATCCAGTTGTGCCGCATCACACTAAAAATTTGCGATGCGCCTTACAGCTTGGAAACGAAACCTCAGAATTTTTCCAAACCTCCACCGGATTCCGGCAAATAGATACGTTCACATAATATGGTTTTTTCAATCTCATATTAAAATACTCGCATTATGTAACCGCAGACAGGTATAAGCACAATAAGAATCTGCCCAGCTATAGGAACACGTCATTGATATAGACACTTTAAGGTGGCAAAGAAAACCCCGTCTTCTACCAAATCGTACAATTTGTCACTGTCAACACTCATTACTTTAGAGGAGATCCTCTTCCTCTGGATTAATGCAAACTCCACAAATGACGCCTTGTCGAAGATTACCACCAGAATAAACGCAATGCGACCGGTGCTACTTCAGTCTGGTTTAACAAATTGGATCCAAATTCCCTACTCTAAGGAACAAAAACGTGCTCCATATAGTATTGATTTTGCTAGTTAAAATATGGTTCATCCATGGCTGTCGGAAAAATATTTCTGTTAAACAACAACATCGACATAAATTTAATATTACTATGATTATATGCTCACACATATCTAAACACGCCCTGTCTTGCTATAAAATGAATTATATATTGAACTCTTTCCTTTTATTATTTTCTATCTCTTTTTACAATCACATTTTTGTACTTTTGAAATCACGTTTTGTAATAACCTAACTTCACTTGTAATAAAGCATTCAATTGATCAACACTAACAATTACCAATATACTTACTTACTTAGGTGGCGCTACAGTCCGGGGTGGAACAGGACCTCAACCAACAAGCCTTTCCACCTGTCGCGATCTTTCGCCAACTATTTCCAGCGGTGCTGCACTCCAAGTTAGTTGAAATCCAGTTCCACTTGTTCGCACTACCATATATTCGGTCGTACCTTGCTGCGTTGTTCCCGAGTCTCGGAATTCAAGATTTTCGATCTTTATATATAGGTACAAATATATTGCGCATAATTTTAAAAACTACCTTTTACATAACTTGAAAGAAAAGGGAGCAAATATGTACAGTGAACTCTCTCATAAGCGGACACTGACGGTACCAAGAAATTTGTCCGCTTATGAGAAAAAATACGACATTGATAAACTTGGAAAAAGAAACACAATTGTCGAATGGCAAAGTTGGAAAACGCCCTCTAGAAGGAGATACGAGTAGAACAAAAGAAATATAGTCATCATCATCTGACATTCACAAAAAATACCTACATTTTCGGAAATGTAATTGCAATTTGTTTTTATAATTATTGTTTATACTATTTTATTAATTCCAAATTACAGTGATTTTGAACCATATTGTAAAATGTTTGTGTGGGTACAAATGATAGAACTTATTCTTTTCAATACAAATCCCTTTATTCAGTACAGTTACAATTCACTATTTAATTCTTTCTCTTAACACAATCCAATTTCTCAACCGCTTATATTTTACTACCAGAATGTAAGAGGTCTTCGCTCTAAAACGAATGCTGTCCTACGTCAATCGCATGCTCTTCCCTATGATATTTACGTATTGACCGAAACCAATTTGATTCCCGACATAAAGAACCAGGAATTGTTCCCTCCTACTTTTAATGTTTTCCGCGACGACGATCCTACCCGCACAAATAAAGATTCCCCCTGTCGAGGCGTCCTACTGGCGATGGACAACAGCCTTAACTCTTCTCCCATTACAATTTCTTCATCCTCTAAAGCCGACTTTGTCGCAATAAAAATATCACTGCCTCTCAAGTCCCTTTACGTTATATGTTGCTACATCCTACCAGCTCAACCTATCGAATCTTACCAATTTGTTATTGATGCGATCGATCATTTAATTGACCTGTCAGACCCCACTGATGATATCCTTATTTTCGGCGACTTTAATCTTCCTCAGCTACAGTGGACTCCATCAGATGATCAATCGTTTTTCATCGCTTCAAATGCCATCTCAGCTAAGGAATGTCTCTTCTTAGATCGCTTAACAGACTCAAGTCTATGCCAAGTCAGTGGTATATCCAATTATATGGGCAGGCAATTAGACCTTATTTTCACAACAGATCCAATTAACTCCTCAGTCTCACTTTGTCCCCTATCTCTCTCAACAATCGATAACTACCATCCCCCCCTTCTACTTTCATTTTTTCATAACTCTTCATTCCAGTCCACTCCCCCCACAACTCTCTCATCCCACGACTTTCATAAAGCAAACTTTCACAAAATCAGTGAATATCTCAGCAGATCCCACTTTAACTTTCACAACTTAAGTATAAATGATGCCTTATCCATTTTTTATAAAGAAATATTTAATTCTTTTTCCCTTTACGTTCCGTTTTCCCGCCTTAAAACATCATCTACTAGTCCTCCCTGGTATAATCGCAAGCTTCGTTCCTTACGAAATAAGAGAAATAAGTTATGGGCTGTTTTCCTGCGTACCAGATCCTTTACCGACTATTCCAACTATCTTGGTGCTTATCTTCATTTCACCGAACTTTACGATTCCCTTTACCAGCGCTACCTTAACAATGCGCAAGTCAACCTTATAAACCACCCTAAGTCCTTTTTCCAATTTGTTAACTACAAAAGAAAGTCTGATGGTTACCCTCCTTCCCTCTCTTTCAACAACAGGTCATCAACCGATCCACTCACCATTGCCAACCTATTTGCCACCTTTTTTAAGCAATCCTTCACCAACGACTCCTTTGTACCAGATCCATCCTATTTTAGTTACCTACTGAACTTCTCTAATGGCCCACTTCTCTCTCATATTTTTGATCCGTCTTATATCGAACATAAATTACACCAACTCAATGACGAATTCACACCCGGCCCAGATGGCCTCCCTGCCATATTTCTTAAAAAATGTTCTTCCTCTCTTTCCCTTGCCCTTTCTAATCTCTTCCGTCTATCCCTTTCACAAGGAGAATTTCCTCAGGTTTGGAAAACCTCCTTCATAACCCCGATCCACAAGAAAGGATCAAAGAATGAAATAACCAACTATCGTCCCATCGCTAAACTCTCCCATATACCCAAACTCTTCGAAAGTATTTTGTATGAAGCTCTAAGCTTCCAATGAAAATCACTTATTTCCCCTAGACAACATGGCTTCTTAAAGGGTAGGTCAACCACCACAAATCTCGTTGAATTCGTATGCTTTGCCCTCTCTGCCCTAGAGGATGGCAATGAAGTCGATGTAGTTGCAACCGATTTTAGCAAGGCCTTCGATACAATCTCTCATCGGTTAATTATCTTTAAATTGTCTGCCCTCGGCTTTGAACCCATATTGTTAAAATGGATATCCTCTTACCTCGAAAACCGTTTTTACAGTGTTCGTTTTAGGTCAGCCCAGTCCGCTCCATTTTTGGCCACCTCTGGAGTTCCACAAGGCAGCCATCTCGGTCCCCTTCTTTTTATATTAACCATAAATGATCTCGATATGATCATCAAACACTCGTCTGTCTCCCTTTACGCCGACGATACCAAATTTTTCAAAACCATTTCCTCTCCCCATGACTCTTTCCTCCTTCAACAAGATCTTGATAGTTTCTCGATCTGGTGCCTCAAAAATTCTTTGGAACTTAACATCGCCAAATGCCAATCCATCACCTTCTCACATAAGCGGAACCAATCTCCTCCCCGACTCTATCTTCTCCATAACCAACCTATCTCCTGCGTACAGTCTCTTCGCGACCTCGGCATTTTGTGTGACAGCGAGCTCAACTTCCGTTTACATATGGATGAGATAATCCTCAAAGCCAACTCTGCACTAGGTTTTGTAAAACGGTGGTCCAAAGAATTCACCAACTCATACGTGACCAGGTCCCTCTATATTACCTTTGTTCGTCCCCTCCTAGAGTACGCCAGTCAAGTATGGTCCCCATATCATCGTGTTCATATCTCGAGAATTGAAAGCATTCAGCGTCGTTTTCTTCGATTTGCTCTTCGAGGTATGCCCTGGGACGATCCTTTTAATCTGCCCCCCTATCAAAATCGTCTCAACCTTATCAACTTAAACACCCTCGAAGATCGCAGAAATGCAGCAGACTTTCTCTTCATTCATCGACTCCTTTCAGGTCACGTTGAATGCCCGTCCCTTCACAACTCCATTTTCCTCAACACTAACCCTCGTAATCTACGTACCCCTCGACTCTTCTATCTACCAACCCACCACACCTCCTATGGCGCGAACGAACCAATCTCCCGTATGCTACGTCAAATCAACTCAAACCCTACTGTCTTTGACTTTCACCGCACCACTTCCTACCTCAAATCTGTTCTCCTTCACCACTCCAACCAACCTTAGTTTTAAGTTTTAGTTTAAGTTTATTTTTTAAGTTATAGCTTGTATTAAGCCGAATAAATGGGGGCTTTCGCCCCCACCAAAATTATACTTTTCTTATCTTTTACTTAAACCACTTAATTACTTCTCCTAATTAACACTTCAAATTTCACTTTTGAACTGATTTGCATACCTTTGGGATGCTGGTATTTATACTCGAATGACATACTTCGAGAACAATCCTCGCCATCCAGCGTCTCATACAATTTCCAATTTGCTAGAAAATTCGATTCCACTCTCCAGTCGAGACTTTGTTATTCCAATATCGATATCTTCTGGTATTCGACATTTTCTGCTAGATGTCGCTGCTCACATTTAAGTGGTTATCACATTGCTCCCTCCCTACAGTTGTTCGTCTCGAACAACTTCGTCATTCAGCATCCCGTTGAAAGGACACATTCTATCCAAATGGACCACTTTAAATTTTCCTCGATTCCCACGCTGGATCCGGTAGACAATGTCATTAATGCGGGTTATCACCTTGTATGGACCTTCCCAGTCCTGTTGCAATTTTGGTGATTTGCCTTTCTTACGCTGAGGATTATACAGCCAAACCAGATCTCCTTCGTTGAAACCGGAAGATTTCGCCTTGATATCGTACCTAGTTTTCATGCGGCTGCTTGCTAGCTTCATCTTTTCTCTGGTGTCTTCATGCAATTTACGAATCCTGCTGCGTAAGTCATTCACGTACTCGTTCACCTCTTTGGGCTCCGTCGGTGGGGATCCGAATTTTGCTTCACTTGGCAACCGAATCGTTTGACCAAATAAGATCTCGGATGGTGTGTGCCCTGTTGAGCTATGGACCGCGTTTCGGTAGGCCATTAAGAAGAGGGGTATGTGTCGATCCCAATCCCGCTGGCAGTTGCTGACAACCTTAGATAGATGCTCATTCAAGGTCCGATTGAATCGCTCGACCATTCCATCAGATTGAGGGTGTAGTGGCGTTGTCCTTGTCTTTCTTATTCCCAAATATTGGCATATTTCCTGGAAGACTTTTGATTCAAAGTTTCGCCCTTGATCAGAGTGCAGCTCCATTGGGACCCCAAATCTGCTCACCCAGTTGTTGACTATCTGTTCGGCTACGGTCTTAGCCTCTTGATTTGGGACGGCAAACACTTCCGGCCACTTACTGAAGTAATCCATGACTACGAGAGTATATCGGTTTCCATTAAAGGTTTCGGGAAACGGCCCAGCGATGTCGATAGCTATTCGTTCGAAAGGTGCTCCGACATTGTATTGTTGCATTTGTCCATGTGGCTTTACTTTTGGACCCTTGGTAGCTGCACATCTTATGCACTTTTTGCTCCAATTCTCGACATCTTGTTTAGCGCTTAGCCAATAGAAACGTTCCCTTACCTTTTCCAACGTCTTGTTTATTCCCAAATGGCCTCCTGAGATTCCGTCATGTATTTCATGGAGTACTTGGTTGACTCTGGACCGTGGCACTATTAGCTGCATAGGAGATGTTTTCCCATCTGCACTTTCCCATTTTCTCTTCAGCAATCCATCTTGCACAAAAAGCGAGTCCCACTGTACCCAGTATGCCTTCAGAATTTGGCTCCGATCTGATATCTGCTGCCAGCTTGGTCTTTCCTCGTGTTCCTTCCAGGCCAATATTGGTTCGATGTCATTGTCTGCCTGTTGGGAGGAACGGATTTCGTCTATACTCCAACCCTCTATTGGCTCAGTCCTGATCGTTTGGATAGTTGCCTGTTGTTTCGCTTCTTTACCACTGACTACTTCTGCTGGGAGGCTTTGGTTGCATTGTTTTACCTGTGAGACTGGGATAATTACCCTGGAGTCGTCGACTCCTGCTACAAACTTCTGCCCCGCGAAGTAAGCATTTCCTAACTGATGGCTTCTGGAAATTTGACCGGTTTCTTGGTAGCCGTTTCTGCCGGTTTTTCTTTCTATTTGCCTGTAGCCCCAGTGCAGGCAGCCTTCTCGTCGTACCGGTTCTTTACAATGCCCTTGCAAATGTCCTACTTTATCGCAGTTCCAGCAGCGCATCCTTCGTCTCTCCCGTGGGATATTTCGTTGCATGGTAGTTGGTCTTGAGCAGGAGCATTCACCAGATACTATTTCCCTTACGAAATTCATTCCTTTGGAAGCCTGATTGGATGCTTCCATCGCCAGAGCGAGGGCAAGTGCTTCAGCAAGGGTTCTTTTCCGGCCATCCTTACTGCTGATTGTAGCTTCAAATCTGCAATTCCCCCAATGAATGCGTCCTTTGCCATTTCGTCGATTATTTCTTGGCCTGCGGTGGGAATGACAAATGTGCCAGTCTACTCACGTCTGCTTGGAGCTGTTGCAGTGTTTCTCCTCGTTGCTGCATACGGCCTTGCAATTGAACCTTGTAAACTTCCCGCATGTGGCTATCCCCAAATCGTTTCTCGATAGCCTGCACTAAAACCATATAGTCTCTATTCTTTTCGATATCGATTGCTTGTAACAATTCTGCCGCAGGACCACGTAAGGCCATCGCTAGGGCAAAGCTTTTCCTTATTGTCCCATTCGTTTGCACAGGCAGCCATTTCAAACTGCTTCTTATAAGTAGACCATGAGGTCTGGCCATCGAATGAGGGAGGCTTCAACTCTTTTCTCCTTGGACCGCTTAAAGAACATTCTCGCAGTTTCTGTTTTCGCACTGTGTCGAGCTCTTTTGCCAGTTGTTCAACTTTGCTGTCCATTTGTTCGAATTTTTCGCCAACATTTTTAATAAGAGGAGTTGCATCATTGCAGCCATGTCATTGCCGGTACTTGTTTGTTCATCCTCGTCAACATCAAAGGAATATGCATCAGGATTAGTTTAGTTTATTAGTTTATTAGTTTAGTTTATTTTCGGAAAGCTAGAACAGTAAGAATGAATCTTATAACTTTGTAATAGCTACTTACAATATACACTTAGTTGCAATTAAGTTATTACAGAATGAGATAAACTTTAAATGAATAATACAAACAAAAAGTTAAAAACAATTAAAGAAAAGTAGGAAGGCTATGAAAAAGTACAAAAAAAAGACAAGATAAATACTATAGACAAAAATCAATTGTTTTGACATGACAGAAGATGCTGTAATTCTTTTTTAAACCTGTGTATATCGCTTAGTGCTCTTATAGGGTTAGGTAATGAATTCCAAAGACGGATGGCATTGATAAAGAATTGTCTTTCAGATATTAAGTAATTATATCTCGGTATAATAAGATAGCTGGATCTATTTGACGCTGGGAATTGTAAATTATTGTAGAGGTATGAAGGCTGTCGAGTTCTAAGAATATTGAAGAGAAAGACCAGAGTGCGATATTTAAGATAGTTTTCAAAAGGCATACCTAAAACTTTAACTGAGCAATGTGACACATGATCATATCTTCTTAGCCCACATATGTATCGAATGGCACTGTTGAAGGCAACTTGTAATTTTCGTGTGCATATTGAATCACAATTTCCATATAATTCACACCCATGCACAAGGATTGGAATTAAAAGTGATTTTACCAATATGATTCGTGTATCCAAAGGTGTAATTGGTTGAGCTGTCCACAAGGTTCGCAAAACGCCATAAGCCTTCCCTACGATGGTGTTAATATGGTCGTTCCATGTTAAAAATCTGTTAAATATAACACCCAAATTTTTTGATGTATCCACAAAAACGACGGGGGAGGTATTTAAAGTGATTTGCGGAAAATATGACAGATCCAATTTTGTTCTAGATATAACCAGGCATTTGGACTTATTAGGGTTGAGTGTCAGGCCATTTTGCAAAGACCAGTCAAAAATACTATTAAGATCCTGATTAGTTTCAAGGCAACAATTTTCAATTTGCAGCTTCGATAAATTTGGACATCATCGGCATAAATGTGTGTTAAGGAATGTGTGACTAGATCTGGTATCTCATTTATATATAGAGAGAATAAGAGAGGACCCAGAATTGATCCTTGAGGTACCCCTCGAGTTAAACAAAGAAAATCAGATAAGACATTGTTAACAAAAACGGCTTGTTTTCTGTTGCTTAAATAGGATGAAATCAATTTAACAGCAGAAATAGAAAACCGAAAGTAGTGTTGTAGTTTTTTACAGAGGAGTGCGTGGTCAACAGTGTCGAATGCCTTAGAGAAGTCTAGAAGTATCAAAAAAGTTACTTCATCTTTATCTAAACTAGATCGAATATCTTCAACAACTTTTACCATAGCAGTAGTACAACTGTGTTTTGCTCGGAAGCCTGATTGCATATGGGTTATCATTTTATTGTGAGAAAGATACTCGTCAAGTTGCCTTTGCATTATTCGCTCGCATACTTTGGAGAGAAATGGCAGAATGGAAATTGGTCGAAATTCGTCCCCAATAGAGTTTTTTGGTAAAGGTATTACTTTAGCCATTTTCCACTGATGTGGAAATGTTCCTGTCATAAGGATAGTGTTTATCGCATGAGTCACATACGGTAGGATCAACGGCAGAATGGCTTTGATAAAAACTGGATGAATTTGATCGACTCCAATTGCACTGGACATTATAGATAAAAAGCTTTTTACTACCTCTATACTGTCTACACATGCAAAGCTAAATGGTGATTGCACAACAGGCGCATGCCGATTATCTAAATTAAGGTTGAGATTTGCTGTCCTAGTTGGTCCTACAGATACAAACTTGTGGTTAAGCACATTACCGTCAGTGTTATTTGGACAAGAAAGTTTTTCTTTTCCTATACCAAGATGTCGTAGGTTACTCCACAGTTTTCGACTAGATTTTAATCTGCTAGAGAAAAATTGTGCCTTTGCCGCCCTTATTTCTCGAACAACCGTATTACGGAGGGATTTGTATATATGGTGAAATTCAGCTATACGATATCGCTTCCACCGATTATACGCTTGATCACGTTGCTTAATTATTTGACGAATTTCAGTTGAAAACCAAGGCTGTGATGGGATTTTGATGGTTTTTGTTTTTACCGGAACATATTGGTTGAAGAGAGAGTTAATGTTTGATTGGAGAAATAGTACCTGGTTATCTGGAGATGGCATTAAATAAATTTGTTCCCATGGTATGGCAATTATGCTCTGTTCAAGATTAACTCTGTCTATATTGGTAAAGTCTCTATATTGAAATGTAGTATCTGGTGCTTGGTTATGTACCCGAAAGTCATAAGTAAGAAAAATTAAATCATGCTTAGAGAAAGCTGGAGCAGAAAGTTGATCATAAAAAAGAGTGCTATCAGTACAACTAACGAAAAAAACATCAATTAAAGTGCTTGTAGTACTAACGTGATGAGTGGGAGTGGTAATATTTACAGGATGTAGGTCAAAAGATTTCATCCCTTCAGCAAGATGCCTCTCAACCAAAAGATTACTGTTTAAGTCACCACATATAATTATATTTTTAGAACCTACTGATATTGACTCCATTAAAGCGTAGTAGGGTGTTAAATCTACATCATTATTAGGTCTGTAAACAGTGCCCAGCAGCAAAGAATTGTTATTGCTTACTATATTAACGAATGCATAGTCAATAAGAGAGTCAGAAGAAGATAAAAGGGTTTTTCTACATCGTAAGCCATCTCTTACATATACTGCTACACCGCCACCACGATCATTTCTATCACCCCTAAAGAGTCTGTATCCACTCAACTTATAAATTTCATTTTAAATGTTTGGCTTAAACCAACTTTCTGAAATACATATTGCATCTATTGGATCATGTCCCTCGTTGTTCAAAGCCTCCTGAAGTCGGAGCACCAGGTCACTTTTTCCTCCACTGGCGCTGAGGCTTCTCTTGTTCAACTCGGATTTGAGTTGGACGAGGGTCAACTGCAATAGTTTTCGACCCATTCTAGCTTTTTCAAATAGTCAGAAAACACAAGTTTTTTTTTTTTTTTTTACACACAATAAGTCCTATCCCACTTCTGACACCAATGTAAAATGTTTGTGTGGGTACAAATGATAGAACTTATTCTTTTCAATACAAATCCCTTTATTCAGTACAGTTACAATTCACTATTTAATTCTTTCTCTCAACACAATCCAATTTCTCAACCGCTTATACTTTTCTTATCTTTTACTTAAACCACTTAATTACTTCTCCTAATTAACACTTCAAATTTCACTTTTGAACTGATTTGCATACCTTTGGGATGCTGGTATTTATACTCGAATGACATACTTCGAGAACAATCCTCGCCATCCAGCGTCTCATACAATTTCCAATTTGCTAGAAAATTCGATTCCACTCTCCAGTCGAGACTTTGTTATTCCAATATCGAAATCTTCTGGTCTTCGACATTTTCTGCTAGATGTCGCTGCTCACATTTAAGTGGTTATCACAATATGATAGATACAAATACAATTTATGAATCCCCAAAGGAAATAATAATATCAGTGTACGACGTCGTGCAATAATTTGATGGGGTGAAGCGATTTATTCGGGAAGGTGAGGAAATATTTAAACCCGGATGGATCTATGCGATTAGTATATCACCACCCCCATCAGTGGATGAAGTGACTGGGCTTGTAGTCACAGTGTCAGCTATGATTTCAAGACCCCATGAAGTGAAGTTGTAAAATCTTACAAAACAACAAGAGGCACTTGCACCTGCAAAGTCGGGGAAGGCAAAAAATGCAAGCATATAGCCGCCTGTCTTATTCGAATAATAAAGTTCGCACCTTCCTTTGAATAATATCAATTTTACTCTATAACAAAGTGTTTTTCTTAGAGAACCAAACCTAGAAATGATAAGCTGCACGGAACTGACTCAAAAATGGGGAAAGAATCGAAAAACCTTGGTCCAGCAATTCAGTGCAGTCAGTGCGAGTAACTTGTGCCATGCACAGTGAAAGGTAAGTATAAAAAGTGATTTGGTTTCAAAATCGGAAGAGGATGAAATTGTTAAGGAATTCTTAGCAGGTATGTAATTTCATTTCGTCAAGGTACTACCACAGATACTACAGTTTATATAGATACTGCACGCAGAAGGAAAAATCTAACCACTGCCTTTTTTTACTTCGAACTTCAAATGCTGAACAATTTGTATGAACAAAATGTATTATAAAACCGAAGTCAATTCTTGGGATCGTATGTGTTGTATTGTGTGTACAGCCAACGAGCAGGCATGCGCCGCGGTAGAGAGGTGGACTTGGCTTTGAACTTCCTCACATTTCATCTTTCTGTAGATGGGCTCCTGTAAAAGGATTACAACCAGGATGTGAAAACAATGCTCATCTTAAGTCAAAGTTCGCTTTATTAAACCAGTGAGAACGTTGTGTTGTCCTGATATATGATGAAATTAGGGTTCGTAAAAACCTCACATATAATATAAAAAATGATTTAATAGATGGTTTCGAAGACCTTGGTATAGAAAGAAGTAGATTGTTTGCTAATGAAATATGTGTTTTCATGCTAAATGGTTTGTTTGATAGTTGGAAAATTGTTTTAAACTATTTTGTGTCAGCAAACGGTGTAAATGGGGATAACCTAAGCGAAATTATAAAAAAACAATTTGAAAATCTGTCAAGAACTTGGTCTAAAGGTATGTGCTATTGTTTGCGACCAAGGGGCCAATAATGGAAAAGCTCATAAAAGGTTAGGTGTTTCTGCAGAAAACCCTCATCATTTTCAATGATGAAAAAATATTTTGTTTTTATGATTTCCCTCATTTGTTAAAATCACTTCCTAATGTTATATTGAAATCAGATCTACAAACTCCAGATGGTAAAGTGTCTTTTGATGTTATCAGAGAAATATACAATTTGGAAGTTGACAACGTAGCTAAGACATGTTTAAAATTTAAAAGATGTCATATAGCACCACATGCCTTCGAAAAAATGCATGTTCACCTTGCAACGCAAATATTTAGTCGGACAATTGCGGCATCGATTCAAACTGCTTTTGAACTTAATTGCTTAACAGAAAGCTCTAATAAAGTTGTAGCAGCGAAAGAGTTCGTACTAAAAGTGAACAATGTATTTGACTGCATGAATAGTGGTTCACATTATGACAAGAATGTTTTAAGGCGGGTAGTTCAGCTAGAGAATCCGGCTTATAATGAGTTGAAATAATTTTTGTCTTACTTAAAAGATATACAAAAATCAGTCAACCGTCTAAGAAACTTTTGTTTAAAAGGAATGGAACAAACTATAAAAGGGGTCTTATTACTTTGTCATGATATAAGCAATGGCCTACTCGTATATGAGAACGTGGAATATATACTAACAAAGAGACATATTAGAAAATTTATTTTTTATTATTCGCATCAAAGGTGGTTACAACAAAAATTAGTCTGTTTACGAATTTAATGTTTTGCTGTCGAAAATTCTCTCGTCAAATCATATTAATTTTTCTCCTTTCAGTAACTGTGATGATGATGATTTAGAATTTTCAAACGTAGACTTATCCCCAACTCAAACTAATATTCCAAAAACATCTTCATTGCTTAAGGATCGTAAGAAAATCGTATGCGATGAAACCCTGTACGAAAAAGTCATTTGTGATATGGAAATCGAAACTAACATCACATTAGAAACAACAGCAATGCGATATTTAACTGGATATTTTGTTTTTAAAATGCTTTTAAGGAACAAATGTTTAAATTGTTCCAAACTATTTTTAAAAACTGATGAAAAAATAACATGTCTTTCGAAATGTTTCATCTTTGCAAAAAATTATTCTCAAAGAAGTGACTTAGGAAGTCTGAAGGCACCAACTAATGAGTTTTTTAACGTTTGTAAAGTTCACTTCAAAGTATTTAATATAATTTTCAGAGAACGTCCACAAGAAAGAAATATAAGAGAGACAATGGCCTTGGAATTCATAAGGATAAGAAATACTAGAGATCCGAAATGGTTTAATGAAAAAAGTCCTTGCTGACATATGAGCATCGCAAGGACTTTCTATACTTTGCTCCCCTCGTTCTATTACGAAAGCATTGTTCGTGGAAGATAGAAAAAAACATACCATCCAAAAAATTCAAATTTTATCTGGAAACAACGTAAAACAACTATTCAATAAACACAACATTAAAGAGAGCGCATTCTGCTTTGACCTTCCTACGGTTCTCAAATATAATGTTTTTTATCAGTCAAATTTGGTTTAAAAAAATTACGTTGCGAAAAACGAAAAACTTCTATCCAACAAACAAACACGCAACTTGATAATACACAACAATTAAGAGTAACATCATGTCTGAGTATGATTCACTGTAGTTCGATCGAACTGGGACGTACGGGTACGGATTCACGTTAACTTGAATGCCGTTATCCACAGTTCGGAAGACTTGAACACTATTCGCAGCTTCATCTGGCTCTTCATTTGATGACTTGGACATTGCCAAAAGTCTTTCTTCAGCCGTATTTGTATTCCTGAAAAAAAAACTTGAAAACTCAATAAAGAAATATAATTATGGATTTACCGTCTGTTTAATGTATTAATGGAAAGGAATAAAAGCCGCTTTTCTCTGTCAATCATTATTTTCTTCACCGGAATTGAACTTTTGGGCAGATTTTGTGTGGGAAATGCAGCTTTCGCTATCATTGCTTTGCATCTAACACCTTCTCGTTGAGTTGAGTATTTCGTTTTCTTTAAAATGACGACTGCAGATAAAGAAATATTTAGGAAAGGTTTTTCCCATTAGAAGCGCCAATGACCACTTCTTCAACAAATTTTTTTCTGTCCGAACTTTCTTTGGTATGTAGTGCATGGTGATTCCATTTCCTTTGCAGGAATTGCACTGAGGCACTCCACAGTGCGGGAGATCCCTTTTCTTCCTGATTTTGGGTTCCATTATCTGAAGACAAAAACACTATTCACCAAGGAACAAATCAATCAGGCAATAAAACTCACCTTAGCAGTAATAAGTACTGATTATTTTTTACTTTGTTTTGATTTATTGAAACCAAAAATTGTTTTTTAAACAATAAAACACACACAAATGCTTACGGTTATCAAAATGTGATGACTACTCGTATAAATCACAAATAAATGTTCAATAAATGTTCCACTGGCCACCAGGTTTATTCCTCCAGTTGTCAATAGACATATCATTTATGATATGACATTTTATTTTAAAATTGAATTCATTTTTTGTGATAAACATTAATGGTAGGAGTTATCACAACCCAACATGCACTGCCTTACACTTGGTTCGACATGCACAGACAGGTTCCCACTTTATTATTATTTATATTATTATTATTATTATATTCCCATGGAAGTTTATGCACGCGCAAGCTACTTGACACCGGATGGGATGCATGGGAAATATCAAAAGTGACGAGTCAGGAGATATCCATGGGAACATTTGGATAGAGACAAAGCTTTGGAGTTAGATGGGAATAGATTGGGCAGTTAGTTGTAATCGTGACGGCAAACGGAATTATTGTTTTACTTAATAAATTTAATTGTGAGCGAGTTGAAAAGAGTTGTTTTTATGTAAGTCGTACAGTTGGGTCAGCCCTCTGGGCTGGCGTTCGCGTTTTTTTTGAAATCCTCTTAAAGGATTTCCTTAACTGGCGCCCGAGAAGGGACAGGTTTAGAAAAAGTCTCAAACGAGAATCCCGCAATAATATTTAGAATCGATATCTCTTTTAAATCACCGATCTCACCATATAATTGAACGGGAATATGTGCTTTTTGTTCCTGTAAGTGAAACTTTTAAAAGGAAAGGAAAATAAAAATAAATTTTTAAGTGAAGTCTCTAAAAAAAAACCTAAATTCCTTAATTGATTAATTGTGAAATTAAGAAGAGGTTGATGAATTTCGCTGGAAAGAAAAATATAATATAAGTTTTTAAGTCAAGTTTCTAAAAGAAAAAAAAAATAATAAAAAAAATTGAAAAAAAGGCTCATAGAGAAAATTCGAAAAAATCTTTAAAATCATTAGTTGATTAATTGTGAAATCAAAAAGAGATGATCTTCGCTGAAACAAATAATATAAACAATTTTTAAGTGAAAGTTCTAAAACAAAAAACATTGATTACTTGTGAAATCAAAAGAAAAATTTTATGTGAATTCCTAAGGGAAGCTTATAGAGGAAAATTTTCCGAACTTGTGAATGTAGAAAATACATATTTCTAAATCCAAAAGAAAGAAAAGAAAAGAATATAGAAAAATTTCAAGCAACTATCACAAGGAAAAGGTAAGGTGCATTGTTTTTTTTCTATATAAACAAATTGTAAGAGAAAATTTTCTAAATTTAATTTAAAGTAAGTTATATTTAAGGCACGAGTACGATAATTTTGGCGCCAAGAATTGATAACGGTATTTTGTAGAGGAGTTACAAACAAGCATTTTTTACTATGGGACGGTGGGGGGCGGGGTGGGACGATCTCGTCGCGTTTAGGAGTTATGGGCAATTTAAAAACAAATGACTTAAGATGGGAAAAAAGTTATTAAAAAACAACGGTAACACTTACAATAAAGTACTATACAGAATATGAAAGCCCGAAACTTGTTCTTTAATATAAAATTTACATCGAATTATTCGTGTGAACAGTTTTTGAATAATTCACATTAAAACTCAAATTCTTGGTTAAATTAATTAATTAAAAAAATTTTTTTTTAACAATATTACTCAAAATTGTGAAATAATGCGCCAAATTGGTTTTTTGTATTCAATGCGCGTATTAATTCTGAATCGAACACAAAAAACCTCATGGCTTTAGGTCGTCTAGTTTTTGAGCAAATTGAAATTGAAATTACTACTTTAGTTTTGTTTTTTGGCATTTATGTACGTAGTCTTCCTTTGAATAAGTTAATGAGTATTATTTAAACATCTCGCAGACGCCTATATCAATAGTTTTCTTAATTAAGAGTACATGGGTGACCTGCTTCGCGGGATTAAGGGATTTCAAATCTCTTTCCGCAGGCGGCAAGTCCCGCTCACGCAATTTCGTTGCTCCGCTAGGGTTTGTGCTTTTCGTCAGGCAGGCGCCTATGTCATCAATATTCTTCATCCACAGTACTCATCATAAAATTACAACGTAGCACCTTCACCAATATATGGCACTTTTCTTTTACCGGAAATACTGCCTTGAAAAAAAATTATAAGGACGACATGGGCTCCCAAATCACGGAATTTTTAATTGACGTAAAAAAAGTGTACCCAGGTTTTGTCAAAGGTAAAGAAAGTGTGGGTTTGCAACTGAAGGACTTCGACCCTCCGACCGTTCACAATGAGCACATAGAAGGTATTTTACCACCAAAACAACCTCGGATCTTCACCATCATCGACGAACTCAACGAACTCGACATTGACACCAGTACGGACGACGACTTCATTGACGAAACTTACATACCTTTTAATATGTACTCGTACATTGAACACACTTGAACTTACTCACAAACTGACTGACTGGGACGCGGGCGCATTCTGGTTCACTCTAAATGATTTGCTGTACTTTACTTACAAAGATGACCCTATCATCAATATTAATCCTCAAAGTGAGATCACCATAAATACCACAAAAAAACGTCTTATAAAAAATAGTTTTAGTAATTTTCAATTATCTCAAAAACTAGAAGATATAAAGTCATGCTGTTTTTTGTGTTCGATTCAGAATTGATATGCGCATTAATACAAAAACCCAATTGGGCACATCATCTCACAATTTTGAATAATATTGATTTAAAAAAAAAAATTTTTTAATTTTTTACCAAAATTTGATGTAAATTTTATATTAAAGAGCAAATTTTAGGCTTTCAAATCCTATATAGTACTTTATTGTAAGTGTTGCCGTTGTTTTTAATAATTTCTTTCCCATTTCAAGTCATTTGTTTCTAAAATTGCCCCTAACTCCTAAACGCGTAAAGATAGACCCCCCTCCCATAGTTAATAATTAGTTTTTAACCCCTCTAGAAAATACCGTTATCAATTCTTGGCGCCAAAGTTATCGTACTCTCCCCATATTTAATCTGTAACCAGTTGAATAAATTAGATATTAATTAAATAAAAGAGAAAAAATATATGTATTTAATTTATCGAGAAATTAAATTTAAATGAAGAAGTAAGTCAAACAATTTGTTAACGAAAAATGGACGCTGTCGCTAAATCCGTAACGGAGTTAACCGGAGCTGTCATCGTAATATTGAACCAGCTCAAAGACATGGATGAGCGCTTGAAGTCGCTGGAGCGAGGCACTCATATAGAACTCGAAAGCAATCGTGCGAATGTACCCTTGTGTGAACCAAGCACAGAGGCCGACCTGAAAGAGATAAGTCTACTCCCCGATTGCGTGAAGGAGTTGCAAACCTTCGACGGTAATCCAACACAATATGTGTCATGGATACATAACGTCGAGGGTATTTTGAAGGACTTCAGCATAATTAGGGACAAGCCCTTGTACCGAGCTATTTTACAGCATATCCGGCAGAAAATCAGAGGTAGGGCTGATACAGCCCTGATTTCCTACAACATCTTCGACGGGAGAAATTAAAAGGGTATTGTCTCTGCATTACGCAGATAAACGCGATATTAGAACCCTCGAACATCAGCTCAACCAACTCTTCCAGAGAGGGTCGTGGTTGGACGAGTTTTACGCCACGGTAAATCATCAGTTCTCTCTGATAATCAATAAGATTAAAACGGAATCTTATACGCAGGAAACCGTTGGTGCATTGGTAGAGACATACCGCAATAGGGCATTGGACGTCTTCATAAGAGGTCTTAACGGTGACTTGTCAAGGATGCTTATTGTGCAAAGACCGAAAACCCTACCCGAGGCGTGTGCTTCATGTCTGGAGATACAGAATCTCAACTTCCGGAACCACTATATCTGTGAATAACGTGACAAACACAATTACGGCCCCCTTAACCAAAGTTTTAGGCGAGAAAATAGACCTCCTCCACCGCAGCAAAGATATCATCCCAGACAAAATACTTCCATCGTTCCCAATCGCCCTCATTTTTCTCAAAATTTTGACGCACCCCCTAGGCCAACTGGCCCAAAACCTCATCCCAAAATGGAGGTAGATCATTCGGTGCAAACAGGTCGATTATATGAATAGACCCCAAGGCAGTCTTCACAAAAGGAAGGCACATTCCGAGAACTTTTCACGTTCACAAGGCTCCTCTCAAAAACAGCAAAGGTTATACAACCTTCAGGCAGAGCAGGAGGCATCACTTGAAAGTTGAGACGAAGTGCCCGAAGAAAATCGTGGGGAACATCAGGAGATAACGCCTGAAGCTTACAATGAAGTAGCTGAGGTAAATTACAAGGAAGAAGTACATTTTATGAGGGATGGCTATCCAGCGTTCCATACATAGACTACTTCCTTAAAAACGGCACTGTGTTGAGCTTCCTTGTGGATACTGGGGCTAACAAAAATTTCATAAGCACATGCCTATCACAAGGTTCGACGCGCCTAGTTCAACTATTTTCAGTGAATTCAGCAGCCGGTAGCCTCAACATCAGCGAAAAAATCACCGGTAATTCTTTAAAAGGGTCGAAATTGACTTTCCATTGATATTCTACGTTCTCCCAGGCCTAAAATCTTTTGATGGTATCATCGGCGACGACACTCTAAAACAGCTAGGAGCCATTATTGATCGTGAAAAGCATATCCTAACGTTATCAAACGGTGTACAGATTCCCCTTAAGAACAAACTATCCTCAGTGGTCAATGCTGTACTTCATGAAGGGACTCCTGACAGTATTCGGCAAAGACTCTCTGACTTGGTAGGAAAGTATAACAGTGTCTTTGGTCTTCTCAGCTTTAACGAGTTGATAAGAACCGCAGTTAGAGCCGAAATTAGAACCACCACCGACGAACCCATTTACACGAAAAGCTATCCTTATCCTCCTTGCATGAGAAAAGAGATGGACAAAGAAATAAAATAACTTCTGGCAGAAGGAATCATTCGTCCTTCTAAAAGCCCCTATAACTCTCCGATTTGGGTTGTGCCGAAAAAACCCAAACACACAGGAGAACTTCAATACCGAATGGTGGTCGATTTTAGACGATTGAACCTCGTTACTATATCCGATGCATACCCAATCCCGGACATTACCTTAACGCTCGCCAGTCTAGGTAAAGAAAAGTATTTCACCACGCTTGATCTTACTTCTGGATTTCACCAAATACCCATGCAAGAATCCGACATACCTAAAACCGCATTTTCCACAATGAATGGAAAGTACGAGTGGCTTAGATTAACATCCGGCATAAAAAACGCACCAGCGATCTTCCAGAGAACGATCGATGATGTTCTAAAGGAATATATTTTAAGGATATGCTACGTATATATCGACGATATTTTCATCTTTGGTAGCGATATAGATGATATGCTGAATAACATAGAAACCATTCTTTCTCGTTTGCATGAGGTGAATTTAGAGGTTAACCTGATAGAAACTCACTTTCTGGAAACAGATGTTGAGTTTTTCTAATATGTCATAACCCCGGACAAAATTAGAGCGGACCACAAAAGGGTTGAGGCCATACAGAAAATACTGCCCCCGGAAAACCTTAAAGATTTGAAAAGCTTTTTAGGACTCACGACTTCTATTTATTATAGAAAATTCATTCGTGATTACACTAAAGTGGCAAAGCTTCTCACGAATTTAACAAGAGATGAAAATGCCCAAATTAAAGCGAATCAGAACAAACGTGTACCGATCGAGTTGAATGAAGATGCATTACAAGCTTTCGAGGACCGTAAACGCCTATTGATATCATCCGAAGCTCTGGCTTTTCCAGATTTTGAAAAGGCATTTAACCTGACCACTGATGCTTCGAATTATGCAATTGGAGCTGTTTTGTCCCAAGACATATCAGGGCAAGACAAACCAATTGCTTACATCTCGAGATCCCTCAACAAAACTGAGGAGAATTACGCCACGAACGAGAAAGAGATGTTGGCCATAGTTTGGGCCCTTGACAATCTTCGTTCGTATGTGTACGGAGCAAAGAAGATACGGATCTTCACGAAAACTACCAGTGGAAGCCAATGCTTGACCGATACCGCCGATGAAACTATCCATAGCGCGGCACAGGATAACTCTGAACTCGTTCCTCACGTGGAGGCCCCTTTGAATGTATTTCAAATTATTATTAGGGATACAAAAGGTCCACATACATATATCTATCCACGAAAAATATTTGCAAATCCCACAGTTTAATCTCCTTAGCTGTAACCGAGGGAAATCAGCGTGGATATCAATGAGCTGGAAACCTTAAAGTACGCTAATGAAATAGAGGCCATCGAGTATGGCACACCATCAATTTTCATCATATAACATGTTGTTATATGTTATTTCAATGCCAAAAGTAGGAAAAGAGGAGTATAATTTACTGATAACTAGACCATCAATAATAGACGGAAAACAGATTGATCTGAAATTCAGAAAGGTTCTGATCAACCATAGGGTAACATACGGTGTCAGATCTAATTGCCTATCAATTAACAACTCGACGATCTGTAAGGATAAGGCATTAGAGATAATTCCTGAGGAAAGCTGCGTGGCAAGGCTACTTAAAGAAGGACCCACAACCTGCACCTTCCAAACTAAAACCGAATAAATTCTGGAACTCATTAAGGACTACACCATTTTCGTCACCAATTTTAAAGGCGATTTAATTTCTAACAAAATTTCGAGGCCCCTTACATAACGAAACGGTCCAGTTGAAGGGAAGAACCTTTACGAGTTCCACGGCCACAGTCCTGCAAGCCCTTCCCCCCGCATTGATGAACACCACAAACCGCAACCGCATGATCAACTTGGGATACGTGCATGGACTTAGCATTCAGAACATAAAACGTCTACGAAGCTTAACTAAGGAATTTAAAATTTCTATACTTACTGAGATGGCAATCTTCTTATGTGTGGCATACGTTGTTCTCACCATTTGGCGGAAAATACACGGAAGACCAAACATCCCCACAATTTCATCCCCCAACCTACCACAAGCAATGGCCTGACCTGCAGGCCTTCCCAGGATCTACGAGGCGTAGATTTTCAAAGGGGGAGGAGTTATCACAACCCAATATGCACTGCCTTACACTTGGTAACAGGTTCCCACCTGAGTCAGCATATTATTTGCTTGCAAATATTCCCATGGAAGTTTATGCACGCGCAAGCTACTTGACACCGGATGGGATGCATGGGAAATATCAAAAGTGACGAGTCAGGAGATATCCATGGGAACATTTGGATAGAGACAAAGCTTTGGAGTTAGATGGGAATGGATTGGGCAGTTAGTTGTAATCGTGACGGCAAACGGAATTATTGTTTTACTTAATAAATTTAATTGTGAGCGTTTTTTTTGAAATCCTCTTAAAGGATTTCCTTAACTGGCGCCCGAGAAGGGACAGGTTTAGAAAAAGTCTCAAACGAGAATCCCGCAATAATATTTAGAATCGATATCTCTTTTAAATCACCGATCTCACCATATAATTGAACGGGAATATGTGCTTTTTGTTCCTGTAAGTGAAACTTTTAAAAGGAAAGGAAAATAAAAATAAATTTTTAAGTGAAGTCTCTAAAAAAAAACCTAAATTCCTTAATTGATTAATTGTGAAATTAAGAAGAGGTTGATGAATTTCGCTGGAAAGAAAAATATAATATAAGTTTTTAAGTCAAGTTTCTAAAAGAAAAAAAAAAATGAAAAAAAGGCTCATAGAGAAAATTCGAAAAAATCTTTAAAATCATTAGTTGATTAATTGTGAAATCAAAAAGAGATGATCTTCGCTGAAAAAAATAATATAAACAATTTTTAAGTGAAAGTTCTAAAACAAAAAACATTGATTACTTGTGAAATCAAAAGAAAAATTTTAAGTGAATTCCTAAGGGAAGCTTATAGAGGAAAATTTTCCGAACTTGTGAATGTAGAAAATACATATTTCTAAATCCAAAAGAAAGAAAAGAAAAGAATATAGAAAAATTTCAAGCAACTATCACAAGGAAAAGGTAAGGTGCATTGTTTTTTTTCTATATAAACAAATTGTAAGAGAAAATTTTCTAAATTTAATTTAAAGTAAGTTATATTTAAGGCACGAGTACGATAATTTTGGCGCCAAGAATTGATAACGGTATTTTGTAGAGGAGTTACAAACAAGCATTTTTTACTATGGGACGGTGGGGGGCGGGGTGGGACGATCTCGTCGCGTTTAGGAGTTATGGGCAATTTTAAAACAAATGACTTAAGATGGGAAAAAAATTATTAAAAAACAACGGTAACACTTACAATAAAGTACTATACAGAATATGAAAGCCCGAAACTTGTTCTTTAATATAAAATTTACATCGAATTATTCGTGTGAACAGTTTTTGAATAATTCATGGGTGATTAAGGGATTTCAAATCTCTTTCCGCAGGCGGCAAGTCCCGCTCACGCAATTTCGTTGCTCCGCTAGGGTTTGTGCTTTTCGTCAGGCAGGCGCCTATGTCATCAATATTCTTCATCCACAGTACTCATCATAAAATTACAACGTAGCACCTTCACCAATATATGGCACTTTTCTTTTACCGGAAATACTGCCTTGAAAAAAAATTATAAGGACGACATGGGCTCCCAAATCACGGAATTTTTAATTGACGTAAAAAAAGTGTACCCAGGTTTTGTCAAAGGTAAAGAAAGTGTGGGTTTGCAACTGAAGGACTTCGACCCTCCGACCGTTCACAATGAGCACATAGAAGGTATTTTACCACCAAAACAACCTCGGATCTTCACCATCATCGACGAACTCAACGAACTCGACATTGACACCAGTACGGACGACGACTTCATTGACGAAACTTACATACCTTTTAATATGTACTCGTACATTGAACACACTTGAACTTACTCACAAACTGACTGACTGGGACGCGGGCGCATTCTGGTTCACTCTAAATGATTTGCTGTACTTTACTTACAAAGATGACCCTATCATCAATATTAATCCTCAAAGTGAGATCACCATAAATACCACAAAAAAACGTCTTATAAAAAATAGTTTTAGTAATTTTCAATTATCTCAAAAACTAGAAGATATAAAGTCATGCTGTTTTTTGTGTTCGATTCAGAATTGATATGCGCATTAATACAAAAACCCAATTGGGCACATCATCTCACAATTTTGAATAATATTGTTTTAAAAAAAAAAAATTTTTAATTTTTTACCAAAATTTGATGTAAATTTTATATTTAAGAGCAAATTTTAGGCTTTCAAATCCTATATAGTACTTTATTGTAAGTGTTGCCGTTGTTTTTAATAATTTCTTTCCCATTTCAAGTCATTTGTTTCTAAAATTGCCCCTAACTGCTAAACGCGTAAAGATAGACCCCCCTCCCATAGTTAATAATTAGTTTTTAACCCCTCTAGAAAATACCGTTATCAATTCTTGGCGCCAAAGTTATCGTACTCTCCCCATATTTAATCTGTAACCAGTTGAATAAATTAGATATTAATTAAATAAAAGAGAAAAAATATATGTATTTAATTTATCGAGAAATTAAATTTAAATGAAGAAGTAAATCAAACAATTTGTTAACGAAAAATGGACGCTGTCGCTAAATCCGTAACGGAGTTAACCGGAGCTGTCATCGTAATATTGAACCAGCTCAAAGACATGGATGAGCGCTTGAAGTCGCTGGAGCGAGGCACTCATATAGAACTCGAAAGCAATCGTGCGAATGTACCCTTGTTGAACCAAGCACAGAGGCCGACCTGAAAGAGATAAGTCTACTCCCCGATTGCGTGAAGGAGTTGCAAACCTTCGACGGTAATCCAACACACAATATGTGTCATGGATACATAACGTCGAGGGTATTTTGAAGGACTTCAGCATAATTAGGGACAAGCCCTTGTACCGAGCTATTTTACAGCATATCCGGCAGAAAATCAGAGGTAGGGCTGATACAGCCCTGATTTCCTACAACATCTTCGACGGGAGAAATTAAAAGGGTATTGTCTCTGCATTACGCAGATAAACGCGATATTAGAACCCTCGAACATCAGCTCAACCAACTCTTCCAGAGAGGGTCGTGGTTGGACGAGTTTTACGCCACGGTAAATCATCAGTTCTCTCTGATAATCAATAAGATTAAAACGGAATCTTATACGCAGGAAACCGTTGGTGCATTGGTAGAGACATACCGCAATAGGGCATTGGACGTCTTCATAAGAGGTCTTAACGGTGACTTGTCAAGGATGCTTATTGTGCAAAGACCGAAAACCCTACCCGAGGCGTGTGCTTCATGTCTGGAGATACAGAATCTCAACTTCCGGAACCACTATATCTGTGAATAACGTGACAAACACAATTACGGCCCCCTTAACCAAAGTTTTAGGCGAGAAAATAGACCTCCTCCACCGCAGCAAAGATATCATCCCAGACAAAATACTTCCATCGTTCCCAATCGCCCTCATTTTTCTCAAAATTTTGACGCACCCCCTAGGCCAACTGGCCCAAAACCTCATCCCAAAATGGAGGTAGATCATTCGGTGCAAACAGGTCGATTATATGAATAGACCCCAAGGCAGTCTTCACAAAAGGAAGGCACATTCCGAAAACTTTTCACGTTCACAAGGCTCCTCTCAAAAACAGCAAAGGTTATACAACCTTCAGGCAGAGCAGGAGGCATCACTTGAAAGTCGAGACGAAGTGCCCGAAGAAAATCGTGGGGAACATCAGGAGATAACGCCTGAAGCTTACAATGAAGTAGCTGAGGTAAATTACAAGGAAGAAGTACATTTTATGAGGGACGGCTATCCAGCGTTCCATACATAGACTACTTCCTTAAAAACGGCACTGTGTTGAGCTTCCTTGTGGATACTGGGGCTAACAAAAATTTCATAAGCACATGCCTATCACAAGGTTCGACGCGCCTAGTTCAACTATTTTCAGTGAATTCAGCAGCCGGTAGCCTCAACATCAGCGAAAAAATCACCGGTAATTCTTTAAAAGGGTCGAAATTGACTTTCCATTGATATTCTACGTTCTCCCAGGCCTAAAATCTTTTGATGGTATCATCGGCGACGACACTCTAAAACAGCTAGGAGCCATTATTGATCGTATCCTAACGTTATCAAACGGTGTACAGATTCCCCTTAAGAACAAACTATCCTCAGTGGTCAATGCTGTACTTCATGAAGGGACTCCTGACAGTATTCGGCAAAGACTCTCTGACTTGGTAGGAAAGTATAACAGTGTCTTTGGTCTTCTCTGCTTTAACGAGTTGATAAGAACCGCAGTTAGAGCCGAAATTAGAACCACCACCGACGAACCCATTTACACGAAAAGCTATCCTTATCCTCCTTGCATGAGAAAAGAGATGGACAAAGAAATAAAATAACTTCTGGCAGAAGGAATCATTCGTCCTTCTAAAAGCCCCTATAACTCTCCGATTTGGGTTGTGCCGAAAAAACCCAAACCCACAGGAGAACTTCAATACCGAATGGTGGTCGATTTTAGACGATTGAACCTCGTTACTATATCCGATGCATACCCAATCCCGGACATTACCTTAACGCTCGCCAGTCTAGGTAAAGAAAAGTATTTCACCACGCTTGATCTTACTTCTGGATTTCACCAAATACCCATGCAAGAATCCGACATACCTAAAACCGCATTTTCCACAATGAATGGAAAGTACGAGTGGCTTAGATTAACATTCGGCATAAAAAACGCACCAGCGATCTTCCAGAGAACGATCGATGATGTTCTAAAGGAATATATTTTAAGGATATGCTACGTATATATCGACGATATTTTCATCTTTGGTAGCGATATAGATGATATGCTGAATAACATAGAAACTATTCTTTCTCGTTTACATGAGGTGAATTTAAAGGTTAACCTGATAGAAACTCACTTTCTGGAAACAGATGTTGAGTTTTTCTAATATGTCATAACCCCGGACAAAATTAGAGCGGACCACAAAAGGGTTGAGGCCATACAGAAAATACTGCCCCCGGAAAACCTTAAAGATTTGAAAAGCTTTTTAGGACTCACGACTTCTATTTATTATAGAAAATTCATTCGTGATTACACTAAAGTGGCAAAGCTCCTCACGAATTTAACAAGAGATGAAAATGCCCAAATTAAAGCGAATCAGAACAAACGTGTACCGATCGAGTTGAATGAAGATGCATTACAAGCTTTCGAGGACCGTAAACGCCTATTGATATCATCCGAAGCTCTGGCTTTTCCAGATTTTGAAAAGGCATTTAACCTGACCACTGATGCTTCGAATTATGCAATTGGAGCTGTTTTGTCCCAAGACATATCAGGGCAAGACAAACCAATTGCTTACATCTCGAGATCCCTCAACAAAACTGAGGAGAATTACGCCACGAACGAGAAAGAGATGTTGGCCATAGTTTGGGCCCTTGACAATCTTCGTTCGTATGTGTACGGAGCAAAGAAGATACGGATCTTCACGAAAACTACCAGTGGAAGCCAATGATTGACCGATACCGCCGATGAAACTATCCATAGCGCGGCACAGGATAACTCTGAACTCGTTCCTCACGTGGAGGCCCCTTTGAATGTATTTCAAATTATTATTAGGGATACAAAAGGTTTAGAAATTTTCGAGGAACCTCACCCTGGTTTCTCCCGCCATTATCTAGCCATTGAAAATTTAGACAAAATAAAACTCACTGGCATTCTAAAAAAGAAGCTTAGACCAAATATCATTAACGGTGTTAAGATTCCAGAGGCACACCTCTAGTAATGCTACAGCAGATATACTTGGAAAACAATACACCTACAATGCACCTATAGCCATTCCTTATATAGCACAAACATGAATTATAGTATGTGTAGAATTTAGTCCAAATAACTTTAAGAAGAGATTTTTTTTTTTGTTTAAAACCTTTAATGTCCACTTCCGCATCACATTTAAGTTACGACGAACAGACCCCTATGTCCACATACATATATCTATCCACGAAAAATATTTGCAAATCCCACAGTTTAATCTCCTTAGCTGTAACCGAGGGAAATCAGCGTGGATATCAATGAGCTGGAAACCTTAAAGTACGCTAATGAAATAGAGGCCATCGAGTATGGCACACCATCAATTTTCATCATATAACATGTTGTTATATGTTATTTCAATGCCAAAAGTAGGAAAAGAGGAGTATAATTTACTGATAACTAGACCATCAATAATAGACGGAAAACAGATTGATCTGAAATTCAGGAAGGTTCTGATCAACCATAGGGTAACATACGGTGTCAGATCTAATTGCCTATCAATTAACAACTCGACGATCTGTAAGGATAAGGCATTAGAGATAATTCCTGAGGAAAGCTGCGTGGTAAGGCTACTTAAAGAAGGACCCACAACCTGCACCTTCCAAACTAAAACCGAATAAATTCTGGAACTCATTAAGGACTACACCATTTTCGTCACCAATTTTAAAGGCGATTTAATTTCTAACAACATTTCGAGGCCCCTTACATAACGAAACGGTCCAGTTGAAGGGAAGAACCTTTACGAGTTCCACGGCCACAGTCCTGCAAGCCCTTCCCCCCCCATTGATGAACACCACAAACCGCAACCGCATGATCAACTTGGGATACGTGCATGGACTTAGCATTCAGAACATAAAACGTCTACGAAGCTTAACTGAGGAATTTAAAATTTCTATACTTACTGAGATGGCAATCTTCTTATGTGTGGCATACGTTGTTCTCACCATTTGGCGGAAAATACACGGAAGACCAAACATCCCCACAATTTCATCCCCCAACCTACCACAAGCAATGGCCTGACCTGCAGGCCTTCCCAGGATCTACGAGGCGTAGATTTTCAAAGGGGGAGGAGTTATCACAACCCAATATGCACTGCCTTACACTTGGTAACAGGTTCCCACCTGAGTCAGCATATTATTTGCTTGCAAATATTCCCATGGAAGTTTATGCACGCGCAAGCTACTTGACACCGGATGGGATGCATGGGAAATATCAAAAGTGACGAGTCAGGAGATATCCATGGGAACATTTGGATAGAGACAAAGCTTTGGAGTTAGATGGGAATGGATTGGGCAGTTAGTTGTAATCGTGACGGCAAACGGAATTATTGTTTTACTTAATAAATTTAATTGTGAGCGAGTTGAAAAGAGTTGTTTTTATGTAAGTCGTACAGTTGGGTCAGCCCTCTGGGCTGGCGTTCGCGTTTTTTTTGAAATCCTCTTAAAGGATTTCCTTAACTGGCGCCCGAGAAGGGACAGGTTTAGAAAAAGTCTCAAACGAGAATCCCGCAATAATATTTAGAATCGATATCTCTTTTAAATCACCGATCTCACCATATAATTGAACGGGAATATGTGCTTTTTGTTCCTGTAAGTGAAACTTGTAATCGTTGTAATCGTGGCGGCAAACGGAATTATTGTTTTACTTAATAAATTTAATTGTGAGCGAGTTGAAAAGAGTTGTTTTTATGTAACTCGTACAGTTGGGTCAGCCCTCTGGGCTGGCGTTCGCGTTTTTTTTGAAATCCTCTTGAAGGATTTCCTTAACTGGCGCCCGAGAAGGGACAGGTTTAGAAAAAGTCTCAAACGAGAATCCCTCAATAATATTTAGAATCGATATCTCTTTTAAATCACCGATCTCACCATATAATTGAACGGGAATATGTGCTTTTTGTTCCTGTAAGTGAAACTTGTAATCGTTGTAATCGTGGCGGCAAACGGAATTATTGTTTTACTTAATAAATTTAATTGTGAACGGGTTGAAAAGAGTTGTTTTTATTCTTATGTAAGTCGAACAGTTGGGTCGGCCCTCTTGGCTGGCGCTCGCGTTTTTTTTGGAGTCCTCGTAAAGGATTTCCTTGACTGTAGGTAATAAAAAGGATAATAACAAAACATAAACAAAAACAAACTGCATACAAGGTGTCCCAAAAATCAACGTCATGCTGAAAACGGGTGATAGGTCAATTGGTGTCGAGAAATCTGACACCCTGTGACGATCTTTCAAGTGCTGTGACCGCAAATCTTTACTTTTCTTAAATTTTTTTTGTCACGTAACCCTGAGTAATTTTTCTGTAAATTACTGTCCAACATTGAAACATAACTATATCGGTTTTAACTAAAATATTACATTTTGTCCATCCATGTATCTGAAAATCATTAATCATCCAAGTTGAACTGACTGTACTGACAAAAAAATATACTATGCCATTTTGGCAAGTAAATACAAAATATGGCGTATTCAGTCGGGATTCCAAAATGGTATGACACTTGCTAGCCTAGCGCTTAATTGAGGACAAAAAAAATATTTTGGTAAAGAAACCAGATTCTTAGTTAATTCTTTTTAGTAAGGTAAAATGTGTAACAGATGTGAGCGAGACAGACAGTGACGCCGTTATTGAGACTGATAAACACGCCATTTTGACTAGTGTGAGTGAAACAGATAGAGATGCCACCCTTGTTATTTCATTTAATTTTTTTCCCATCAGAGAGCACACAGAACACTACGAGTACGTTCTTTTGGTGCATACTCTCAGGATCGCTTTATACAACTGTTGTTTATTGCGTGACTAAACGCCATCTACCGATCTTGTATCTTACAGCAAATGTTCAAACTGTTTGCCTCCAGCGGCAATGCAAACTCTACATCTTCTTATAAATGATCTGGTAATAAGACGGGCATATCTTCTGGAGTTGATGTCTTCAACGACTTCTGCAATTTTTTAGCACAGCTCGCTTAAATTTTCTATCGAGTGGTTTTAAATCAGGTGAACGGGTTAGATTTCTTATCTGTGCTGCAAGTACTTACAAAGAGCAGAAAAATCATTTTATTTCTTTTCACCTTTTGCTCTTACCACTTGTCACTCACGCATGCAAAGTCGTATATCTCCTATCAATACAGAAACAATACGTGAACGAAGGAAATAAATAAAAAAAAACAATTCAACCCATCTCAACTTGAATGGAATGCGATTTGCAAAAGCATCATACGTTGATGTTGCCCAATAAACCGGTTTGCTTGGGTTTTATTGGTTATTTTGTTTGTGACTTGTTATGCAATGTAAATTAAATGGGGGAAGGAATATAATTTTTAAGATCATGAGATCGATGGTTCGTGAAGGTGGAAGTGCTGGAGGGGGCGGGGCGGGTACGTTGCACCACACTATAAAAGTGATTGGTTAATTATGATTAATAATGATTAATCGACCAAGAGCCCGCAGTATAGATTTGGCAGTGAAGGATAACCAAAAAATATGTACATTCGTAGGTAGTATTTATTAGTGTGATTTCAAATAAGGCAGTCTGGCAGTGTTTACTGACGGCCGAGGAAAATAACAGTACTTTTAAAATGCGAAATTATGCCCAACAGGAATAGGGGAGATAACCATTTAATTTTTTATTGAAAACGATGCTTTAGATTCATTTATGCCAGACGTTTAGGATGCGGCGAAGGCCACGCCAGACGCCATCAAAGGGTTTGATTTATGCCAAATTTTGCATAATTAAGGTAACCGTGTCAATTTTACATAAAACATAGAACAGAGTTATATTATTATGAATATATGGTTCCAAGACGCTTACGGTGTGTTGAAGGCAGTGCCAGACGCCGCTAAAATAAGCAAATATTCCATTTTTGCATAACTACTCGTAACATAACCAATTTTTTTTTCTCTCGAAAAATAGTTCAAATCTTCCAGATTACAAAAATATGAACGTCAGACGTTTTGCGCGCTGCCAAGGTCTTTGCCAGACGCGTTCAAAGTAACTAAAGTAACAAAAAACATGAAATATACCCGATCGAAAATAACTGATAAAATTACTATTTTTGTGCGTAAACACTAGAAATTGACCAATAAAATAATAGAACACCCATTCTTTATAAATGTACCAACACCAGATACTTTACCTTTCGCCAAGTCCTTGCAAGGCGCATCCAAAGTATCCAAACCTAACAAAACCATCCAAACCTCTTAAACCACCAATCATACGTCTTTCAGTGAGCCACTTGGTACTGCTTTGGCTTATAGTCACTTTGCAAACTTGAGCAGCTTGTTCTTTAGTTTTTGATATCTCTTGAAAAATGTCAGAATTCGAAGATGTTATTATATTAAATACCATTAGCGGAACAAAGCTTCGTAATCCATTTGAATCTACGATGAATTCAAAGAAATCGTCAGCTTTATTTTCTTCTCTTCTGCTTCTTCTTCTCTCTCCAGATGACCAAAGGTCAAAGAAGAATTTGTTCAGTTCGCAGTTGAGTCTTGCTAGAATTGTTTTGGAATACAAAAAATAAGTAGTACCACAGATGCTATAGGTTACATAGATATTGTACGCCGAAGGAAAAAATCTAACCATTTTTCCATTCAATGGGACGTACCCGTACGTCCCAGTTCAATCGAACTACAGTGAATCATACTCAGACTTGATGTTACTCTTAATTGTTCTGTATTATGAAGGTGCGTGTTCTGTTTGTTGGATAGAAGTTTTCCGTTTTTCGCAACGTAGTTTTTCTTCAATCAAATTTGACTGATAAACATTGTATTTGAGAATCGTAGGAAGGTCAAAGCAGAATGCGCTCTCTTTAATGTTGTGTTTATTGAATAGTTGTTTTACGTTTTTTCCAGATAAAATTTGAATTGTTTGGATGCTATGTTTTTTTCTATCTTCCACGAACAATGCTTTCGTAATAGAACGAGGGGAGCAAAGTATAGAAAGTCCTTGCGATGCTCATATGTCAGCAAGGACTTTTTTCATTAAACCATTTCGGATCTCTAGTATTTCTTATCTTTATGAATTAAGGCCATTTTCTCTCTTATATTTCTTTCTTGTGGACGTTCTCTGAAAATTCTATTAAATACTTTGAAGTGAACTTTACAAACGTTAAAAAACTCATTAGTTGATGCCTTCCAGACTTCCTAAGTCACTTCTTTGAAAATAATTTTTTGCTAAGATGAAAAATTTCGAAAGACATGTTATTTTTTCATCAGTTTTTAAAAATAGTTTGGAACAATTTAAACATTTGTTCCTTAAAAGCATTTTAAAAACAAGATATCCAGTAAAATATCGCATTGCTGGTGTTTCTAATATGATTTTAGTTTCGATTTCCATATCACAAATGACTTTTTCGTACAGAGTTTCATCGCATACGATTTTCTTACGATCCTTAAGCAATGAAGATGTTTTTGGAATATTAGTTTGAGTTGGGGATAAGTCTACGTTTGAAAATTCTACATCATCATCATCACAGTTACTGAAAGGAGAAAAATTAATAAGATTTGACGAGAGAATTTTCGACAGCAAAACATTAAATTCGTAAACAGACTAATTTTTGTTGTAACCACCTTTGATGCGAATAATAAAAAATAAATTTTCTAATATGTCTCTTTGTTAGTATATATTCCACGTTCTCATATACGAGTAGGCCATTGCTTATATCATGACAAAGTAATAAGACCCCTTTTATAGTTTGTTCCATTCCTTTTAAACAAAAGTTTCTTAGACGGTTGACTGATTTTTGTATATCTTTTAAGTAAGACAAAAATTATTTCAACTCATTATAAGCCGGATTCTCTAGCTGAACTACCCGCCTTAAAACATTCTTGTCATAATGTGAACCACTATTCATGCAGTCAAATACATTGTTCACTTTTAGTACGAACTCTTTCGCTGCTACAACTTTATTAGAGCTTTCTGTTAAGCAATTAAGTTCAAAAGCAGTTTGAATCGATGCCGCAATTGTCCGACTAAATATTTGCGTTGCAAGGTGAACATGCATTTTTTCGAAGGCATGTGGTGCTATATGACATCTTTTAAATTTTAAACATGTCTTAGCTACGTTGTCAACTTCCAAATTGTATATTTCTCTGATAACATCAAAAGACACTTTACCATCTGGAGTTTGTAGATCTGATTTCAATATAACATTACGAAGTGATTTTAACAAATGAGGGAAATCATAAAAACAAAATATTTTTTCATCATTAAAAATGATGAGGGTTTTCTGCAGAAACACCTAACATTTTATGAGCTTTTCCATTATTGGCCCCTTGGTCGCAAACAATAGCACATACTTTTAGACCAAGTTCTTGACAGATTTTCAAATTGTTTTTTTATAATTTCGCTTAGGTTATCCCCATTTACACCGTTTGCTGACACAAAATAGTTTAAAACAATTTTCCAACTATCAAACAAACCATTTAGCATGAAAACACATATTTCATTAGCAAACAATCTACTTCTTTCTATACCAAGGTCTTCGAAACCATCTATTAAATCATTTTTTATATTATATGTGAGGTTTTTACGAACCCTAATTTCATCATATATCAGGACAACACAACGTTCTCACTGGTTTAATAAAGCGAACTTTGACTTAAGATGAGCATTGTTTTCACATCCTGGTTGTAATCCTTTTACAGGAGCCCATCTACAGAAAGATGAAATGTGAGGAAGTTCAAAGCCAAGTCCACCTCTCTACCGCGGCGCATGCCTGCTCGTTGGCTGTACACACAATACAACACATACGATCCCAAGAATTGACTTCGGTTTTATAATACATTTTGTTCATACAAATTGTTCAGCATTTGAAGTTCGAAGTAAAAAAAGGCAGTGGTTAGATTTTTCCTTCTGCGTGCAGTATCTATATAAACTGTAGTATCTGTGGTAGTACCTTGACGAAATGAAATTACATACCTGCTAACAATTTCATCCTCTTTCGATTTTGAAACCAAATCACTTTTTATACTTACCTTTCACTGTGCATGGCACAAGTTACTCGCACTGACTGCACTGAATTGCTGGACCAAGGTTTTTCGATTCTTTCCCCATTTTTGAGTCAGTTCCGTGCAGCTTATCATTTCTAGGTTTGGTTCTCTAAGAAAAACACTTTGTTATAGAGTAAAATTGATATTATTCAAAGGAAGGTGCGAACTTTATTATTCGAATAAGACAGGCGGCTATATGCTTGCATTTTTTGCCTTCCCCGACTTTGCAGGTGCAAGTGCCTCTTGTTGTTTTGTAAGATTTTACAACTTCACTTCATGGGGTCTTGAAATCATAGCTGACACTGTGACTACAAGCCCAGTCACTTCATCCACTGATGGGGGTGGTGATATACTAATCGCATAGATCCATCCGGGTTTAAATATTTCCTCACCTTCCCGAATAAATCGCTTCACCCCATCAAATTATTGCACGACGTCGTACACTGATATTATTATTTCCTTTGGGGATTCATAAATTGTATTTGTATCTATCATATTGTGATAACCACTTAAATGTGAGCAGCGACATCTAGCAGAAAATGTCGAAGACCAGAAGATTTCGATATTGGAATAACAAAGTCTCGACTGGAGAGTGGAATCGAATTTTCTAGCAAATTGGAAATTGTATGAGACGCTGGATGGCGAGGATTGTTCTCGAAGTATGTCATTCGAGTATAAATACCAGCATCCCAAAGGTATGCAAATCAGTTCAAAAGTGAAATTTGAAGTGTTAATTAGGAGAAGTAATTAAGTGGTTTAAGTAAAAGATAAGAAAAGTATAAGCGGTTGAGAAATTGGATTGTGTTGAGAGAAAGAATTAAATAGTGAATTGTAACTGTACTGAATAAAGGGATTTGTATTGAAAAGAATAAGTTCTATCATTTGTACCCACACAAACATTTTACATTGGTGTCAGAAGTGGGATAGGACTTATTGTGTGTAAAAAAAAAAAAAAAACTTGTGTTTTCTGACTATTTGAAAAAGCTAGAATGGGTCGAAAACTATTGCAGTTGACCCTCGTCCAACTCAAATCCGAGTTGAACAAGAGAAGCCTCAGCGCCAGTGGAGGAAAAAGTGACCTGGTGCTCCGACTTCAGGAGGCTTTGAACAACGAGGGACATGATCCAATAGATGCAATATGTATTTCAGAAAGTTGGTTTAAGCCAAACATTTAAAATGAAATTTATAAGTTGAGTGGATACAGACTCTTTAGGGGTGATAGAAATGATCGTGGTGGCGGTGTAGCAGTATATGTAAGAGATGGCTTACGATGTAGAAAAACCCTTTTATCTTCTTCTGACTCTCTTATTGACTATGCATTCGTTAATATAGTAAGCAATAACAATTCTTTGCTGCTGGGCACTGTTTACAGACCTAATAATGATGTAGATTTAACACCCTACTACGCTTTAATGGAGTCAATATCAGTAGGTTCTAAAAATATAATTATATGTGGTGACTTAAACAGTAATCTTTTGGTTGAGAGGCATCTTGCTGAAGGGATGAAATCTTTTGACCTACATCCTGTAAATATTACCACTCCCACTCATCACGTTAGTACTACAAGCACTTTAATTGATGTTTTTTTCGTTAGTTGTACTGATAGCACTCTTTTTTATGATCAACTTTCTGCTCCAGCTTTCTCTAAGCATGATTTAATTTTTCTTACTTATGACTTTCGGGTACATAACCAAGCACCAGATACTACATTTCAATATAGAGACTTTACCAATATAGACAGAGTTAATCTTGAACAGAGCATAATTGCCATACCATGGGAACAAATTTATTTAATGCCATCTCCAGATAACCAGGTACTATTTCTCCAATCAAACATTAACTCTCTCTTCAACCAATATGTTCCGGTAAAAACAAAAACCATCAAAATCCCATCACAGCCTTGGTTTTCAACTGAAATTCGTCAAATAATTAAGCAACGTGATCAAGCGTATAATCGGTGGAAGCGATATCGTATAGCTGAATTTCACCATATATACAAATCCCTCCGTAATACGGTTGTTCGAGAAATAAGGGCGGCAAAGGCACAATTTTTCTCTAGCAGATTAAAATCTAGTCGAAAACTGTGGAGTAACCTACGACATCTTGGTATAGGAAAAGAAAAACTTTCTTGTCCAAATAACACTGACGGTAATGTGCTTAACCACAAGTTTGTATCTGTAGGACCAACTAGGACAGCAAATCTCAACCTTAATTTAGATAATCGGCATGCGCCTGTTGTGCAATCACCATTTAGCTTTGCATGTGTAGACAGTATAGAGGTAGTAAAAAGCTTTTTATCTATAATGTCCAGTGCAATTGGAGTCGATCAAATTCATCCAGTTTTTATCAAAGCCATTCTGCCGTTGATCCTACCGTATGTGACTCATGCGATAAACACTATCCTTATGACAGGAACATTTCCACATCAGTGGAAAATGGCTAAAGTAATACCTTTACCAAAAAACTCTATTGGGGACGAATTTCGACCAATTTCCATTCTGCCATTTCTCTCCAAAGTATGCGAGCGAATAATGCAAAGGCAACTTGACGAGTATCTTTCTCACAATAAAATGATAACCCATATGCAATCAGGCTTCCGAGCAAAACACAGTTGTACTACTGCTATGGTAAAAGTTGTTGAAGATATTCGATCTAGTTTAGATAAAGATGAAGTAACTTTTTTGATACTTGTAGACTTCTCTAAGGCATTCGACACTGTTGACCACGCACTCCTCTGTAAAAAACTACAACACTACTTTCGGTTTTCTATTTCTGCTGTTAAATTGATTTCATCCTATTTAAGCAACAGAAAACAAGCCGTTTTTGTTAACAATGTCTTATCTGATTTTCTTTGTTTAACTCGAGGGGTACCTCAAGGATCAATTCTGGGTCCTCTCTTATTCTCTCTATATATAAATGAGATACCAGATCTAGTCACACATTCCTTAACACACATTTATGCCGATGATGTCCAAATTTATCGAAGCTGCACGCTAGGTCTCATTGAAAATTGTTGCCTTGAAACTAATCAGGATCTTAATAGTATTTTTGACTGGTCTTTGCAAAATGGCCTGACACTCAACCCTAATAAGTCCAAATGCCTGGTTATATCTAGAACAAAATTGGATCTGTCATATTTTCCGCAAATCAATTTAAATAACTCCCCCGTCGTTTTTGTGGATACATCAAAAAATTTGGGTGTTATATTTAACAGATTTTTAACATGGAACGACCATATTAACACCATCGTAGGGAAGGCTTATGGCGTTTTGCGAACCTTGTGGACAGCTCAACCAATTACACCTTTGGATACACGAATCATATTGGTAAAATCACTTTTAATTCCAATCCTTGTGCATGGGTGTGAATTATATGGAAATTGTGATTCAATATGCACACGAAAATTACAAGTTGCCTTCAACAGTGCCATTCGATACATATATGGGCTAAGAAGATATGATCATGTGTCACATTGCTCAGTTAAAGTTTTAGGTATGCCTTTTGAAAACTATCTTAAATATCGCACTCTGGTCTTTCTCTTCAATATTCTTAGAACTCGACAGCCTTCATACCTCTACAATAATTTACAATTCCCAGCGTCAAATAGATCCAGCTATCTTATTATACCGAGATATAATTACTTAATATCTGAAAGACAATTCTTTATCAATGCCATCCGTCTTTGGAATTCATTACCTAACCCTATAAGAGCACTAAGCGATATACACAGGTTTAAAAAAGAATTACAGCATCTTCTGTCATGTCAAAACAATTGATTTTTGTCTATAGTATTTATCTTGTCTTTTTTTTGTACTTTTTCATAGCCTTCCTACTTTTCTTTAATTGTTTTTAACTTTTTGTTTGTATTATTCATTTAAAGTTTATCTCATTCTGTAATAACTTAATTGCAACTAAGTGTATATTGTAAGTAGCTATTACAAAGTTATAAGATTCATTCTTACTGTTCTAGCTTTCCGAAAATAAACTAAACTAATAAACTAATAAACTAAACTAATCCTGATGCATATTCCTTTGATGTTGACGAGGATGAACAGACAAGTACCGGCAATGACATGGCTGCAATGATGCAACTCCTCTTATTAAAAATGTTGGCGAAAAATTCGAACAAATGGACAGCAAAGTTGAACAAGTTGAACAACTGGCAAAAGAGCTCGACACAGTGCGAAAACAGAAACTGCGAGAATGTTCTTTAAGCGGTCCAAGGAGAAAAGAGTTGAAGCCTCCCTCATTCGATGGCCAGACCTCATGGTCTACTTATAAGAAGCAGTTTGAAATGGCTGCCTGTGCAAACGAATGGGACAATAAGGAAAAGCTTTGCCCTAGCGATGGCCTTACGTGGTCCTGCGGCAGAATTGTTACAAGCAATCGATATCGAAAAGAATAGAGACTATATGGTTTTAGTGCAGGCTATCGAGAAACGGTTTGGGGATAGCCACATGCGGGAAGTTTACAAGGTTCAATTGCAAGGCCGTATGCAGCAACGAGGAGAAACACTGCAACAGCTCCAAGCAGACGTGAGTAGACTGGCACATTTGTCATTCCCACCGCAGGCCAAGAAATAATCGACGAAATGGCAAAGGACGCATTCATTGGGGGAATTGCAGATTTGAAGCTACAATCAGCAGTAAGGATGGCCGGGAAAAGAACCCTTGCTGAAGCACTTGCCTTCGCTCTGGCGATGGAAGCATCCAATCAGGCTTCCAAAGGAATGAATTTCGTAAGGGAAATAGTATCTGGTGAATGCTCCTGCTCAAGACCAACTACCATGCAACGAAATATCCCACGGGAGAGACGAAGGATGCGCTGCTGGAACTGCGATAAAGTAGGACATTTGCAAGGGCATTGTAAAGAACCGGTACGACGAGAAGGCTGCCTGCACTGGGGCTACAGGCAAATAGAAAGAAAAACCGGCAGAAACGGCTACCAAGAAACCGGTCAAATTTCCAGAAGCCATCAGTTAGGAAATGCTTACTTCGCGGGGCAGAAGTTTGTAGCAGGAGTCGACGACTCCAGGGTAATTATCCCAGTCTCACAGGTAAAACAATGCAACCAAAGCCTCCCAGCAGAAGTAGTCAGTGGTAAAGAAGCGAAACAACAGGCAACTATCCAAACGATCAGGACTGAGCCAATAGAGGGTTGGAGTATAGACGAAATCCGTTCCTCCCAACAGGCAGACAATGACATCGAACCAATATTGGCCTGGAAGGAACACGAGGAAAGACCAAGCTGGCAGCAGATATCAGATCGGAGCCAAATTCTGAAGGCATACTGGGTGCAGTGGGACTCGCTTTTTGTGCAAGATGGATTGCTGAAGAGAAAATGGGAAAGTGCAGATGGGAAAACATCTCCTATGCAGCTAATAGTGCCACGGTCCAGAGTCAACCAAGTACTCCATGAAATACATGACGGAATCTCAGGAGGCCATTTGGGAATAAACAAGACGTTGGAAAAGGTAAGGGAACGTTTCTATTGGCTAAGCGCTAAACAAGATGTCGAGAATTGGAGCAAAAAGTGCATAAGATGTGCAGCTACCAAGGGTCCAAAAGTAAAGCCACATGGACAAATGCAACAATACAATGTCGGAGCACCTTTCGAACGAATAGCTATCGACATCGCTGGGCCGTTTCCCGAAACCTTTAATGGAAACCGATATACTCTCGTAGTCATGGATTACTTCAGTAAGTGGCCGGAAGTGTTTGCCATCCCAAATCAAGAGGCTAAGACCGTAGCCGAACAGATAGTCAACAACTGGGTGAGCAGATTTGGGGTCCCAATGGAGCTGCACTCTGATCAAGGGCGAAACTTTGAATCAAAAGTCTTCCAGGAAATATGCCAATATTTGGGAATAAGAAAGACAAGGACAACGCCACTACACCCATTTTTGTAGGAGGAATATTAATTTTATTTATTTACGTAACATCTTTAGCTTCAAATGAAATATTTTCTATATCAATAAAAATAACTTTAATAACAATTATAATACTAATTATTATAATAATTTATTTATTTATTACAGATAAAATAATATTAATTTATAATTCACTAAATAATGAAATAAATTCTATTACAGAAATTAATTCTTTCATTAAAGAAAATACTTTAAATTTAAATAAATTATATAACTATCCAACTAACATAATTACAATTATATTAATTAATTATTTATTAATTACATTAATTGCTACAGTAAAAATTACTAAATTATTCTATGGACCTTTACGATCAATAAATTAACTAATGAATAAACCAATACGAATTAAATATCCAGTTTTAAAAATTACTAATAATGCATTAGTAGATCTACCATCACCTATTAATATTTCCACATGATGAAACTTTGGATCATTATTAGGAATTTGCTTAATAATTCAAATTATAACAGGATTATTTTTAGCTATACATTATACAGGGACGAACAACTGTAGGGAGGGAGCAATGTGATAACCACTTAAATGTGAGCAGCGACATCTAGCAGAAAATGTCGAAGACCAGAAGATATCGATATTGGAATAACAAAGTCTCGACTGGAGAGTGGAATCGAATTTTCTAGCAAATTGGAAATTGTATGAGACGCTGGATGGCGAGGATTGTTCTCGAAGTATGTCATTCGAGTATAAATACCAGCATCCCAAAGGTATGCAAATCAGTTCAAAAGTGAAATTTGAAGTGTTAATTAGGAGAAGTAATTAAGTGGTTTAAGTAAAAGATAAGAAAAGTATAAGCGGTTGAGAAATTGGATTGTGTTAAGAGAAAGAATTAAATAGTGAATTGTGACTGTACTGAATAAAGGGATTTGTATTGAAAAGAATAAGTTCTATCATTTGTACCCACACAAACATTTTACAATATGGTTCAAAATCACTGTAATTTGGAATTAATAAAATAGTATAAACAATAATTATAAAAACAAATTGCTATTACATTTCCGAAAATGTAGGTATTTTTTGTGAATGTCAGATGATGATGACTATATTTCTTTTGTTCTACTCGTATCTCCTTCTAGAGGGCGTTTTCCAACTTTGCCATTCGACAATTGTGTTTCTTTTTCCAAGTTTATCAATGTCGTATTTTTTCTCATAAGCGGACAAATTTCTTGGTACCGTCAGTGTCCGCTTATGAGAGAGTTCACTGTACATATTTGCTCCCTTTTCTTTCAAGTTATGTAAAAGGTAGTTTTTAAAATTATGCGCAATATATTTGTACCTATATATAAAGATCGAAAATCTTGAATTCCGAGACTCGGGAACAACGCAGCAAGGTACGACCGAATATATGGTAGTGCGAACAAGTGGAACTGGATTTCAACTAACTTGGAGTGCAGCACCGCTGGAAATAGTTGGCGAAAGATCGCGACAGGTGGAAAGGCTTGTTGGTTGAGGTCCTGGTCCACCCCGGACTGTAGCGCCACCTAAGTAAGTAAGTATATTGGTAATTGTTAGTGTTGATCAATTGAATGCTTTATTACAAGTGAAGTTAGGTTATTACAAAACGTGATTTCAAAAGTACAAAAATGTGATTGTAAAAAGAGATAGAAAATAATAAAAGGAAAGAGTTCAATATATAATTCATTTTATAGCAAGACAGGGCGTGTTTAGATATGTGTGAGCATATAATCATAGTAATATTAAATTTATGTCGATGTTGTTGTTTAACAGAAATATTTTTCCGACAGCCATGGATGAACCATATTTTAACTAGCAAAATCAATACTATATGGAGCACGTTTTTGTTCCTTAGAGTAGGGAATTTGGATCCAATTTGTTAAACCAGACTGAAGTAGCACCGGTCGCATTGCGTTTATTCTGGTGGTAATCTTCGACAAGGCGTCATTTGTGGAGTTTGCATTAATCCAGAGGAAGAGGATCTCCTCTAAAGTAATGAGTGTTGACAGTGACAAATTGTACGATTTGGTAGAAGACGGGGTTTTCTTTGCCACCTTAAAGTGTCTATATCAATGACGTGTTCCTATAGCTGGGCAGATCCTTATTGTGCTTATACCTGTCTGCGGTTACATAATGCGAGTATTTTAATATGAGATTGAAAAAACCATATTATGTGAACGTATCTATTTGCCGGAATCCGGTGGAGGTTTGGAAAAATTCTGAGGTTTCGTTTCCAAGCTGTAAGGCGCATCGCAAATTTTTAGTGTGATGCGGCACAACTGGATATGTTTTTTTGGGATCCCGAATTAGGCCATCGCATTATAAAGCCTAGTACGATGGATGCTGTCGTAAGCATAGGTGATAGGTATTGACTTGGAACTGGCTAGTTCTTTTCAAGATTTTCCAGGCCGGAAGTCACATTGCTTTCGGTAAATTTTTGTGGACCGAAGAGATTTTACACGAAGAAGTTTTACAGTTCACTAAATAGAATCATATAGCCGACATTACGTAAACATATCCTCAGAAGCGGGCGTTATCCTTTGTCATCCTGCACAGACGGATGAGTTTGGCAGGGATGTCAAGATTCGACATCGCTCTATATAGTCTTTATAAATGCTGTCATAGGCAGCCTTAAAATCGATAAGCAGGTGGTGGATAAAAAAATTATTCTCATTACTTTTGGGATATATATCAATGTTGGCTCTGAGCTCTTCCAAAGTCGTCGGCGTGTTGGTGGCCAATCGACTGTCCCATTTCTTGAGCTAACACGCTCACCATACTTGCTCTTCAATAAATCGATTGTTGCATCATCCTGTTGAAACCACATGTCGCCCAAGTCCATATCTTCCAATTTGGGAATAAAATAATAGGTGATCATGGCGCGATAACGCTGACCATTCACAGTAACGTGACGATCGTTATCGTCGACGAAAAAATATGGCCCAATAACGCCGCGGGATGCAAACCGCACCAAACAGTTATTTTTTGTGGATGAAGTGGTGATTCATGAAGCACATCTGGATTTTCACCCGACCAATAGCGCATATTTTGCTTATTAACGAACCCATTGAGCCAAAAATGAGCTTCGTCACTGAAGATGATTTTGCGATGAAATTCATCATCTTGGCGCATCTTCTACAGAACCCAATCGGAGAACCCACGTTGCTTCAAATGGTCCATCGGCTTCAATTCTTGAGTCAGCTTGATCTTGTATGAGTGTAAACCAAGATACTTACGCAAAATACGCCATAATGTGGTCTGAGTGATGCCCGATTCTTGAGAACGCCGTGGAATTGACTGATTTGGATCGTTTGCTAAGGACGCCTGAACGGCAGCGATATTTTCGACACTTCGACCAACCCGTTGTCTCACTGAGACGGCAACATCACACAACGAATATGTAGACTCAAATTTTTGCACTAAACTTGTTATTGCCTCTCTATTAGGGCGAGAATTACGACCGAAAATTGGAGTTAACGCTCTTAAAGTTGCAGTCACCGACTCCGAAATTCGGTAGAACATTTTTATAATTTACAGACGTTGCTCATTCGTGTATTTTACCATGATGAAAATGTTGAGTATACTGAATAAATTGACAGTGACAGTTTGATGATTAGTGAAAGAGTGCGTTCACAAATTAAATTCAAAGTTGTCAAGTCCCTATTGGAAAACCCTTTACTTTCTTACATTTATGACATCCATGTGTGTATTGTTGTTTTTTTTTTCCTTGCTCTACTTTCTTCTCTATGTTCCCATTTCAGGTAGTAATTTTTCAATGTGTTGTGTTGATCCTGCTACAGGTATTCCGAACCAAAATAAAAAAACATCTGCAATGCGATTCTATAGTTATAAAATACAGCTTCGTTCAAATGAAAATCCCCATTTGCATCGCTATCAAGCACCTTTTAATCAATTTTTAGTGGATCAATACGCTAAAATCAAAACCGAACATTGGATATTTATTCGAACTCATCAAAAACATATACGAGTAGAAAACTATATTGACTTGAAAGATGCTATTCAGCAGGATTTGGATCTACAAAACTTAGGCCGGAAGATAGTTCTTCCTTTTTCTTTTACAGGAAGTCCGCGATATATGCACTCACGCACGCAAGCCGCCTTTTGCTATAGTATGTGCGAAAGTGTGGGCGACCTGATTTATTTATTAGCATCACCACTAATCATAAGTGGCCTGAAATTACTTGTGAGCTTCTTGAAGGCCAAGCCAACAATCAGACGACAGGCATGTCTTGGTGTCTCGGGTATTCAATTTAAAATTGAAATGCCTGATGAATCTTCTTACAAAAGGAAAAGTGTTCGGAGATGTCCGCTGCTATATGTATTCAGTCGAATGGAAAAAGCGTGGCTTGCCTCATGCACACATCCTTTTATGGTTAGAAAAAAAAATCAGACCTAACGAGATCAATAAAGTTATTAGCGCTGAGATTCCGGGTTCTAAATTTGATTCTGCTCTTCATCAAATAGTCAAGAGTCACAGGATTCATGGTCCTTGCGGCTTATTGAACCACAAACTCACCATGCATGAAGGATGGGCGGTGCTCAAAAAGGTTTCCAAAAAAATTTGTGAACGAGACTATCACAGATAATAATGGACACCCGTCATACCGCCGTCAATCACCCACTGAGGATGGATTTACTTGCGATCATAATACGTGTGGGCAGACTATCGAAGTTAATAATATTTGAGTTGTGCTGGAGAATAAGTCCTTTCTAGAACCGTTCAGACCCATATCAATATAGAGTCCTGCAGCAGCGTTAAGTCTATTAAGTACATCTGCAAATACGTGAATAAAGACAGCATTTAAGCTACATTTGCATTACGGGACGTTGACCAAGACGAAGTGATACCAATCTGGACGTTTTATAAGCACGTCAGAAGCAGTTTAGCGAATCCTGGCTTTCTCTATACATGATCGGTATCCAACGGTCATCCATCTAGACGTTCATTTGGAAAATGGCCAGTGGATTTATAATCCCGATAACGTAAGGCAGCATATTGGGAACAAACGACAAACAACACTCTTGACATTATTTAAATTATGTTGAGAAGACCAAGACTGGTGTATGATCAGGGCCGGTTCGGTGAATTTTGGGAAATTTGGCGAAAATATTTAATTATGTATTTATACATTTCCACATCACCCAAGGCGGTAGAGTAGGAATGCCTTTTTTTAATTTTCCCAAGCAAGCCTATTCTTATATACATATAAATACAAGTTAAAAAAGTTCAGATAGAGTTTACTTGTTAAACATTTCATGCATTAAAAATAACCAAAAAAATCAAAAACGAAAAAAAAATTTAGGAAATAATAAATATAAATTAAGTAAATTAAATACGTTCACGCAACTATTGAATAAATAATAAACCATACACACATATTATTGCACTTGTGTGTTTTTTTTTTGATAAAAAGTTATTGCCCAGTAAAAGAAAAAAGACGAAAAAGTTTAAAGCTAAAATTAAATTAAACTCGTTTATGAAAACCGGTTTGGAAGTGGCATTTGCATTAGCAGATAAAAAAATACTTCTGCTAAAATGCTTTGAATAAAAAAATGTAAAGAGTGTTCAATTTTTGTCAGAGACGGAAGTATTTTAAAATGAGTTTCGCGTTTACATCACGTTATGAAGCAGTATTCTGGTGCACGCATCCAAAAGGACCGAAAATGTCATACGGAGCAGGTGCTAAATACGTGAAAAAGTCAAAAGCATTTGTTAGCAAGTGGGTGCACCGTTATTCCCAAGTTAAAAATGTGGATGATTTGCCGGATCGTGGGTCTACGCCAAAAACAACAAAAAAGCAGGAGAAATAATTTTACGCGTGTTTGAAAAAAATCCTCTTCTATCGTTACGTGGAGGACAAAGGATTTTACGTAAAAGGGGTCTAAATGTGTGTTGTGATACGATACGAAGACGTTTACTAGCCAATAATGTAAAATTTCGAAGCACAATAAAGAAACCTCCAATGCATGCCTCCAAGCAATTATTGATAATGGAGGAGAGTGAACAACATAACATATTAATTGAAAAGCATTCAAGTAAATAAACAAAATAAACCAGTACAATTGATTTTTTTTTATTATTATAAGTTCTACTTTAATTTTTGTCGTATACGATGTTATCAAACAGACTGTATTTCCATAGACAAGAAAGTTTAAAATTAAAAAGAGTGTTGCCTTATGGTGCCTTCAAAATGATCTTACGGGCCTCTATTTTGGCAAAACCTTCCACTAGAAAATTACTATTCAGCTTCGACATAATTGATATGGTTACCAAAGATACTAATCCTTGGGACATTGAAGAACGAAGGAGAAAGAGTCTTCATATTTCTGTTATGAATAAAATTAAAAATGCCTATCGCGGAATTATTTTCATAAATATAAGATGACAACATGATAATTTCTCTATAAAATTCTGAGTCACTTAAATCGGAACTGCCATTATAAGTTATATTTTTTTCTAATTTGGAACAGTCTTCAGCTGAAAGTAAACTTGGATTTGATTTGAGCTTTCCAATATTATATACACATTGATATAATTCATTGTGCTTTTTCTGTCTTTCTTTCAGAAATTGATGAAATGGCTTGATCTAAAACTTTAAAATAAAATTTTATCTTAAATCTTTCTTGCGGTTCTATAATGGGCTCATCTCTTCCTTCGTAGGAAAACTGAGTTACCCTTTTTCGGATTTAAGGATTTAGGGTCGTCAGTTTGTGATAGTTCAACAAGGGCTTCATAAACTTCTAGTAAGTATAGGTATAATGGCCTGATCGCATCTATTCTGCTCTCCAATCTGGTCGTACATAGGTTTTTTTCAGAACCGACCATCTGCTTACAGAGCTAGAGAAAAAAACATATAAACGCATCAAGGATGACTAGATTCAGCGAATGCGAGGAGCATAGGACGAACAAAGCTCTTGGTTCCAGAGCTTTAATTCTAGCTTGTATACCACAATTTTTGCCTCTCATGTTTGCGCCATTGTCATATCCTTGGCCCCGGCAATTAGATAAAGCAAGGTATAACTTTGAAAGCTCACCTAATTCTAGCTCAGTTAATCCATTTCCGGTTCTTCTCCAACTTCTCCCTAGCTTCATAGTTTTTTTTTTATGATCAACTATTCTAACTACCAAAGTTAGCTGTATAATCTAAAATTATCGAAAAATATTTAGCTCGCTTTATTTTGTTTAAAATAGCTTTTCTAACTTCGTCTGCCAAAAGTTCTATGAGCTCATTTTGAATGCCCTTAGTTAGGTATGTGTGCTTCGTCTCTTGATGATGGATTCTACTTAGGTGTTCTGCTAGAACCATGTCGAATTGACTTACAGCTTGCACGAGTTGTAGAAAATTACCGTTGTCTTGCTTGAATTAAATATCGGAGCTTCCTCTAAATGTTAAAGACTGTGTAGCAAGGAATTGCACGAGAATTATAAGCCTTTTCAGCACATTTCTCCAATGCTCAGTTTCCTTGGCCATCTGGCTTTCCATTTCATAGTCTATTGTTTTGCCTTTTTGAAACCTAAATCTAAATCTCTCCAAGCCCGAAAAGCTGTTATATGTAAGGGACTTGTCTCATGCTCTTGAATAGCCCTTGACAAGTGACCCCAATCACTATTGCCTGTGCTGGACAAAGCGACACTCCTTTTCGCTCGCGAAAATAAAAGACAGCAGAAGCAAAAGACAGTTTCCGAAGATTTCAAGTAAGCTAACGAACCCCTTAATGTTTTCTCACCATTTTTTAAATCTCTTTGGTAAAAACGGGTACTAAACATCCTGCTTTTAGTTACAGGGAAATCAAAATTTTCTACTTGAACAGGACCCTGCACCACTAATAATAATTGAACAACTATATCACTTAGGCCATAATTGAGGATCTTTAAATGCTGGTAAATTATTAATTGCCCTACTTTCTTCAACATCATTTAACACATGTAAGGCTGATTCTGCCCGAACTGGCTCTATAATATTTTCTGTAGGCAATAAATTATTGCAACTTAGACTTACCGATGTTGAAGGACACACAGCAAGGTATTTCCTGAACTGTAGCGCCTTTTTTGTATTGTCTGCCTCAATCGCCTTCCGTTTGCTCCTACACTCACCGCCTGATAGTTTTTTCTTTCCTGAATACATTTCTGAGTCCCGACCACAAGGCAGTACTTTTTTTGAAAATATTTTTTAACCGACTTGACTCAGTTGCATACAGGAACTTTTTTTTTTAAACTTTAGAAATAAACAATTACAAAGTGCTAAGTTTAAAAATAAAAAAATAATAATAATAATAATAATATACTCGTAAATTACAGATTTATCATCTGTGGGTTTAAAAAAAAAAAATATTTTACCGTTCTCTATGAGATCTAACTTAGAACTAATTTAAAAATTTTAATTATACCTAATTCGTAGCATTCCCATGCACTCGTCGCTTGCTTGGTCAGCAACAGATGTTTTTTGGAGTTTCAGGTGTCGCCCTGGAATCTGTCTGTGACACCTTGCTCACGCTGGATGTTTCTTGCTGATGGGAACGATGACACAAGATACCTGCATGTTCAGGTAAATGCAAATGTTGGATGTTGCCTCGTGGGTATCTTGGCACGCGTTGTTTGCATGATGAAATCTTTGTGGCGCTAACTCCTCCGCCCTTAAATCGAACGTCCTCGTGATATGTTAGGAATGTCTTCTATGCCAATGGTGATTGATGCTGGCTTTTCAATAGTCAAAACCGTGTCTCTAATTGTGTTATGGCTTCTTTTATTTGGCGTACCTTTCAGCAAACTAGTCTCGTTGTTAATGAGGACTGGACCATTAATTTGACATTCTGGGACATGTTCATTGTTGAATTGTGGACTACAGTGCAATCTGCATGGGCAGGTATTTCGAGAGAGAGGTGCATGCGCTTAGTCGACTCTATGCCACGTCGTTGTACTGCAGTTCTGGCAAACAAAGGCCATTCAATGAAATACTAAGCAAGTGCAACATATTCTATTTTCAGTATGTTTTTTTTAAGTGAATTCACGTCAAAAATTGAAGCCTTTTAAAATAATACTGCTATTTTTTACAGACTTGTTTTTGCCTGAAGCTTAATATTTTAGGTTTTCTATAAGAATAGTTACTTAGTTTCAAATTCCAGTCACCGACTAACTTTCGAACTGATCGCATCGTCCTCCCACTGTCGTCGCAAGTGCGCAAACCGGTATATCCCGTTATACCACTCGCTTCTTATCAATACTCAGTTTTTTCCTAGTGTAGTTTTCTGAAATAAATTTGCTTGCTTGTGTTTGCTTTAAGTGCAAAAATGGCCCACGGCCCGAACAGATCTGATGGGTGTCGTGTCAGTTTACTTGACCCAGACCCTGGTTTCTACAATGCCAAGGTTACGGAATAGATTCCTAATCCCATGCGCTGCAAAAATTTTCAACTGCTTGGCCACACAGCGAAATGTTGCAACAACAATCCAAAATGCGACTCATGCAGTCTCCCTCCACACACTCCAGGAATATGCTCACGGGTCATGTGCGCTAACTGTTCCCTCTCTCATCCATCTTCATCAAAAATCTGCCCAAGCTACAAACAGGCGAGAGAAATCCTCATTATCAAGACCACCAATAAATGCACCATGAGACAAGCTAGACGCATTTACAAAGATCGTAATCCCTCTCAAATCCTAACCCCATCCGTTACATTCGCTGAAAAACTCAAACAAAATAAACCCACTCAAAAAAGCATACAAGAATCATCTCAAACCAAAACTATCTCTCCCGATCCGACACCTGATAAATCAATACAACACATGCACATAGGAAAAAGTGAAAAATTCCCTCAAAGCTATCCCACTTCAAAGCAAAGCAATTCTGTCAACTCCAACGAATCATACTCTCTCACTGACTCAACTTTATCTTATTCTTACTCTCTACCCGAAAACTCTCCAGCAAAAGCTCAAACCTCATCATTCACCTACAACACGTCTTCAACGTCAACTCAATCTTCATACACCCACTCACTTTCTATCCCACAGAACACTCCTTTACCATCTACCTCGAACTCCAATACCAAAAAAAACTCTTCAAACCTCTACCAACCCATCTTACCACAACAAACAACACTCGATATTAAAAATGCTAAGCTAAATGAATCTCTAAAAATAAATGACAATGGCGTTATATAAAAACACACTTTATAGCCAAAATACCAACTCTGCGACTCGGAGGTTGAATCATTTGGGCTCCGCAGGGAGCTTAGATGCTTCAACTTCTGGATCGCTGAGCCAAAACCTTAACAACCAAAATCTGACTGACCCCATGTATCTACAACAAATACAACTCTCTCAAACAACAAATTTAACCACTTCTAAACACACTTTTCCTGCTTCACACAGAAAAAGGTCATCTAGTCAGAGTATCCCAAAAAATACGGCTCTCATATAAAACTAATTGGTCAGTTTTTAGGAGAGCAGCTACTGATTACTTATCGCGTAAACAACCCTCATCAAACATCAACAAAGAAGCCGCATTAATTCAGAAAGCTATCAGAACTGCTGCAAATTCCTCAATCCCTCTATCGGTCCCAACAAATAAATCACGGCTGACACGCATTCTCCCTTGGTGGAACTCTGAACTTTCGGAGCTGCGTAAAGTAAAAATGAAAGCACTGAAAGAATTCCAAAAAACTCCCTCTCAATCAAACTTGATTATTTATAAAAAGGCAAATGCAAAGTTTAGACGACAGCTTAAAGATAGCAAGGCGAAGAGCTTCGTAGAGTTTACTTATAGCATAAACCCTAATTTTTCGTCCGCCAAAATTTGGCAAAATATTCGTAGACTTACTGGCAACTCCAGCTCCCTTACTATTACCAAGCATTAAATCCCCAACTGAAATGATTGTAGATCCAGTACGAATATGCATTTTTTTTGCTCAAACGTGGTCAGAGCTTTCAAAAGACCAACATTTTCACGCTATCTTTAAAGCCAAAAAAAATGAATTCCTCAATTATTCCCCCTACGAACCCAGAAACAATCCCAGCGCCCGGCGGATAGAAGAAGCTATTTCTATGATTGAATTTGAAGCATGTTTAAATAAGGCCAAAGGTAAAACACCTGGAAGAGACAGAATCTGTTACCCAATGCTTAAAAATTTGTTTCTAGATGTAAAAGAAAGACTTATAAGACTGTACAACAACATACTTGACACCGCGGTCATTCCACAAAGTTGGAAAACTGCAACATTACTTCCCATCCCTAAGCCAATGAAAGATACAAATTTCATTGAAGGATATCGTCCTATATCTCTCATCCCCTGTATATCTAAGATTCTAGAGAAGATTGTAGCGAAGCGCCTCCTCTGGTTTGTTGAAACGAAAAAATTAATCCCTTCGAACCAAGTAGCTTTTAAACCCAACAGAGGATGCGTGGATGCTAACCTTCATATAGATTATTATATTTCAAAAGCACTATCCTCAAAAAATCATGTCTCTGTACTATCATTGGATTTCGAAAAAGCATTCGATAGAATTGGTATGAATATTGTTTTAAGTAAACTAAAGATATGGGGTATTTAAAAAAAGATATTTGGTTATGTTAAATCATTTTTAACCAATAGAAAATTCTTCACGAAAGTCAACAATGGGATACCTCAAGGATCACCATTGTCGGTAGTTTTGTTTATAATCGCTTTCGATGATATCTCCACGATTCTAAATAAGTATACACTTTTAGATAGTTGTCTTTATGCAGACGATATTTATATTTTAAGCAAAACAAATGATTCAAATGTATGTAAAAATCTCTTAAGTAACGCAATAAATGACATTTTAGTATGGTCAAATACTTCCGGAGCTAAACTTTCATTAAATAAATGTAAACTTCTTTGAGCAAATGTTTATATATTGTATATTAAACTTAAATATAGAAAACTTATTATAATATTGTTAGCTCTTTGCTTTAATGCAAACGTAACTAAACATAAGTGTGAAGTTTCAAATAAATGTTTAGCAACACATGCAATTTAAGCAACATTTTGTACAGATATACAAACAGTAATAAACTGAAAATAAAACCGAATTTTATAACGTTTTACAACACCGAACAGAAATCAAGTGGTTTTATTTCCTTACATACTTAAATATATTTTATAAAGTGAAAAACTCTTAACTAATATAATCGAAGGACATTTTCCAACCCAACCCAACACATTAACAAACATTTTTTGGTCCATTCGAGCAGTGTAAAATAAATAAAATCAGCAACATTTGAATCAGATCTGTAAAAAAAAAGGTTAATTAAATTCAAATTTAAACAATTTCAATTTTGAATACCATATCTGAGAGTGTAGAGTGTAGAGTGTCGAGGATTCAAGGATTCATCCCAGGAAGTCTTCACACAGGAGTTCAACATTTTCAAATTGCTGCCAATTTCCTCATCGTCAATTATAATACGCTGGTGAGTGCTGCAAATTTTGTTCTGCTTCTTTAAACCAAATTGATTTGCATATACATATACATATACCATATACAATGTCGTGCGGAAAGCTCCAATTAAATATACTTGCTGCGATTAAACAAGATAGGGCAAATTTTAGTAAAGCAGATAAAGTTAGGCTAGGAAAAATAAATTACCTGAAGATGCGTTTGGAAATGATGGAGAAGCAACTGACGACTACGGAGCACTACCATCAGCAGATACTTGGCACAGGAAAGTTTGAAGCTGAGCTAAAAGTTGCGGATTTGGAGGCAGCATACGATAATATTCGCGAGGTCTATGCAGATTACAAAATGGAGGTACTGGATACCATCGATAAAGTAAAATCCGAGGAAGTGCCGAAAGTTAGCGGAACGCCATCAACCGCAACTGAAAACGGGGATGGCAGAACAACCGAACTCAGGTTGCCTGTTATCACCCTACCAACTTTCTCGGGTAGTTATGAGACGTGGAAATCATTTCACGATATGTTCGTTTCTCTAGTACATACCAACTCAACTCTGTCGGAAATCCAGAAGTTACACTATTTGAAGTGCAACGTTCGTGGTGAGGCCGAAAGGCTGCTGCAACACCTGGCCATTGACAAAGGCAATTACAACCGTGCTTGGGAAATCCTAACCGATCGTTATGACCACAAAAGGGTGTTAGTTAACACACAGTTAAAATTATTTTTCGGGCAAGTTACCAAGAGCAGCGACTCAGCAGTCAACATTAAGAACATTTTAGATACCTCGCAGGAAATTATACACTCGTTAGACAATTTAGGGGTACCAGTGGGTTATTGGGATACAATTTTAATTTTTGTTATCCTGCAGAAGTTAACAAACACAACCCAACAGCTATGGGAAGAAAAATTAGGCAGCAACAAGGAATTGCCCAAAATAAAAGATTTTTTTGAATTTTTACAGTGTAGATTTAGAACGCTGGAAGCAGTTGAGCAGCAGTCTATAGCAAAAACTGTTACAAAACCAAAATTGACAACTCAGGTTCTTCACTCCCGGCAGGTGCAAAAACGGCAAGTAAATTGCAAGGTTTGTCAAAAGGGACAACATGCATTGAGGGAGTGTAGGAAATTTTTGGAGATGGATGTAGGCCAACGAAAACAAACTGTTTTTAATATTAAAATCGGCGAAAACTGTTTGGCCTACAGCCATTTCAAGAATAAATGTCCAAGTCCGAAATGTTGTTATTACTGCAAACAGCGCCACAACTCCTTACTAAACCCAATAGAAAAAAATCAGTCAAATTAATAATTACCCATCTTTCAACCCAAATACCTCTCAGTTTGTTCCACGCAACCCAAATTTTTCTCAATTCCAACAGCAAGCTCAAAATAAATGGCCTACCACTCCAAGCAATTACTGCATTCAAACCAACACACAACCAAACGATCCGAGGGAACCTGGCAATTTGAATCAAACTCAGGAACAGCCACATATGGAAATCCAAGGTCCATCAACTAGCTACAACTATCGAGTCCATCATATGCACACCAACTCGCAAGTCTTCCTGTCAACAGCTTTGGTTACAGTGAAGGCAGCTGATGGAAACTTGATCACACTCAGAGCCCTCATAGACACTGGTTCCGAAGCTTCCTTCATAATAGAAGCAGCTGTACAACGTCTGAATCTGAAGACGAGATGGGCACTTAACCAAATTAGTGGGTTGGGGGAGGTCAGCAGTGTAGAAACAAACAAAATAGTCGATCTAAATTTCGCGTCCCTAGTACAGAAGTTTACAGGTCGAGTGCAATCTCTTGCACTGACTGGGCTCCTTCCGAGCCAATATACTAATACAAAAAAGTGGTCTTACCTCAATGGATTGCAGTTGGCAGATCCGACTTTTAACATTCCAGCGAAGTTTGACATATTGCTGGGTAGTGACATCTATGCAGATATGGTCATCGGAGAAGTCGTGAGGAGTAGTAAGTGTCCAGGTCCAATAGCACAACGGACGCAGTTGGGATGGATCTTATTAGGTAAGGTCCCGTCATCCAAATCACAGGTAATCCGTGCGTTCTGGAACCAAACCGACCTCAACACAACGATGAAGAAGTTTTGGGAGATTGAGGAAGAACCCTGTGGAACCTATAAAACAGAAGAAGATGAAAGGTGTGAAGAACACTTTAAACAGCATACAAAACGTTTACCTGATGGCCGTTACCAAGTTCGTCTGCCTTTTAAGGGTGGAAAGTATCCAAGTATGGGCCCAACACGAGAAGGTGCGGTCAGGCGTTTCTTGCAGTTGGAGAGGCGACCGCAGAGCAACACAACTCAACACAAAGAATATGCCAAATGCATGGCTGAGTACCTTGAGCTGGGACACATGTCTCCAATTGATGAGTCCAATGAGGTGCTTAGATCACCATTTCATTTTTTTATTCCCCATCACGCCGTCGTAAAGGAATCCAGTACCACTACAAGGTTCCGGGTGGTGTTTGACGCAACCTTTAAACCAATTTTTGGCTCTTCCTTGAACGACAAGTTGATGGTTGGACCTAAAATACAAACCAATGTTATCGACATTATTTTAAGATGGAGAAAATATTCACTGGTGATGTAGAAAAAATGTATCGTCAAATCCGTGTCAACACAGCAGATGCAAATTACCAACTGATTGTATGGAGAGAAAATCCCAGCCAAGATTTACGGATTTATCGACTGAATACGGTAACTTTTGGTACAGCATCAGCCCCATATCTTGCAATCAGGGTCCTTTTGCAACTATCAGAGGACGAAGCATATAAATATCCCACGGCTACTACTGTCATCAGTGAAGAAACCTATGTTGACGATGTTATCAATGGAGCTGATACTATTGCTGAAGCTCAACACAAACTCCATGAAGTAAGAAACCTTTTGCAAACTGGAGGTTTCCAACTACGCAAGCAAGTCAGCAACTCAGTAGAGGTTTTGCAGAATATTCCAGCAGATCAGCGAGCAGTAGACTTCTCATTACCGTGTGTTGAAACAAGTGAAGTAAAGACGCTTGGCATCATTAGCCCATTCCGAGTGTTTTCTCTTTCCAAGTCGTACAGGTGAAGGAAGTCGAATTCACAAAACGATCCATCTTATCCTCAATAGCTAAGCTCTATGACCCAATGGGCTGGGCCTCACCCTGCACAATCAAAGCAAAAATAATTATGCAGCAGCTTTGGGGTAGAGGATAAGATTGTAATAAGCCGATTCCACCTGAACTGGAAAAGGAATGGGTAGCGTTTCGGAACGAGTTATCAGCACTTGAAGGAGTCCAGATTCGCCGTTGGATCAACACTGACAAAAACAAGAAGATTGAGGTCCATGGGTTTAGTGACGCGTCGGAAAAAGCATACGCGGCAGCCATTTACCTACGTGAACTGGATGGAAACGACAAAACACACATGCATCTGGTAATTTCAAAAACGAAAGTGGCTCCCTTAAAGACAATCACACTACCTAGGTTGGAGCTATGCGGAGCGGTATTGATGGCTGAACTTCTTCATGAAACGGCAAAAATCTTGAAGTTAGAAGCAGCCGATGTCTATGCTTGGACCGACTCAGTCATCACTTTATGCTGGATAAGAGCTGTTCCGTCAAAATGGAAGACCTTCATTGCGAATCGTGTTTCCCAGATCCAGAAGTTAACCAGCAATATCATATGGAAACACATTCCATAGGAGCAAAACCCAGCAGATATAGCATCGCGCGGAGCCTCTCCCTCGGTGATCATCGACAACAAATTATGGTGGGAAGGGCCAGATTTTCTGCGGCATCATTGGGATGCAATCCACCCTGTGCAACCATCTTGCTTGATTACTTCTCAAGAAGCCCGTTCGTTGACCGTCCATCACTGCCTAGAAAACAAAAACAACATTCTCATGAATGAAATTCTAGCAAAATTTTCTACACTTCAACGGTCATTGCGAGTAATTGCCTATTGCTTACGTTTTCGACACAGAAGCAAACACCCGGAACAGTACTCAGGTATTTTAACACCACTGGAGCTGGAAAAGACGCTGACAAGAGTCATATATGCTTAGTGCAAAAGGAAATTTTTTCTGAAGAAGAAGAAAACGACAAAACCAAGGGATACACGTCACTCAATCCGTTTCGAGATGCGGAAGGAATCCTACGAGTTGGTGGGAGACTTTTCAACTCGACCCTACCCTTTCATAAAGAGCACCCCATTCTTCTTAAAAACCACACATTAACGAGACACATTATCGCCGATGCCCACGAAAAAATACTTCACGGCGGTAATCAAAAAATGATTGCCTACATTCGGTTTTGGATTTTTAATCTGAAAAGTGCAGTCAAAAAGCACATTCACGATTGCAACATTTGTTTTAAATTCAGAACCAAACCGTTGGTGCAATTAATGGGCAATCTCCCGAAAGCAAGGACAATGGTTTCGAAACCATTCATTTTTACCGGAGTGGACTATGCTGGACCCATTGACGTAAAAACTTGGAGAGGACGCAAGGCAAAGACATTAAAGGGCTACTTCGCGATATTTGTGTGCATGGCAACAAAAGCCATACACGTCGAACTGGTCAGCGATATGACGACTCAAGCCTTTTTGGCAGCTTTCAGAAGATTGATTGCTCGGAGGGGAATTTGTAAAGAACTGTACAGCGATTGTGGTAGAAACTTCGTAGGAAGCAACAATGAGTTACAACGTCAACTCAAAAAAGCGAAGTTGGATTGGAGAAATGTGGCAGATGTGTTGGTCAACGAAGGCACTAAGTGGAATTTTATCCCCCGGCTTCTCCGCACTTTGGAGGTCTATGGGAAGAGGGGGTGAAGTCTTTGAAATTTCACCTCAAGCGCGTAGCTGGAAACCAGGTTCTGACCTTTGAAGAACTCACCACGCTTCTCGCACAGGTAGAAGCGTGTCTGAACTCTAGACCACTATGTCCACAGTCAGATGATATTGATGACCTTAACACCTTGACACCCGGCCACTTCCTCGTGGGAGAACCACTAATCACACCGCCTCAACCTGAGTACGAGTTAGAAAAAATTTCCCGCCTAGGGCGCTGGAAGAGAGTACAGACTCTGGCCCAATCTTTCTGGAAGCAGTGGAGTAACGAGTACCTCGCCCGACTTCAACAACGACCGAAATGGGTTCGAGAAACAGACACAAAAATAAAGGAAGGCGATCTAGTACTAATTAAAGATGAACGGCTGCCTCCATTGAAATGGAGTCTAGGACGAATTCTTAAACTACACCCGGGATCCGATGATTTGGTACGAGTGGTAACGCTAAAAACCGAAACAAGCAAGTAAAACGACCCATATCAAAAATATGTCCACTACCGAGCAATTCCTTTAGTACAGGATTGCAATAAACGCGACGGGTAAAAGAAAATATTTAAAAAAAGTATTAAATCTTATCATAAATACATATTAATAAATCAACACACATATAATTAAGTCTTAATATAGAAAGGAATCGATTGTGCTGCCAAATGGCCCCTCCTCGACCGTACTCATACCATTGGCACTGCAGGAGCTCGAGGAGGCAATCGTTCCAGAAGGATTCAGTAAGTGAATCAACAACACAAGCCTTAACTTAAGCATACAATAAATCCAACACATATTCATTCAAAAAACATTCATACCAACACTCCACATATGAACTCAACATAAACCAACACCCAAAATTACAAATAAAATTCTTAAAATTGTAAATAATATCCAACTCATAATAAATAATTTCATTTATATTTTTAAATTGATTTAACTTAGCTTACAATACAAAAAATATACAAATGTAAATAATTCAGTGTCAAGGAACAAGACGCAGCAACACTTTTCAAGACACAAAGCATACAGTCCATAAGTCTGCAACACAATTCATCCTTAACATCCCCCAGAAAATCATTCACAAAATTCAAATTCAAACCTACCAATTCATACAAATTTAATTTTCACACACAGCAAAACTTAAAACCCAATTTAATACAATTTATTTTCCTAAATATAAACAATAGTCAAACAAAAATAAATCTTCCGAAACAAAATAAAAACAATCCATTCACAATCCACACCCATACATACACAAAACTACACAAGAAAATAAAAATTTGGAACAATAATATTAGAATTTAATGATAAAAGCACAATGAAATCAATAACAAATCAATAATAATAAATTTACTCACCTGAATTCCTTGCCAATCCACATAAATCCGCCAATGATGCACATTAAATAAAAAAGAAAGCATTTTTTTTTAAAAACAAAACAAGGAATACCTAGTCGATGGATGTCATACATTATTCAAAATTTTCTCTTTCATGGATGTATGTACATATACTCACTCCCACTCACACTCTATCAGTCCAACGATCGCGAAAACAATTAAATTACGCGAAGTTAAACAATAAAAACAAAAAAAACCTCACCTAATTCAAATCAAAAAATAAAAAATAAAACACCGACAAAAAAAGGCCAAAACTGCGAAGTGCAAAAAAAACCAAAACAATTACAAAAAAACAACACCGAAGCGCAACACCACGAATTAAAAATTTCAACTGAACGCGAATTACTGCATTCATCGTAACACAATTTCCGAAAAGGACGCAAATATGCACCGCGACACATTTATCATCATGAGCGCAAACGGCACATCTGATATATGCAATGCAATTTGCGAATATTTTGCATAGTCCGCTTTCATACGTCGCATGTTTCGAAAGATTCAAGTGAGTGCAAAAGGGAGGGATAATGAAACAAAAAATACCCAATTAACCAAATTCCCACTGCCTGTGGGTAGCAATTTCATTGCAAGTTTTTGACATTTCTTTTTCTCCTTCTTCTTTCTTTTCGCATTTGCTTCATTAGTTCTTTCGCTGTGTTACGAGCACAACATTTCAGTATGGCGGATGAACTGAAATGGACCAAAGAATTAACAAGGGGGCTCATTTTCAATTATGAAAGACTGAGCGCCAAAGATGAAATGAAAGAGAACTGTCAAATAACATGCAAACTCAAAGAAGGGGAAAGTCTTCATGTAGAGTTGCTCGCATCACTAAATGACAATTCAAAAGAAAATAACCAGAACATGCGCATTACACACTTGCGACGTATGAAAGCGGACATACCATTTCTTTTATTGTTGTCACAGTTTTACATATATTTTGTATTCATTTCACTAATCACATTTGTCTTTACATGTCGTGAGATGACACTATATACTTGTGAAACGAAACGGGAAAAACTGGAACGTCGGAGACCAACGAGGAATGGAGTCGTCGGAAATTGTATCTCGTGGCGAGTGTTTTACAACGTTAAGCCCTTCTGGCATATTTAATGAATAATACATATATATACTAATAAAGTTGTTCGCTGTAGTTTAAAAGCTACATATCTTTTCATCTTCGTTTTTTTATAATTGCTTGACAGTTTTTCAGAAGTGGGATCTACCATGCCCAAGCTGCGAGGACTTAAAGTGGATGCATTGCGGAAAAAGTGTAGAGACGCCGGTATGTCTGACAAAGGAAACAAAAATGATCTTGTTCAACGTTTAATGGAGGTAGATAGCGAAGATGAATGTACGTCATTGCCCGAAAATTCTATTCTAGTAAATCGAATTAAAGAGCTAGAAAAAGAAATATCGAAATTAAAAACGAATTCAATCGCAGCAGATGCTGATAATTTCCAAGCAGTTATGTCTTGTACAACAAACGTCGACAGACAGTCGCAATCTCCTTTATTCCTTCAGTCACATCATTCGACACAACAGTTTCAGTCATTTACATCGCCATATACATCTGCAAGTGTAGTGACTCATGAGCCGTTTTTGCCATCCATGCAGCCGCATTCGGGAATTAATGTTTCATGTCCATCCGTTCCTGTATCAAATCATGTACATTTTAGCACACAACAGCCGTCTTTTTCTCCGTATGCATTCGCACCAATTTCGTCTGTATTATCATATCCTCACAGTCATGCACATTCATTGCCGTATAGTTCATCTACGCACAGCCAACCGACTCAAAGTAACGTAACGTATTTTCCTTCGAACCAAATGTATACACATACACCGACACAGCCACATTTGCCCTTCGTAACAACTTCAACCGCAAAAACTCCGTTACCTCAAATGTCAACAATGCCGCCGTCAAACCTATTTGGCAATGTACGTGATATTGTCGCGCTTTTACCAGAATTTGATCCATCGTCTGAGAAAACACTAAATTCCGAGCAATTTATACGTCGAGTGGAATCTCTTAAAACCGCATATAAATGGGATGATCAAATTGTGGTATTCGCAGTACAGCAGAAGTTGCAGGGTGCCGCAAAATATTGGGTAGATTCGATTCAGGAGGTTTTCTTAACGTGGTCGAATTTTGCTACGCGGTTTGTTTCGGATTTTCCTTGCATCGAAAACGCAGCCGATGTGCACATAAATATGGCACAAACCCGCCGACAACATAACGAGACACCGCAAGAGTATTACTACAAGATGCTTGCCTTGGGGACAAAGGGATCTCTTCCAGAATCTGCTATCGCTCGACATATAATAAATGGGGTAAGTGAGCCCGATTTAAAAAAGAAGATATCTAATCAATATTTTTTTGTAACGACTTGCTTCGCGATATTAACAACTATTGCAAGCACAACGAAATAAAATCGCCGCTGGAAATATGTACGAAAATATATCCAACAACAACATCGAACTTGTCGACAAAACTCACGATTCCTTTAAATAAAACAGCGCGTAAATCCGATGACAAGGGTACTAAATGTTTCAATTGTTTTAAATACGGACATTATTCCATCAAGTGTCCTGAACCGCAGAGGAGGGAGCGTTGTCAACTTTGTAATCGTACTAACCATCAAACGGCAAATTGTCCAGAGAATAATAAAAAAACATCTAACCAAAAACCTGAAGCAAGAGTAAATAAGATCGAGGAAAATACTCCACCTAAGAAAAACATCGTTGATTTGATTACTAAAGATATAAAAGTTAATGGCATCAGAACTAAATCATTAGTCGATCCCGGAAGTAACCGTAGTCTTATCCGGAAAACGTTCGCTGAGACATTTGGATACCACATTGAATGTTCGATTGTGTTAATGGGATTCGCTGGTGGCCAATATACTTGTAAATCGAAAATCAATGCAAGTTTAGATTTCGACGACAACATCTACGATGTGGAATTACTGTTTGTTGAAGACAGTTTTATTAGTGAGAATGTCCTTCTTGGTAAAGATGCGTTATGTCGGAATGGAAGTCGCCTGATCATCGAAGGTGAAGATTGTTGGATCGAGAATACTGACCAAATACGAAGTGGCAACAATCTGATAGCCGACGAGCTGAGCCAATTAAAGACAACTCTTTCTAACCATCGCAGATGTTTCGCAAAAAGTATAACGGATCTGGGAAAGTGTACCGTAGCTAAAATGGATATCAAAGTCACGACAGATGTGCCCGTCAAAACGAAACCATATAGAATAGCTGAATAGCTTTTGCTAAGCGTACCATCATAGCTGGAATCGTATCGGAGCTGCTCGAAAATGAAATTATTTGCCCATCGGATTCACCATACGCTGCTGGAGTCGTTTTGGTTGATAAAAAGAACGGTGAACACCGTCTCTGCGTGGATTATAGAAGGCTCAACCAAATAACTTTAAAAATTCCATATCCGATGCCAAATATGGAGGAGCAATTTGCTCAACTAGCCGGAAGTAAATTCTTTTCGACATTGGATTTACGTATGGGATATCATCAAATTGAAATCCAGGAATGTTCGAAGAAATACACAGCATTTGTTACCACCGATGGCCATTACGAGTATAACCGAATGCCGTTTGGGCTCGTAAATGCGCCAGCTATTTTCCAAGCCGTAATGGATAAAATATCGTCGAAAATGCAAACTGGGGAAGTGCTTGTGTATTTGGATGATGTTATTATCCCAAGCAAAACGTTTGACGAAGGCCTTTATCGTTTAAATAAATTTCTGTCAGTGTTGGAAGAAAGTGGTCTTACGCTTCGTCTTAACAAGTGCACGTTCATGGCCACTGAGATTAAACACTTGGGTCACGTAGTCAACTCTGAAGGTATTTTTCCTGGAGACGAGAAAACTAGAGCGATACAAAACTTCAAGCGTCCGACGAGTGTGACTGAGGTTCGAAGGTTCCTGGGCCTCACTGGATTTTTCCGGAAGTTCGTTTCTGGCTATTCGCTTATATCAAAACCATTAACTTGTCTGTTGCGAAAATCGGAAAAGGAACAATTCGATTGGAACGATACTCAGGAGCAAGCTTTCGAAAAGCTGATTGAAATTTTGTGCAACAAACCTGTACTGGCACTTTACGATTTTTCTGCGGAACACGAAGTTCATACAGATGCCAGTAGCGTGGGTTTGGCCGGAGTACTACTTCAATCAACGGATGCTCGAAATTGGCAGCCTGTATTTTACTACAGTCGTCACTGTACGGACACTGAAAGCAAGTATCACAGTTATGAACTCGAGGTGCTTGCCGTCGTCGAAACTCTGAATCGATTCCGTGTTTATCTACTGGGAAAACATTTTCGATTGATTACTGACTGTTCCGCAATCACAAAAATGAAAATGACTAAGGAACTAATACCAAAAGTTGCTCGCTGGTGGATGAGGTTATTGGAGTTTGACTTTACAATGTCACATCGTGAAGGAAGTCGTATGTCGCACGTCGATGCTCTAAGCAGATCTCCAGACCAGCCCGCTAGTGAAATGGAACCGGCCGGATTCGTTATGAAGGTAACCGTTGATACAGATAATTGGTTGTTAACTATGCAATTACAGGACGAAAAGCTGCATAATATTATTTCCGTTTTAAATGGTTAATGCAAATCGGATCAAGAACAACAACTGCGAAATGACTATCGTCTCAAGAATCATCGGTTGTACAGAAAAGAAGGTGGTGAACTCAAGTTTGTCGTACCAAAATCAGTTCGTTGGCGTATCGTGAAAATGTACCATGATGATATGGGACATTTTGCATTAGAGAAATCCATTCAACGCGTTAAGAAACTATTTTGGTTTCCGAAGATTCGGAAATACGTGAAGGATTATATAGCTGCTTGCACCCAGTGTTGTTATTTTAAGTCAAGGGGCGGAAAACCTGAAGGGCGTCTACACTACGACGAAGTTTCACCAATTCCTTTTCATTTATTACATATGGACAATCTTGGACCGTTTGTTCGCAGTAAGAGAGGCCATTGCTATGTTTTGGCAATATCTGATGCGTTTAGTAAGTTTTTGCTCGTGAAACCTGTTCGAAACACTAAGACCTCATCGGTTATAAATACCATCAACGAGATGACCAGTTATTTCGGTCTACCTAAGCAGAATGTGACTGATCGAGGAACTGCGTTCACCTCTAAGATTTTCGAAGAGTTTTGCGATCACAACTGCATACATCACATTAAGACAGCGGTGCGAACCCCACGTGCTAACGGGCAAGTGTAAAGGGCAAACCAAACTATTCTTTCGTATATTCGAACATCCGCCAACGATGCCAAGGATTGGGATTTGACTCTGCGTGACCTTCAGTGGACAGTAAATACTCAAATAAATACGACAACGGGATTCAGTCCAAATGAACTCATATTCGACTTCAAGTTAATTGACATCATTCAAAACCGTCTCATCGCCGCAGTAAATGATGACACTAATGCTAATGACAGTTGTATTCCAATATGCGAGAAAAGGAAACAGGCAGTTGTCCGGATGCAAGATGAGAGAGCTAAGTGGAAGGATCGTTTTGACCAAAAACACTCCGAACCTACACGTTATTGTGTGAATGATCTAGTAGTCCTTGAGAATGTATCTGCAGCAACCGGCGAGTCAAGAAAACTAGAACCTAAATTCCGGGGACCGTATATTGTAACTAAGGTGTTAGACAAAAATCGCTATGTAGTTGAAGACATACCGGGAATGCAAGTTACTTCACATAAATTTTGTTCAATCTTTTCCTCAGATAAAATGAAATTGTGGTGCCAGAACTCTCCAGAGCTTGATGACAACGACGAATCTGAAGACGACGAAATCGAGGACGATTCCATGTCAGGATCTGCCGAATTGTGAAACGAAACGGGAAAAACTGGAACGTCGGAGACCAACAAGGAATGGAGTCGTCGGAAATTGTATCTCGTGGAGAGTGTTTTACAACGTTAAGCCCTTCTGGCATATTTAATGAATAATACATATATATACTAATAAAGTTGTTCGCTGTAGTTTAAAAGCTACATATCTTTTCATCTTCGTTTTTTTATAATTGCTTGACATACTTAAGAGAATACATATCAGGGTCGATAATGAGACATCAATTTCAAGTCGAACATCTTGTGAAGATCGTAAAGAAGAAATCCGGCACATTAAGGTCAACCCACAAAATCAAAAGTGAAGATGAAAATTATTTATATATATGTATCATCGTGAACATTGTTCGTTGGGGGGAGAATGTTTGAGCAAATATTTATATATTGTATATTAAACTTAAATATAGAAAACTTATTATAATATTGTTAGCTCTTTGCTTTAATGCAAACGTAACTAAACACAAGTGTGAAGTTTCAAATAAATGTTTAGCAACACATGCAATTTAAGCAACATTTTGTACAGATATACAAACAGTAAGAAACTGAAAATAAAACCGAATTTTATAACGTCTTACAACACCGAACAGAAAACAAGTGGTTTTATTTCCTTACATACTTAAATATATTTTATAAAGTGAAAAACTCTTAACTAATATAATCGAAGGACATTTTCCAACCCACCCAACACATGTCATGTCAAGTCATGTACATATCAACACCATTTCATCTATAACCAAGATGCTAGTTCTAAGTAAGATTGATTATGGAATTTATATTTATGGCAATTGTCCGAAATCAACCCTTAAAATGATAAAACCAACTTACCACCAAGCAGCAAGAAGAAGCATTAACGCTTTCCCTACAACACCAATTAAAAATATTCTGGCAGAAGCAGGACTTCCGAGAGTTGAACAATGAATCGAGGAAATAACTTTAAAACTAGTTGCGAAGTTGGCCTTTTCCAAAAATTCGGTTATTGATAAAGACATTCAAAAATCTATAGGCCCCAAACGCAAAAACGGATCCCGTCTGGAATAAGTACCATCCTCAATAATGCTCAGCAAATGAATCTCCCAATCAAAAGGACACGTAGCACGGCCGCATCTTTCCCTTCATGGCATATAAAATCTGACTCCTTCATAATGACTCTGGCACAATACATCAAAACAACGTATTATACTGCTCATTATTTTCAGAAATCTCATCAGAACTCAAAAATAAAGGATGGAGCTTTATTTTCTTTAATGGATCTAAATCACACGACAGCACCTCATTTGCTGTCACACTTGAAGATGGTTATATATTGAGCATTGGTACTCTCCCTGATACCTCTTCAATATTTACAGCAGAAGCCTTTGCTATCCTACAAGCGACCAAGACAACAACGAGCCGCAGAGGAAATTTTTTATATACTCAGACAGTATATCAGTTTTAAAGGCAATTAGTAACCTAAACAACAATTCCCAACTTATATCTGAAATAAGATATAAAATAATTATGATGCTAAATAAAATAAAATTGATGTGGACCCCTGGCCATGTTAATATTCGAGGAAATGAGGAAGCCGATAATGCTGCGAGCTCTGCAAAAAAATCATCAGTCTACAAATTTAATATATTCACCAAAAAAGACCTTAAAGGAAATATACATACATTTTTAAGAATAAAACAGCAAGTCGAATGGAGCCTATATCACCATCATTATAAGAAAATTAACGTCGATAAATCCCATCCACGGTATCCTACAAATGTATCAAAAATCAAAATCTCCAACTTCGTCCGATTAAGACTTGACTATACCTCAGCTACTCACCAACATCTGTTAAATAAAAATAATCCTCCAATTTGCAACATTTGCAATGTAGCTCTTAATATCACTCACATATTAGAAAATTGCAAAATATTAAAACCTATCATAAAATCTATTTTCAAAAATGTTTCGATCTAAGATATACTTAAGAATCCTAATCCTATAAATATCGAAAATATTAACAAAATTCTCTCTTATCTTATAAATATTTAAGTTTAACTAATTAAAGCCAATAGTCTCCGCAGCTAGGCTCTTTAATTTTTATACTATCTTGTAATTTTAATTACTTGTTAATAAATTATAATAATAATAAATAATAATAGTCTCAAATTCAATACTAGGTAGGTCTTTAGAACATTATTCCATGTAGAGAAAGAGAAAAATGAATAATTAAAATGCAGGTGCTATAAAAGTGCTTTTATTGTAAAATAAAAAGTCAACTATCTAACACTGTTATTATTTTGCACACAGGTGTATATGCACTGCAGATTAATAACGCGAATAATATTTTGGTTGTCAAATTTCAATTACAAAATGTAACGAAATATTCCACTTTTCTCGCCTTTTAATTGTTCTTCCTTTCATACATACCCATACACTCAAACAAAATACCAATCCATGAAAAATTATATAATTTCATGTTGCAGCCGTATGAAAACAAACAGCCAAGTCTTTATAGCGCTTCCCGCAATCCCCTTGCAAATGTTTTCCATATTTGTTGTGCCACTGCTGACAAATTTTGGTGAGAGAAAAAAAACTCTTTCAGTAAACAAAGCGAGAAGGAGAGAAAATAAAAAAGCTTTATATCAGTACAAATGCTTGTGTCGGCTGGACGCCAGATGAGACATCTGTATAGATTTATTATCTGTGCTTGAAGTAAGCATACAGTTCATCGGCTGGTGTGGATTTGGATTTGGCTATAACTGGCAACGTTTGGCTAAAATCGCCAGATAATAATCCAAAGCACCATCAAACAATTTTTGATTTCCACGTAGATCTTTCAATGTTCTGTCCAGAGCTTCTAATGATCTTTTGTGAGCCATGATACACTCATCCCATATAATAAGACTGCATTGTTGCAAAAGTTTGGCCATTCCAGATGACTTTGAAATATTGCATGTGTGTGTTTCGTTAACTTGCATGGTCAATGGCAACTTGAGTGCTGAATGCGCTGTTCGACCGCCATCCAATAGAGTGGCTGCAATGCCAGAAGGAGCAACAGCTAACACAATTTTATTTTGTGGTCGTATTCGTGCTAGAAGCAGTGAAATCAAGTATGTTTTTCCAGTACAACCAGGCGCATCCAATGTATACAATCCACCACCATCATGATCAACAATATTATTGATTGTATCATAGGCAATTCTTTGCTCAGCATTCAATTTTCCAGCGTTTTCTTGAACAAATATATTCTATACATTACGATCATATTGTCGTTCACGTTGCAGATCCTGATTGAATACGGCATGCATTGGACGATTTAGCGTTGCCATTCCCAATTGTGCTAATGCCTTATTTGCCATCATTAAACACATATCTTCGATCAAAATCAATACTTCATTGGAAGCTTCCGGTGTGAAATCCATCTCTTGATTGAAAGTAGTACGACGCACACGATGTAAAATATCTTCTGACATATCGTCTCGATACTTTGTCCATATTTCATTTGGATTGGCTGGAAAACGTGTAGCTAATATGATAGCAAACAATGTCCGTATTTGATTTGGATTGGCTGAAAGTACTCGTAAGTAAGTGTATAATCCCAATGCGCATCATTTTCCAGTAAACGCAATTGCTGGCATGCTTCACGGTATGTCGCACCCACTCTTTGATCATCTGTTGTACTTAAATTTTCAAATGATGTTGGTCCACGAAACTTTGATCAATAACAAACGCAAATAAAAACACTCAGCATTGTTCGGATGAACTGTGTAAATACGACCTAATGAATCTCTTGAAAATAAATTTGGATGGCCTTCTTTTCGACACATTCCATTTAAAATATGTTGGCACTTCAGCATATAGCAACGTTTGAGCAAATGTATCATTTTGACACAATTTGAAAAAAGCAGTCAATATGGTATCTGGTTGTGCTGCTGCTTTAATTTATTTTAATTTATTTATTTATTGTTGCAGAATATTTATACACTATATCCTTAACTAAATTGCACAAATTAGAGAGTTATGGTATGAATCTATATTACTACTGATATAATTACAATATTTTAAACAAGCAAACAAAATCTTGAAGGAAAAGCTACAAAAAACCTTCATTAAAATAAATAATTAAACAAGAACAAAAAAAATAATAATAATAAATGAATAAATAAATAAATATATATATATATATATATATATATATATATATATATAAGAACAATTAATATATAAACAAGTAAATAGAACAGAAAACAAAATGAATAAATACAAATCAAACAAATAAATAAATAAATTAGTAAAATTAATATCACTGAATCAGTCTTATTTTAAATAATGGTGAAATAAACTATAAAGCTAGGTCTGATATTAAAGCGTTATCAGACGACATGCAAGACATAATATAATGTTCATTAAGCTTAGAAATTCTCTTTGATACCATTTCGATATTTGCAATGGCGTGTAGCTCAACTGTTGAAAAAGACCATGGAAGCTTAAGGATAGTTTTTAAGTCCTTATTTTGAGCTATGTATTTGAAGTTTCCGAATATGACTAGCGGCACATTTTCCCCATGCTGGTGACCCATAAAACATAATTCCTTGAAAAACAACTTTAAAAATCAGGAGTTTATTTTCATTACTAAGTTTAGATTTGCGATTAATAAATGGATAAAGAGTTCTGATAGTTATGTTAATCTCCTTCTACCGCGAGCATCGAATTTGTCGAGTTGTAGAGGCTGAGTAGGGTCAATGAATCTTGAGAAGAAATTCTCCAGACGAGTCCTGAAACCAAAGGATGCTCACCCCCCTTCCCAAACTCCCAAAGCACTCCCTCCTACCCCTGTGCTGGATCAAGGTGTCATATGACCCGTGCTGAAGATCAACCTGGCTGAGGGCCCAGTATCTCCAAAAATAGCTCAGTCGCGAACGGAGTATTCGGATACCTGGCGACCTCCGGATTAGCTAGCCTTATCTGTATACAGCGGATCTCTGTACAGTTGGACACCCCTTTCTCCGCTACTCGTGGGACCATTCATGGAAAAAACCAAGAAAACAAAAACCGAGGCCGGTACTCCTTCAATACCGGGCGGTGGAACGGTGACTACACCGACTACCGGCAAGGCTCCTACATTGCCGAGAGGAGGCAAAACTGTGGCAGGCCATGGTGCGCCATCCTCTAAAGGCAAACGGAACGAGCCAAAAAATAAGAATTCAGGAAGTGTTAAGACTGTGGCAAGCCATGGTCCTATCACTTCCTCCACCCCTAGCAGCAGCAAGTTTGTGGCAGGCCATGGATTTGTCGCTGCTACCAAAACTCCTTCAGGGAGTGTTAAGGCTGTGGCAAGCCATGGTCCTATCACTTCCTCCGCCCCTAGCAGCAGCAAGTTTGTGGCATCCCACGGACTTGTCGCTGCTACCAAAACTCCTCCCTCCAAGGAGGAATCTGGAGCTCAGCCGCAACGGCAAACTCCATCTAAGGCGCTCTATATAAGACGTCGGAATGCTTCACGCATCATCAAAACCTTCGGATCCATTCCGGAGGTTGAGAGAAGTGCGGAAATAAAGAGCAAGGTTGAGTGGGCTAAAAACATCCTAAAAGACGGATATCCCACTGCTTCCACTGCTTCCACTGCTCCCAATACGCCAAAAGACTCCTCTAAGCGCCAGAGATCGTTGGGGGAAACCGTACTGGTTTCCAAGAGGCGCAAAACACATAGTTCTACAAACCCTGGGCCATCCAACAGCAGATCTCTGAGGTCTTACAACGAAGTCCTAAAGGACGCATTGGTGATCGCGGTGATCGACAGGAGCAATACCGACGGTTCCATCACCACGGAACGGTGGCAACTGGTCAAGCTGAAGCTCTCGAGCAACTTCTTGGCCATCATGCGGGTAAACCCCGGACCACCTCCTATCACAAGCGACGCTGGCTGGCAGCAAGGCCATGTCAAGCTCATCGCTTGTTCAAACCAGAGATCTCTCGATCTCTTTACCAAGGCCATCGATGGTTTAGGAGAGATTTGACCAGGTGCAAAACCCGAGGTCGTATCTAAGGAAGACATTCCTAGTAGACCTTGAACTCGTACCTGGATTACAGCCGAACCCTCCTCTCCAGAAAGTATTCTGGAAATCATCCGGCTCAGCAACCCGACTCTTCCGACTCATGACTGGAAAGTCGCGAAACTGGAGGAACTAAGGGGTTCTTATAGATGCGCGTTAATTGTGATCAATAAGGAATCCCTTAATCCTCTGGCACAGACGAAAGGCATGATTCGGTTCGGATTCGAGTCCATTCATTTAAGGGTATACAAAAAGGATGAGCTATATGCTGATAAGCAACCTCCTCCTCCTTTAGTACCTGACATCACAACCTCGTATCTTGGAGCGTCGATATCCTTTCCAGAATTGGATAGCGACGACTCCAATCTGTCCGAGGTGACTATCAAGCCGTCGGTCTCCTCTTCTAACACACTGTCGGAAATGGAAACCGATGACGAAGCAATTAGAGGTCCTACACGATCAGTGATAGAAGATGAGCTCTTGGGCACATCTTCAGAATCGGAGGACCTCAACAACACCGTGGTGGAGGCAACTCTTCAGAACTGTAGCAATTATACGGTTTCTCCAGATTAATCTCCACCACTCAAAACAGGCTTCGGCCGCACACATTCTGCGTCTTTCTAAAAACGCAGAAGACATAATCCTAATCCAGGAACCATGGATTGTAGAAGGCGTGGTTGGTGGACTTACGACACCCACGTACGCTCCGCTCTATACAAGAGACAAAGGTAAGTCTAGAACTTGTGTATTAGTGAAACGTAGCCTTAATGTATTTCTACTTCCCAACCTCTGCCAGTGGCTCCTACTGGCCGGCATCGGCTTACCTTGGCCACGACCATGAGGGTCCTCTCCCTAGAAAGGGTGGTACTGGAAGCTGGAAGGCAAAAAATTGGCCTCATAATCGGATGCGACACTAACGCACATCACACGGTATGGGGCAGTACCGACATCAATTTTTTGATTTTGCGGCCCGGGTCAATCCCGGACAGATTTATTGAGCTTATTGCAAGCAAACATATACTTAAAACTAACATTTTCACTTAAAAACTAAAGGGTGGGAGCGGTTAAAGAAAATAAGGACGTGAGGCATAGGTGGAAATAAGTATCTTCTTGAGGGAGAGTTTGCTGAGATGGTAGTCGAAGAGAGGCAGTACATCGTTAACTTCGCGAAGCATCCTAGACATTGGCTCCAGGTGTCCGTAATTCGTTCTGTGAAGATTGAGCCGGAAAAGTGGCACAGACCTAAGATTGCGGGGATTGGTGTTAAAAGAAATAATTTGAAGTAAGGAAGGACAGTCGATATTACCTACTAAAATTTGATGAATAAAGAGAATGTCGGCAACTTTTCAGCGTATAGAAAGGGGTTGTAAATTTATAAGTTTCAGCCGGTCAGTGTAAGGTGGTAAGTTTTGGCTATCATCCCAGGGAAGACCACGTAAAGCAAAGCGTAAAAACCTGCGTTGAACAGCTTCTATCCGGAGGATGTGAGTTCTGTGGTAGGGTGACCAAACTTGGCTGGCATATTCCAGAAGAGGCCTAACAAAAGTTATGTAAAGAGATTTGGTAACATAAGGATTGGAAAACTCCTTAGACCAGCGCTTGATAAAACCAAGGGCAGAGTTGGCTTTTTTTATTATACTATCAATGTGAGAACGGAAATTGAGTTCCTTGTCGCAGATAACACCTAAATCACGCATCTCATTCACTAAGGGAACAGGCAGATTAAAGATTAGATAGCAACGAGGTGAAGTAGGAAGGCGTTTACGGGTATATGTTATAGCCTGACACTTATTGACGTTAAGCTCAAGAAAATTCTTCTGACACCAAGTACAAAACCTGTCTAGATCTTGCTGCAGAAGTAGGCTGTCTGAGGAAGATGATATATATCTAAATATTTTCATATCATCTGCGTAAACAGATATGTATGAATTTTTAATGATACAAGCAACATCATTAATGGTCAGAATAAATAATAAGGGACCAAGGTGGCTGCCTTGGGGGACACCAGAGGAGGCTTTAATTGGGTCAGAAACCATGGACCTAAATAGAACATAGTAAAGTCGTTCATTTAAATAGGATTGAACCCAAGTTATAAAGTTTATCTGGAAACCAAGAGCCTTTAATTTTAGAAGGATTATGTCATGAGCAATTCTATCAAAGGCTTTGCTGAAATCGGTGGCAATCACATCAACTTCATTTCTAGATTCCAGTGCACATAAAGTGCTTGATACGAATTCCGTTAAGTTGGTGGTCGTAGATCTGCCTTTGAAAAATCCGTGCTGGTTTGGGGAAACAATAGATTTACAATGGAAAAGCATTATGTCATAGATAATGCTCTCAAAAAGCTTAGGTATGCAGGACAACTTAGCAATTGGTCGATAGTTGGAAATATCGTCTTTTCTACCTTTTTTATGTAGGGGAATAATAAACGACCTTTTCCAGGTTGATGGAAATAATCCCTGGGTGATAGAAAGCTGAAAGAGAGCTGTAAGAGGTTGGGCTAGATGCATTTGACATTTCTTTAAAAATATAGGGGGGAGGTCATCAGGGCCAGCAGAATAATCATCTTTGAGTTTTATTATTTTATCTCTAACTTGCTCTAAGGTTATAGACACCGATTCCAAAGTTGTTTGTGGGCTGCTGTTTAAGTAGGAAAAGTAAGAATGGTCTGGCTCTTGTGAATGGATGGCGAACGCTTGGCCAAAAAAGATTGCGAAGAGATTTGCAATAATTTGGGGATCGCCCGAGGACCTATCAAGAAAATTTAGGGATGATGGATAGTTATCCGATTTGCTTTTAGTTTTGATGAACTGAATTTAAACCATTCGGTTTAAATAGTTGTTATAGAGAGTTTGGCAAAGTACAGAGAAATTAATTTGGGCAGACTGGTAGTAGAAGAAATCGGTGTCAGAACGCGATTTTAAGTAAGAATACCAGAGTTTATTTCTCTTGTTACGAAGAGATCGCAGCTCTTTATTATACCAGGGTGGTGACGATGAGGGATTCCTTTTGGGTAAAAAAGGCACAGATTGGGAGAGACATTTTAAAATTTCGGTATAAAAGGATGCAAGAGCATCGTTAACTGTAAGGTTAGGGTTATTGTAGAGAAAGTTAAAATTGACCATACTGAGGAGGTTGTTCAGCTTGGCGTAGTTAGCCCTATGGAAATTAAAACTGTAAGAATATTCATAGGAAACGGGATTAAGACCATTGTCATATGTCAGCGTAAGAGAAAGGGGAGGGTGGTAACTATCCAACTTAGAAAGCAGATGTTTACTTTCTAAAACGACGCAGTTATCTGTATCAGTGGCGAAGACTAGGTCGAGTTGTCTGCCGATGTTATTGGTGACACCACTTAATTGATATAGACCAGAGTCAGTTAGGCAGTCAATGAAAAGATTCTCTTTATCAGAGGTAGGATTTGTTGCAGTATAGTAGCACTGATCAGTCTGAGTCCATAGAAGTTTAGGTAGATTAAAATCACCTAAAAAAATAACAACGTCATTGGGATCAGCAGCATTAAAAATGCAGTCGATTGCATCAACAGCTAGCTGGTAACCTTGAATTGGTTGAGAGGGGCGAATATAGCAGCAACAAATATATAGGTTGCGTTTGCAAATAGGAATTCTAGCGCAAACGAATTCGAAGAATGCAGTGGACGATTTTTTAAAGGGTCTAGACTCGAGACGAGAGTGTATAGCTAGAAGTACACCACGGCCATATAAATTCTCCTCTTTATCTAGACCATCGTCACGGTGTAAATCGAAGTCTTGGGAAAATAATTCATTATTCTTAATATCAGGGGTGAGATTGGTTTCTGTGAGGGCAAAGATGTCGTATGGCAGAATCTGCGAATTAAGATATATAGCAGAAATCTTAGTTCTTAATCCTCTTACGTTTTGATAATACAGGGACAGATATTTGGGAGGCTTCGGCAAAGAATTGAGTGGAGGGTTAGGAGCGATGGTAGTTTTTGAAACTAGACCGTGTTCTCTGGAGGTGTAGTATCCGTTTGGAACTAACATGATAGAGGTGAGTCACTTTTAGACTATATTTTAAGTACTAACATCTTAATTTGTAATATTAGCAATGAGCCCACTTTTATAACTAGAAACCGACAAGAAGTGATAGATATTACTCTTGTCTCCGACAGCATCACGCTAACAAACCGGACGGTATCGTCTGAACACTCCTTTTCAGACCATAGATACATCCAATTCAGTCTGAGTGATGCTCCCCCCAGCCAACCAGCTTTCCGGAATTACCGGAAAACTGATTGACCAAAATAGAGAGGAATACTGTCAAAAACGTTATCCTCTGAACTGTCAAGTCCCCCGCGTGGCACCAATGAGCTTGACATGAAAGTCAGGGAATTTACTCTGGCTCTCAATCAGGCTATGGCCGCTTCCTGCCCTCTTATTATTCAACCAAGAGGCAAGAAAAAGCCACATTGGTGGACATCGGCACTGGGACTGCTCAGAAACGCCTGCAGAAAACTTTTCAACGCAGCAAAAATCACAAGAAAAGTGAGCGACTGGGACTCATATAAAGAATCCCTCAAATTATACAAAAAAGAACTGAGGAAGGCTAAGCGACAATCCTGGAGATCATTCTGTGACAAAATTACAGAAACCTCTGAGGCATCGCGGCTAAGAAAACTCCTCTCCACAAATCCTATGATGCCTAGCTGTTTGAAAAATACCGATGGCTCTTGGACAACCTCAAGTGATGAATCACTCAACCTGCTTCTGGACACCAACTTTCCAGGTAGCTCCCAACTCGCGGCCAGTAGCAGCCCAAACAGGCCTTCTGCAACCGTGACCAAAATTCATGGTCTGATTACGAGAGACAAACTGCTCTGGGCGCTGCATGGCTTCAAACCATACAAGTCTGCTGGTCCGGAGGGTATAATAGAACAGTGTTAGAAAATATTATGAGGAACTGTGTAGAAGTTATCCACATTCCACTGTTATGGAGAGAAGTCAATGTAGTATTCATTCCCAAAGCTGAAAAATGTTCTCATGTAGTCCCAAAGGACCTCAGACCTATAAGTCTATCATCATTCCTTCTGAAAACTTTAGAACGACTGATTGATATCCATATTCGAGCTAAAGTTGATCCAAGACTTCTGTCTACGGCTCAACATGCCTACTGTAAAGGAAAGTCGGTGGAAACGGCTTTGCACTCTCTGACTAGCCACATCGAACGATCCCTACAATATAAGGAGTACACAATGGTTGCTTTCCTAGACATAGAGGGCGTCTTTAACAACGTCAACACATCCGCAATCACGACTGCGCTGTCAACTCTGCAGGTAGACTACTCACTTGGGGAGTTGATCGGTCTAATGCTAAAAAGCAGGATAATCAACTCCAAACTGGGCGAGACTTGTGCTAAAAGATATGTAAGTAGAGGTACGCCACAAGGCGGTGTACTCTCTCCCTTCTCTGGAACTTAGTAGTTAACGAACTACTGATATACCTGGAAGCGGGTGGTAGCAGAGTGATTGCCTATGCGGATGACGTTGCCATAGTCGTCTAAGGAAAACATCTTAATACCATTAAAGAACTCCTCCAAGTAAATCTCAACAGATTAACCCGCTGGGCAGATCGCTGTGGATTGGGAATAAACCCCCATAAAACTGATCTTGTCCTCTTTTCTAGGAAATATAAAATTCCAATCATAGACCCTCCTTCAATAAACGGTACCAGTTTAGTTTTCTCCGATACAGCAAAATATCTGGGTCTCATTTTTGACAAGAAACTAAACTGGAAACCTAACATTCAAGAAAGAGTCAATAAAGCTACAATAGCTTTATTCTCCTGCAAGAAAGCCATTGGGAACAAATGGGGCCTTCAACCTCGCATAACCCACTGGCTATACATCTCGGTCATAAGACCGATACTCACTTACGGGGTGGTTGTCTGGTGGACGGCCTTGGAAAATGCAGTCAACTGCACTAAACTAAGCAGAGTCCAAAGAACAGCATGTCTATGCACAAGCGGAGCCTTGCGGTCTACCCCCTCTGCGGCATTAGATATTCTGCTTCACTTGACACCCCTCGACATTTTTAGCAAGCAAATAGCTGCGACTGCAGCTATTCGCCTTAAAGCGACTAAACAGTGGACAAATAATTCATTTGGCCACGCCAACATTCTTAATACATTAGGAATCCTCACAGAGAACACCGATTACACCATACCTGAACTTTGGTTTGACAAAAACTTCCATGTAAGCTTCCCCTCTAGATCATTCTGGGAGGAGGATGCTTTCATGGAGGACAAGTCAATCCATCTCTACACAGATGGATCTAAAACCGACAGCGGAGTTGGTGGCGGTGTTTTCTCAGATAAGCTTAACCTAAGCCTCTCTTTCCGCCTTCCAAATCACTGTAGCGTGTTCCAGGCGGAAATTTTGGCGATTAAAGAAGCTCTGTCCTGGCTGAAGAAAAACGTGATATCTGCAAAGGATATCCGCATATTTTCGGATAGTCAGGCCGCCATCAAGTCCCTGGACTCGGTCTCATTGTGTTCTAAAACTGCCCTTGAATGCCGATCATCTCTCATGGAGATGGCAGAGCAGTTCAACATTCACCTCTGTTGGGTGCCGGGCCACAGAGACATTCCAGGGAACTGCAGAGCCGATGAACTCGCCAAAATTGGAACCACTCTACCTATCCTACCAGACAAAGGTAGTATAGGTATACCAATCGCTACGTGCAAACTAACACTAAAGCTAGATGCCAATAAAAGTACAGACCTTAGGTGGACTGCTGGACAAACATGTCTAGCGACAAAACAGATCTGGCCAAAGCTGGATCTGAGTCGATCTAAGTGTCTGATCCTCTTAGAAAGGAAACATCTCAGCGCCATAATAGGTGTCATTACCGGACACTGCCTCATAGGCAAGCACGCAAGAAGGCTTGGCGCTTTTACTAATGATTTCTGTAGAAGCTGCATGGACGAGGAAGAGGAGGAGACAATCCCCCACCTACTCTGCACATGCCCAGCTCTCTCCCAGAGAAGGAAGCTTCATCTAGGAGCTTTCTGCTACAACGACCTAAACGATCTAGAAAAAATAGACGTTAACAGTCTCCTACGCTTTATTATAAGCTCAAACTGGTTCCAGTAGTAAGAAGATCATAGATCCACGTGGCATCACAATGGGCCTATAGGCCTAAGTGGGTTGGTATTTCCAACAGCCACTCTTACCTAACCTATTAATTATTACCTATGTTAATCTTTTTAATTATTTCCTGTATATGCATTCCAAAAGTTAAGGTTTTGTCTAGGTGCACACCAATGTATTTTGCACTTGAACACCATTCAGTGCTTAAACCATTTACTTGCAGTTTGTTGCGTGGCAAGAAACAGGCTTTTCTTTTTCGAGTGAAAAAGATAACCTGTGACTTTGAAGCATTTATTCTAATCTTGAATGATATACAGTGCAGATTGCAGGTTAGTTTCAATGTTAAAACCAACTGAATCTGATGAAAAGATGCAAGTGTCATCGGCGAAAATTGCTTTTTCGCAGTTTGTTAAACATGGGAAGTCGTAGGTAGATATAGTATACAAGATTGGGCCCAGCACTGATCCTTGAGGCATACCTGCTGAAATGTTATAAATAACGGAGTCCCAACTATTAATTGAGACCTTGAATTTCCTTTCAGACAGAAATGATTCGATATTTCTGATTAAGTACATTGGAAAATTAAGTCGCAAAAGCTTGTGTAATAAAGCATCATGCCAAACTGTATCAAATGCTTTCTCAACGTCAAGAAGTACCATTCCTGTACTTTTTCCTCTCCTAAAGTTATTTCTAACGTGTTTAGTTATTCTATGTACTTGATGGACTGTACTTTGATGAGCCCTAAAACCAAATTGTTCAGGTGGTAGAATGTCATTTCTTGTTAATTGAGAAACAAGTCTATTCTTTAATAATGTCTCAAAGCATTTGCTTAGAGAGCTTAAAAAACTTATTGGCCTATAATTGCTAGGCATGTTTGCAGTTTTACCGGCTTTAAAATTGGTATAATTTTAGTTCTTTCCCAAGCATTAGAAAATTTGACTTCAGACAGCAGTTAAATAGAATTTGTAAAAATTTTATTCCTGATTTAGGCAAGTTCTTAAGGTTTACATTTTTAATGTGATCAAAGCCTGCAGATTTTCTTTTTTTGAGGTTTAAAAGAACATCTTTGACTTCTTCAAATGTAACCTCTTCCTGAGTACCATTTGAAGGACTTGAATTAATTATATTGATTGAGTCACTGACCACTGATTCAACTGTGCTATTACAAGGAATACCGCTAGTTACCAATTGGTTATCATAGAAAGTTTCTGCCAGGACATTAGCTCGGTGCTAGAAATTATTACATTGTTTCCTACTTTAAGAGCTGGAATGTGCATGTTTTTCTTTTTAATTATTTTGACCACGTTCCAAAATGGTTTACTTCCTTTGTCTAAACTTTGAAGTTTCTGATTCCAAGATCGGTTTCTATAAGTTAAAATTGAATCTTTTACTGCCTTAACTTCAGAATTATAGAAAGGCTCTCTTATTCTTATCCATTTACTTCGATTACTATTACCAACTTAACCATGTTTCAGACACTAAACCTACAGCAATATTATGCTTAATAAGAAAATTAAAAAAATCCATAGATTTGCATCGAATGCTTCGAGCATTCCAACATACATATAATGTTCATGGCTGTTCTATTCATAGCTTATTATAATAAATGTACTTAATCGCTAATTATGCAATTGTTTGAACTGCTTTTGCATTTCCCCAACAAAGTTATCATCTCCGCAGTAAGCTTGATTTCTTCCAATAAAAAAAGACCACTGGTGTTATCATCAGCAGCAACATTGTTTATCGACCATGCACCACAGTCTGTGGGAACAGGGACAGGGACGGAAACAGGTTTTACAAACATGTGCGCCCGCTGATGAGTTGGGAGCGGTGGGAAGTCGGAGGGGTTTGGTTCGTATGGCTGGTGCATCTTTTTGACAACTTAAGTTTGACGCTTATTCTTTGTAGAAAGCTTTTCTCTCATATCGAAAAAGCTTTTACGGCTCAAATATGGGAGGTCAGTGGACTTGTGTGTTGCAGTGCAGTTTGCACATTTGATGTTGGAAGATTTGCATTTACTTGTTTCATGGTTTTCGGAACAGATCGCGAATTACATACGGCACCACGGGTCAAACACCCTAAGACGACACCATAAAACATTTCCCACAGATGAACTTAATTATTAAATTAAAATAAAGTAAATTTGAGACACCCATCCGGTGCAATTTTGTAAACCTTTCAATTTTAATGTAGACACCCATCCGGTGCAATTCGTAGAACTTGACAAATGCATTTTCAACTATGTCAGCAAATACAGTTTCACCTGTACAAACCAATGTAAAAATTTCAAAATTAAAAGTCAGTAATAAAGTTGCATTCACAGAAAGAAGTATTCTATTTTTTTTCTTTCAATCGTTCCCCACGACCATAATTCGCGCAGTGGGTCTTGGTGTGAAAATTTTTTTCTCCATGCCCGAACATTTGGCAATTGAACATCTGTATAATTTTGCTTTCGACGCCGTGCAAAATCCCACTTCACCTGTGTTCTGAATATGGATGGTATGTTTTTTTTTTAAATCTGCAAGCCTAATCGAGCCACGTTCTAGGAAAACTATATAGATAACATCACTGAAATGTTCATGCTGTTTTTTTATAAGTTTAACATTTTCACATTTTAAGCCAAGTGTGTTTAGTTCTTTTTTCAAGTGTGCAATTTTCATTTCGTCAAGCCCAAAAAGAACAACTTTAAATGACCTTAATGTTGGAAGGTCATGTGTAAAAACTTGCCAATTTTTGATTTCAATGTAGAAGATAGAGTTTCATGATATTCACATTTGTCGCAGATTATTTTTATGCAGATTAAGATTTTTTTAATACAGTAATCTTTGACTTTGATTTCGTTCAGCAAGGAGTGAACACTTTCAGATGATTTATGCAAAACGCAAATGGAAGGAAACTTATTTTTTTTAATTGGTGGAGTAGTTAACACTGGTTCACACTCAATATTGTTGTCCGAGTCCGGAAGGCATTGCAAGGAGGTAAAACGCCCAAACCTATAGTTTTGGTCATCCGCACTCATTTTCCGATTTTTAATGTTGAAAGACAAATTAATGTCTTCAACTAAAGTTGGTGAACGATTACGTTTGCGAATTTTAGTCTCTTGGAATGTACCGCACAGAAAAAAAACGTCTGATTAGATCAAAGAGCCGATTAGTACTGTTGTGCTGCTGCTCTTCGCGATGCATTTGCTTCCGTAAAATACACACGTTGGCCATTTTGGAGATGGACTGCCAAATGAACAACTGTAGGATGTCTTTCATGAATTTGGAATGCAAAAATTCGCCATATCGCCTGGTTACTACTTATATAGCGCCCCATTTGATATTGATGTATTTCATCGTTCCGATGTATTTGCAAATGTATTTAATCGATATGACCGAATTGCAATAATCAACGTTGATATGGGCTTTGAGAATTTTTGACAATAATGGCGAATATGAAACAATCCAACGATTACCAACTTCAGCGTCCACATTTCCCACATTGATAACTGTTGATCTACTGTTGTCATCAGTTGGGCGACGACGATACAGTGGATAGCCATCATTGCCTGCAACAGTGTCCGAAACCAGTACTCTTGGATACCGTTTCGTACACTTTCCATCAATCATACATGGTGAATTCGGATTATGTTCGCCAAATGGTCCGTGAAGCATATTGTTTACGACATCATCAAACAAATCTGGATCAGTTGCTTGATCAGGTATTTCTGCTGATATGATACTATCGATTTCTTCTGGTCTGATTTTATTCACCAGCCAAATCAAAATATGAGAATGTGGCAGGCCTCTCTTTTGCAATTCAACAGAATACATCCAACAACGCACTTCCCAAAATACTTGAACTTTGACATCAAAGATTTAAATTTTTGCTTAAATATGCGTGTTGTTATATCGTGAAAATCTTTCTTCGTTTGGCCGTTGAACAAATGATCTTTGATTTCATCCCATTGCGGATTAGATGTGAATGTAATAAATAGATCAAGTCGTCAATAAGATAGCACATATGTCATTGCATCTTGGGCACATTTGTGCATATGGCGCGGGCTCCCAGTGTATGTAGCTGGTAGAATTACCATTCTACCTACATCAGCTGCATTGCCATCATTGTTAATCGCATCGCGTAGACGAATATATTCTTCGGAATGAAATTTGGGTTGATTGTATCTGATGAAATTTAATCGTTCCGTTTCGATTTTTGCATACATATCAACTTCATATTGATGGAACAGCGCAAAATATGATTATATTCATTTTCATGAATCATCAATCGATTCGCATAGTGTTCATAGTTTTCTTCATTTCTTGCAACTCGTGCAGCTTGACGTGTGCGCCGGCCAATACGAAAACTATAATTTTGAAAAATTCAAAAAAAAAAAAAACCAAACATTGACATGAGAAATCAAAAATAAATAAAAAACTTTAAAAAATCACATATGTTATGTGCAACGGTAAACTGTATGCAACAGTATATAAGAAAGTTGTTCAAATATCTGGTACACAGCTAAGAAAACGCATATTTTTGAATTTCGTGTCTCTCAATTTATGATCCCACGCTATTTTTTTCACGAAGCCATGAATGAAAACAAATCGTTAATAAACGATAGTCTAAACGATTACCAAAAACATCCCGTAATTTTTCATGAATTGGTATTTTGTTTGAGCGTATGGGTGTGTATGTAAGAAAGAACAATTCAAAAGTGGGAAAAGTCGAATATTTCTTTACATTTTGTAATTGGAGTTTGACGAGCAAAATATTATTCGTGTTATTAATATGCAGTGCATGTAAATAATAAGTAATTGAATTGAATTGAAGTGATAATTAAAGTGCACAGGTTAATCTATAAAATAGGTATCTATTTTTATTTCAATATACCTTATCCATATATGTATTACTTGATATGTATATGTACATATATCCACTAAATTTTTATATAAAGCAACTAGCGTTTAGGTGCAGGTATTACATTACATATATTTATATATATGTATATATATATATGCATATATGTGTTGATTTTCGTAATACAATTTGAGCTGTTTTGCTCCTATTATAACTAATAAGATTTTTATGTTAATCACAAACTACCTACATATCTACATATTTCTAAAAGCTGAAAAGTAGGTATACACATCTATATCTGAACAACAATAAAAATGTCCTGGAGGAGAACAAAGTGCGCAATAGCACATTGCTGTGCAACCGAAAATGAGTTTTCGGATATGAAATTATTTCGTTTCCCTAAAAAAGGCACTGTGAAATATGATGAATGGTTAGCCTTGACGGAGGAGTCTCGTGAACATATAAAATGCCTTAAAAAACCTTACATTTGCAGCAAACATTTTGAAAATGCCTTTTTGTGAAAAAAATATTTAAAAACAAACGCTTTCCCTCTCTCTTTTTAAAACAAAGCGAGAGTGTTCAGTGAACTCTGAAGACGGTTCTGTTTACTTGGATCCAGTCAAAGTTCAGATTACTTATCAAAATTATAAAGATTTAAAACTGAGTTCGAGTGAACCTACAATAGGGGAACTAAATTTGTCTTCTAAAAATTTATTAAGGACAAAATTCAATGATCACATTGAATTTGCTTGCGCCAATTGTGAGGCTCATGTAAAAAGGCAATCTTTTTACATTAGGAGAATTGGAAAGCTCAAGAAATTGAACAATGTCTTGAGAATAACTACTCGTATTAAAGAAAATCGAAACCAAATTTATTAAATAAAATTCGTCGTTTAAAAGACGACAAGAAAAGGCTACAAGCGCGTGAAAAGCAAAACTTTCAAGGGGAAAATCGATTCATTGCTTGGTATTCATCAAAATGCTATGACATTTTCGAAGCTCATCTTATCACAGGGTAAAAATAAATACACCGAAGAGGAGAAATGGATTTCGCAGTGCATCGTTTTTCGTTCAGCTGCCGGATACAACTTTTTGCGGGATCAACTTGAGATACACTTGCCGCATCCATCTTCATTGCACAGGTGGATTAAAATTAAAAGTCTGTCCCCTGGCTTAAATAGAAATGTTATGCAGGAAATTAAGGAAATAATGGTTATATTTGACGAGATGAGCCTTCAGACAGATCTAACCTACAATAAATTTAAAGATGAAATTGAAGGTTTTGTTGATTACGGAAGAAATCAAAGATATAATTCATACGCTAAGTCTGCATACGTCTTTATGACTCGGAGCATATGTGTAAATTTTAAGCAAGTTTTATATCACGTCGTCTGTCCGAGCAATATACCCACCAAAGAACTTGAAGTTGAGGTATATAACTGCCTTGATATATGCGCAGAGCTGAAATTCATACGATAAGTCTGCATGCGTCTTTATGATTCGGAGCATATGTGGAAATTTTAAGCAAGTTTTATATCCGTCGTCTGTCCTAGCAATATACCCACCAAAGAACTTGAAGTTGAGGTATATAACTGCCTTGATATATGCGCAGAGCTGAAATTAAATGTAAGAGCTATTTGCTGTTATCAAGGACCCACTAATCGTAGTTTATATAGTACGCTTAGTATAAATGAAAAAACCTTAAGCTTTATTTACAAAAACAAATCCATATATGGAATGTATGATATCCCGCATCTTTTGAAAAGTATTCGAAACAACTTAGTAAAATACAATTTACCACTTTTGATGGAATTGTTAGTTGGAAGGTAATTGAATACCTTTATAACACAGAAAAAAAATAATACTACCAAAATATGCCCAAGACTGACAGCGGCACATATTGACCCTACTGAATTTCAAAAGATAAACGTGAAGCTAGCTGCACAGGTTCTAAGCAGATCTGTATCCTGTGGAATTGAAGCTTTAATAAAACTGAAAAAATTCCCAGGCCATATAGCGAGATTTGCGAAACCGACAGCTGAATTTATTAAAAAAATAGATCGCCTTTTCGATCTTTTAAATGGAAAACCAGCTCTTGTGCGGAATGATAAAGATATCCATATTATAATAGAAATGAAGGATTATATAATAAATATTAAACCCATTAACTCAACAAATAGATCATTCTGTTTCAAAGGTTTAGCTCTAACTATAGGGAGCGTTTTAAGAATAAGGGAAACGTTATTCATGAATCTTGATGATTTATATTGCGTTTATGTAAATAAATTTAATCAAGATCCATTAGAAAACTTATTTGGCAAAATCAGAGCGCGGAACATAAATAAAAGTAACCCCAGTGTTGCTGAATTTAGCTCATTGATAGCCAAAGTTATACAAAGTTATATCGATTAAATTTATTTTTAAATCGAAATGTTGCAATTGCGAGGAAGATGATTCGGAATACTTGCAGGTGAATTGGAACGCCGTTTTGCAGAATGATACAGAGGAGCAAACAGTGCTAATGAGAAAATCGGGAAATTGGTATAGCGCTCATGTACATACGTATATCTTCAACCCCATAACATGTATTAACCCTTAACACCTCGTGCTTCAAATATCAACCACTTTTGTAGTGTGGTGCAACGTCATACCCACCCCCTCCAGCACGTTCACATCACGGACCATCGATCTCATGATCTTCAAAATTATATTCCCCCCATTTAATTTAGATTGCATAACAAGTTACAAACAAAATAAAAAGCACACGTACATAAACCCAAGTAAACCGGTTATGCTGGGCAACGTCAACGTATGTTTTTTTTTATTTATTTCTTTCGTTCACGTATTGTTTTTGCATGATAAACGACTTCGCATGTGTGAGTGACAAGTGGCAAGAGCAAAAAGCAAAAGGAAATAAAATGATTTTTCTGCTCTTTGTAAGAAGTTGCAGTTTTTTAAAAAAGGTTTTTTTTATTTCGATTTCATTTTCATAGGACAAAGCTTCCCATATGAATGAGACATCTGTATAGATTTATTATCTGTGCTAAAATCAAAGGGATGAGGACTCCTCTGTCGCTAAAGGTAGCCCTAAACGACGAGCATGATCGCCGAACATGCTCGTTTGCGTTATCCCCTACACGACGAACACATTTGGCGAGCATTCATTTCGTGTTGATTCTTCATACTGTGAACATGTGCGAGAAAGAAGCGCAAGTGGTTGCGCTTATGGTGATTTATTTATTTACTGCTGCCATTATGTTTAATCCACGATATTCACTCGGCGGCGTTCACAGCAAAAATGAGGTTTGCTCGCGAACATGACCCTCCACGGCGAATATCGAAGCCAACGAGCACGAAAAAATCGAAATTTTTCGCTAACAGCGAGCGGCTCACCAACCAGCCCCTACACGAGAAAAATATAGCGAGCACGAGCATGTTCGGCGAGCATGTTCGTCGTTTGGGGCCACTTTAAGCCGATCATCTGTGTAAGATTTTCTAATCAACACACTAAGGAAGGAATAATGACCGCAAAGAGGACGAACAAAAACAAACTTAACAGCAGCAGTACTAAGAGCAGCAGCAGGGGAATCGGTATTTGTATTAATAATTCTCTCACTAAATATACGCAAGCTCTTTTCATGAAAGCGAAAGAGACTAGAAAGCTGAAAGATGTTAAATGTGTGTGGTACAAAGATAATAAAATTCTTGTCAGAAAGGTTGAGGGAGGAAAGGTCATGCCAATTAGATCATTTAGTATTTAGTATTTAGTAAATTTTTTTCCATTTGAAAAAAATTAATGATCTTCTTTTCTTCCGCTGATCTTCGCAGCTTTAATTTTAATAATGTTTTAACAGATACCTAGTTCCTTCTGCTAGAATAAGTTTTTCATTGTCCATCAAAATATCAGAAGTCTAAGAGAAAATTTCGAAGCTCTTGTCACTCATGTTGATTCCGTTCTGTTCCTATCAGATATTATTTTTGTGTCAGAAATCTGGATTTACGAAGGGCGTTCAATATATTCTCGGTATCGATATGAAGGAAAATGCGAATTCAATTTAAATTGTTTTTATTTTTCAATATAATCTCCCCTAACATCAATGCATTTGTTACATCTTGAGATAAGCTTTTTTAAACCCTCAAAAAAATAAATTTCCTCTTTCTCTGCAAAATACCCATTTATTGCCGACTTGAGTTCTTCATCATCCGAAAATCTTTTTCCACGAAGACATTTTTTCAAATTTTTTTCAAATCCGGAAACAGGAAATAATCACTAGGGGCAAGGTCTGGACTATAGGGTGGGTGTTGGATTTCTTCGAAACCACAATATCGTGTAGCAGCCTTGGAAACTCGCGCCGTGTGAACAGGAGCGTTGTCATGAAGAAGCAACACACCCGCTGCGAGTTTACCCCGTCTTTTCTTTTTAATTTCCTCCCGCAAATTATGCAACGTGGAAGCGTAGTATGTGGCGTTGATGGTTTCACCTTTTTTTTTGTACTCAATGAGCAAGATTCCCTTTGAGTCCCAAAAAACTGTGGCCATGAGCTTCCCTGCAGACGGACTGACTTTGAACTTCTTCGGGGGGCCTGTTCCTTTTTTATGCCACTGCATGGACTCTTGTTTGCTTTCAGGGTCATAGTGGTGGACCCATGTTTCGTCCCCAGTAACAATTCGATCCATAACACCGTCCGCGTTCTCACTACACATCTCCAAAAGCTCTCTACAGCATGCGATTCTCACTTTTTTCTGAGGCGCTGTGAGCATTCGTGGCACCCACCTTGCACTGACCTTTGAAAGGTTAAGATGGTCATGAAGAATGGTGTGAATGGTACCAATTGAAAGCTTGGTGATCTCTGCCATCATTTTCACCTTTATTCGGGCATCCTCAAGAACAAGTTTTTCGACTTCTTTGATGCTTTCTCCCGTACAAGCAGTAGCCGGGGCGCCGGAGCGGGGGTCGTCTTCAATGCTCTCTCTGCCTCTCTTGAACTCACTTGACCACTTTTGCACAGTTGATAATGAAGGTGCGGAACCCTGGTAAACAGCCACCATCTCTTCAAGAATAGTTTTTTGACTTTTTCCTTGCTTAGTGAGAAATTTAATTACAGCGCGATGCTCAATTTTCACCATCATCGTCTCAGTTGCCATTATGATTCTGTTTAACTAGAGATAAAACGCGAATTAATAATCACATTTATATGAAATTTTACATGAATGCACTAAAATAATAGTATTACTTGATAAATAAGTCAATTTATATATACAACCACAGCTTCACCCCGATACCGAGAATATGTTGAACGCCCCTCGTATGAGTTTGAAAACAACGATTACTTTTTGTCTGTCTATAATTTTTTTTAACACTAATGAAAATTACGCTGCGGGTGGTGTCGGTTGTTTTATAAGAGAGAAAGAGGAATATATAATTCACGAGGTCATTTGTGTTGATAGTTTGAGTGCTGATATTCTAAAGGTATCCATCGCAATTAACCATGACATCTATGTCTTTTTATGCGTTTATAGATTACATATGTTTAATGTTTCGACATTTATAGAAGAATTTTCTTGTCTACTATAAAATGAAAAATCAAATAATGTCATTGTAATGGGTGACTTCAATATTAACATTCTGGAAAAAAATGAAATTGTCTCGAGCTATATGGAATTTTTAGCATCGCATGGCCTAGCTAGTTTCAGCAATGAACCTCCTAGACTTGTCTCAGGTAGATGCTTAGACCGTATTTATGGACTGTTCAGGAATGGCTCGTTCAGTAACTGTGAGAAATGTGTTATTGATTTAATGATTACTGATCACTCTATAACTGGGTTCTTTTTTAATATTCCGAAGGAATTTCCAATTTGAATTTTGTACCTCCTGACAGGGTAACGAAGAAAAGGTACAACAATCTCAAATACAATCTTTCTTGTGAGTTTTGTCTATGTTCTGATGCTTCTGCTTCCCTTTCAATGCTTATTGATTGTCTAGAGATGCATATTTTGAGTTGTTCTTATACTTTTCGTCCTAAAAGATCTTCTAAAAGGCTTAAACCCTGGATTTCCAGTTACTTATTGAAAAAAGTTAAGGCTAAAAACAAACTTAGAACTACGAGTAAATGCCATAAACACCCTGGTAGTCTGTGTTCGAAAAGTAAGTACAAAAATCTGTGTACCGAACTTAAAAGGGAAATTCAAATTTGCCGTGATAACTATTTATTACCGTTCAACTTAGAACGGTAATAAATAGTAATTCTGCTAGAGGTAACTTAAAAAATGAGTGGCAAATTATTAACAGTATCTTAAAAAATCCTATGTTTCAATAAAACCGACTGTCATTCGTGTGTTGTATCTGATAACTAGTCATTGCAGATGCATTCAACTGCTATTTTACGAACATAGCCACTAGCATGCAACCATGTCCTGTTCAACCTACTTGTCCTTTCTGTTAGACTACTGATTGCTTTGCTGAACCAATGTGTTCTAATAGTTTTGCATTTGAACCCATTACTCCTCTTGAGTTTTAAGAGTTATCGGCACTTTAAGAAATACTTATTCATGTGGTGCTAACGGTATCTCTAATATCCTCCTTAAACAAGTTGCTTGTCATATAATGTATGTCCTAGCTTACATTTTTAATCGCTGCATATTTGAGGGAGTTTTTCCTGAAGACCTCAAGTTTGCTGATGTTATCCCATTGTTCAAAAAGGGTTCTATTGTTGAAATGTGTAATTATAGGCCCATCTCACTCCTCCCAGTTGTAAGTAAAATCTTTGAAAAGCTTGTGAAAAATAGGATAGTGAGTTATCTTACAAAAGCTAAGTTTTTTAATGCTACACAATTTGGCTTTCAAAAGCGAAAATCAACGGAGGATGCACTCCTACAGTTTTGTGGAAAAATAACGTCAAACTTAGATGTTAAAAAGTGTACTGCTGGGCTATATATTGATATAAGCAAAGCGTTTGATATGGTTGATCATCATATTCTACTGGATAAACTTGAAAAAGCAGGTTTTCGTGGCTTTATGTTAGAGTGGTTTCGATCTTACCTAAAAAATAGATCACAAAGAGTAAAAATTTATGAAATCAGGAGTGATCTTATGATTCTCAACTTAGGGGTAACCCAAGATTCTGTCATAGTTCCGATTCTCTTTCTAATCTACATAAACTCACTTTTTACACTTAATTTTAAAGGTGCTCCAACTGCTTTTGCGGATGATATAGGTTTCTCCTATGGTTCAAATAGTCGCCTAGATCTGGTTTCCGACTTAAATTGGGACCTTGCAAGAACATGGTTTTATAAACACCACTTGCTTATAAGTCCTAAAACTAAGATTATGATTTTTAATTTGTCGATTAATCTTGATCTGGATCTGAATGTTTATTTTCACGCACCAGAGTGTCAAAGATTCCTGTTTGCAAATTGTAACTATGGGTCTGACTTATCTTCTCCTTGTTTTGATGGCAGCCTGAATTGCAGTGATAAATGCTCCCTATCGATATTGTTAATGAATTCAAATACCTGCGACTTACTATAGGCTCTAGAATGATTAGAAACATGTAGAAGCTTTGATGAACTATTTCCGATGCACGCTTAGGCACTTCTTCTATTTGCGAAATATCTGTTCTACTAAATTGTTAAAAATTATTTATTATGGTATTTTTCATTCAAAATTACAATATGTTATTACTTGCTCGTGAGGTGCTTATAGGAATAAAATACAACCTCTTTTGATAATCCAGAAATATATCCTACGAAAATTATGGCGCAAACCTGGGAGATATTCTACTTACCCTTTGTTCTGTGACTTAAAAATTCTTCCAGTCCGACATTTATACTGCTTTAAGGTGCTGAAGACCTTTTTTATGACGTCTGGTAATCGGAACTTCCGACTGATTTTTAACTTTAACGTGCGTGAAAACTTTTCATACTCTGTATCTGTTCCACTCTTTCATACCACTGCTTATCGTAATTTTTATTATATATTGTCTCTTCGTTTATTTAATAGACTGATTCTGTCGCCTGGATCGTTTCTCAAACTCGTAAAAACCTGGCTTCTCAATTTCAACTTCGCTAGCTTAGAATCTGTTCTCTTTGACTATCTGGTATAATCAAAGAAACAAGTTTTATACTAATCATCTATTTGATGCTCTATAGCAAATTTATTCTATTATGTGTCTGCTTAAGCTTGCTTATATAATATTTGAGTAATATTTGTATCAGTTTTTTTATTTGAGGATCACCCCACCCATACATACATATTGTATTTGATTTGTAATGTTTGCTCAGTGTAATGGCATTCAACACTATTTTAATTACCGTGGTATAGAAAATACAGAATGTCATGAATTATATTGTTTAAGAATTAACAGAATAATAAAATAAAAATATTCTTCTAAGTTTTGCATAACTTGATATCTTTGGTAAAAGATCATCAAGAAAGTGTTTTTTCGTAGTTGTTGTTGTAGCTATAACCACGTGTTCTGTTGGTTGTTTTTGTACAAATTCTTCCTCTGCAAGCCATGTTGGACCCTTCCACCACAAACCATAAGACGCAAGTTTTTCTGGAGATATCCCCCATGATGCTACATCTGCTGGGTTTTCATTCGTTCTTAGATGATTCCATTCTGCCTTGGGTATCAGTTGATGGATTTCTGCTACTTTATTCCGAATGAATTTGTCCTCACTTTTGTTATTCTTAATCCATCCTAAAGTTATAGTTGAATCAGTCGACCATCTTTACCTTTCGTTGAACTATTTACCGGCTTTTCACCATTAATCTTGCTAAGAGGTGAGCTGCGCATAGTTCTAATTTTGGAAGTGTTTTCCTGTTCTTTATCGGATTCACCTTACTTTTTGCTGTGAGTATTGATACGCAGCTTTAACCCATGTAGTTCCCCCGGTGTTTTTTTCCGAGACTTGCACGCATCTTGGTATTCTGATTGCTTTCTTAAGTGGAAGCCCTTCAATTAGTTCTTTCCATTCTTTTGTGAGTTCCTCATTTAAACTTTTATCCCATTCAATTTCACTTATCTAGAGCCTTTGTATAAATAACTTTATTACCACTGTTATTGGAGTCAGCCAACCCACTGGATCAACATTTTTTGCCAAGTTGGACAAGGCTTGTCTTTTGGTAACTGTTTCGCGTCGTTCGAGTTCCAGCTTAAATAGAAATTCATCGTTACCTGGGTTCCAGTGCAACCCCAAGGTTTTGGTTGACTCTTGTCAATTATAAGAATCTTTTTATTTTTATCTCTTTCCTTTTCTATTATAATGTTTTGATACCCATTTTCGTACGTGAAATCCATACTTTTTCAATTCTTCTGTAGTATCATTTCTTAATATTACGCTTTCATCGATTGTGTTTGCTCCGGTTATTAAATCGTCCATATAAAAATCTTCTTTTATGATTTTTCTGATTTTCACATTTTTGTATCTATCTGCTATTTCCTTTAATGACATTGTAGCTCTAAATGGTGCGCACGTTGTACCGTAGGTTAAAGTTGTAAACTGATATTCTTTAATTGGTTTGTTTTCGTTTTCTGTAATTTTTATTTGCTTGAACATTTTTTCTATGTCGGCACATAAAGCAAATTTCCATAATCTCAATTTAATTATTATGTCAAATAATTCCTTTTGAAGTCTTGGACCTACCATTAGAACGTCGTATAAGCTTCAACCATTTTAACTTTTTGCTGAGCCATCACATACAACTCGAACTTTTGTAGTTGTATTACACTCTCGAATTACCGCGTGATGAGGCAAATAATATCTGTTTGAATTTATAATATTAACCTCTTTCATATGGCCCAACTCCTGACACTCTCTTATAAACTTCCCATATTCTATTTTTAATTCATTTTTCATCTTCAGCTGTTTTTCCAGATTTATCAACCTAGCCACAGCCATTTTGCACGATTCTCCTAGTTGATATTCTTCTTTGAACAGCAATTTTGTAGCGAATCTCCCATTGCAATCTTGGGTGGTATTTTTCTTTTTTAATGTTGAATGCACTGATCTTCTTTGTTAATTTCATTTTCTGAAATTTCCTCCATTTCCTAGAATCTTTCCAAGTTTGTCGTCATCGCTGATGTAATTTTATTTGAGCTTCTTGACACCTTGGTAACGCCAGATAAATCCAACACAACTTGGTTGCTTGTCCTAGTACCTTATCGACTTTTCAAACTCCCACTTCTAAAATTTCTTGATATAAATCTCCACCAATAGTGATGTCTACTCGATCTTGTTTATAAAAATACGTGTCGCATGTGTGTAATTTTTCCATTCTTCAATGTTGTACTTAAAGGATTTATCTGGGTGGGCACCTGATAGTTTTCGTAAAACTAATGCCTCTGATTTGAATTTTTCGTTGCTCATAAATCGTGGGTAAATTTCAAGATTTATCTTATATTTTGATAATCCTATTAACGATTCTCCTAGGCCACGAAGTTCAGTTCTGACATTTTTTTCTCATCAGCTGCAGCTGTGCTGCTTCTTCTGATACAGTCGTCTTTTGAGATCCTTGATCAATTAACGCTCTTAGTGTTAGAAAATTGCCATTTTCTGCTCATACTCGAACCTGAGCTGTTGCTAGCAAGACTGTTGAAGTATTATGTTCCTCTGTCAACATTGCTGGGACTGTCGTATCTTTATTAAATTCGTCAATGTGTAGCAATGTGTGGTGGTTTCTATTACACTTTTTGCACTTATTTGGTGTTTGTAGACATTTTTGATTGATTTTGAAATCTTCTGCAAGTTTGAATTTCGTGGCCATTGAATTTGCAATAGTCGCATACTTCCTCTTTTATATAAAATGAATTTCCCGACTTATGCGTCTTGAAATTACTGCTGCTAACTTTTTTCTTGCCTCTCACTGTTTCCAATGACTGATACTGCTGTTCAAGAAAACTGAGAACTTGTTGAAGTGTTTGAATTTCTTTACTTCTTTTAACACTTTGTTCATATAAGCGGAGTCCATCACGATCAAGCTTGCGTACAATTATTCTGGCTATAAATGGTTCGGCATCATCAATCTTAACATTGAGACCTTTAAGCACCTGGACACATTCATTCGTTGTGTCTAATAATTGTTTAATGCTTGACGTTGATTCGCTGTTTACCATAGGATGATCTGATATTCGAACTACTTGAGTGGTGAATAGAAGCCTATTATTCTCGAATTGATTTTTTTGAATTTCCCAGGCTGCTTCATAATTGGCGTCTGTGATTTTTAAATGTTGAATAAGCTTACCGGCTCCTCCTTTCACGTAATTTTTTAAACGGTACATTTTTTCTGCATTTGAAAATGACTGACAAAAATGTACTAAATTTTTGAAGAGATCATGAAAGAAGCACCATTCCGTAATGTTTCCCAAAAAAACTGGAATTCTTATGTCTTCTAATTTTATTTGATGTTTATATTTTGTTTCGGTTTCTGAAAGTGTCACCATTATTTTCTTTGTTTATTTCCAAAATTTCATCTTCAATTATTTCAGTCTGAGTATCGTCTTTCGTCTTTCTTTTAATAACGACTCGTAACTTTTTTTTATATTTTGGATTTGCTCTTCTAATGCCGTTTTTGTTAGTTCCGTTTTCTGATCATTGTTTATTTCTGATAGGGCATCGTTTAACAATTCCTGAAGGTAATATTTATCTTTTTGAATTCTTCTATGTATTGTTTTATTAATGTCACTGTTTCCTGGTGGATTCCTAAACATTGATTTGGTTTTCTCACTTTCACATACCACGCTTGGATGGGGGCTCTTATCGACGTCAATTTTCTTCTCGAGGTTTTTTTTAAGGCATCTTCGAGTATTTCTCAAATTACTTCAAAATAGCTGTTACCAAAGTATGCTCTTTGTGTGACTCCTTAAGAGAATAATCTGCTATGATTAGTTTCTAGTTGGAGTTTAATCCAACCTAGGCGTTTCTTGGTTTCTTCCATTTGCGCTGATCGGATTCTACCTGCAGAAATTTTATCCTTTATGGATATAACTTCTTCACCGATCTCCTTTTGCTTCTCTGGCAGTTTTTTGCTTTTCCTTCGGCATTTTTATATGTATATATATATTATAGTACATTTATATATATATTATTTGAACTTTCCGAATTGTAAGCCTCGGGTACGTTTTTTCTCACTCTCCGATGTCTAAGCCTCGGATACGCTTATTTCACTATTTACAGCCATGAAATACGCTTTATTCAGTTTCCTCCCTGTTGTGTTTGTAGGGAATTAAGAACGCGTGTTTTTCTTTATAACTACTTTATTTAATTCATTTAAAAAGTTAAATATTATCTGCTGCTGGGAAAACTCGTGGTTTCTATTGGACGGAAAGGAAACAACTGGGAGAGAAGCCTTGAAGGAAAAAGTATGGCGTATGTCAGGTGTCATTACAGTTCAGTGGAATTTTGACAAGTGACAGTGCGACCAAGTATAATAATACTTTTCAAACATTGTAATAGTGTAACATTAACGTAACATTTCCTCTCTTCCCCAGTGTATTCTTTTAACAATTCAATTATAAAATAACTTTTTAACAGGTTTCCTTATTCTATTTGACCTACGTAAAACTACAGGATCGTTTTTAACCGGGGCCTTCTCGACTGGGACATCTGCAATCTCTGTGTACATCGTTGAGTTGAGTTGTTAAATTTAGTTGGCAGAAGACTCCTTGCTATTTCCATTGGTGCAGTTCTCTCCAAAATATCCGCAGGTTTGTTCAAATCATCCGCCTTTTTATCGAAAATATTTGTGGATTTATGCCGTGGAGTTTCGCATTGTGTATTTACGATTTCCAGTAAACTAGGTTGTATTGGAGTATCCTTGCCAATCTCTCTTATTTGATCCAAATGCCTGTGCCAAACTCTACCATCATCTAGCTCAACTAAATAGTGTAATGTGTCCTTTTGTTCTTTAATTCTACCAAATTTCCATTTGTTTTTCTTGTCAAAATAATCTCTAGCTGAAACCCTCGTCCCTACGCAGAAAGTTATCTTAGGTTTCGTAGCACTATAACTAACAAGATTTTCCCTAGGTGATTGAGGAAGAACACAACTTAAACGTGATCTTATAACTCGACCAAACATTAATTTAGAAGGGGACTGGTTAGTAACTGAATGTGGGATTACGCGATAGTGCATTAAAAATTTTGCGAGGTTAAGTTCTCTATTGCTCTTCCATTGCTATTCCAGGGTCAATTCTTTTGTCTCCAAAAGTCGAGATTGTATGCGCTTGCTTGCGAGTCCAAACACGAACTGGTTTCGGAGCGCTGTTTGGAGATAGGCACCGTATTTGCATGTGGTTTTCAACTTTTGAAGTGAGGTTATGTACTCTTGTATATTTTCTCCATCACGTTGCTTACGCTGATGAAATCTGAAGTTCTCGACTTTTAGGTCGTCTTTCACTTGAAATACCTTGAATGCGCCTTCCAAACGTTGCGCCCATCGAGTCCAGTTGGAATTTATTGGGTCAAAGGTCTCGATGGTAAAGGTGGCTTGAAGGACAGTGGTGGAAGCCATGCGGTCGGCGCTGGAGCAACTTATATCCTGTGTTTTAGGTTTTGCAGCGTAGATTGTATTATTTGTCCTTGCTGTTCTGTGTGAGGGACACTATCCCATCCTCGTCGCCAGTTTTTGTGTTTGTAGGAAATTAAGAACGCATGTTTTTCCTTATAACTACTTTATTTAATTCGTTTAAAAAGTTAAATATTATCTGCTGCTGCTGGGAAAATTCGTGGTTTCTATTGGACGGAAAGAAAACGACTGGGAGAGAAGCCTTGAGGGAAAAAGTATGGCGTATGTCAGGTGTTATTCCAGTTCAGTGGAATTTTGACAAGTGACAGTGCGTCCAAGTATAATAATACTTTTCAAACATTGTAATAGTGTAACATTAACGTAACACTCCCTGTTGAGCGATTAAAAACCTTCTTCGCTGGTTCTTTTTTTTTATTAAATCTAAATCTCTTACCACTGTTGGACGTAAACTTAGCTTTATTTTTTTTTTCGAAGGACCAAATGTGAATAAATTAACACTGTGAGTATTTGGTTCATACTGATTTATTTTGCTTTATGATAGGTCTTATATACTATTTTCGATTACATACATATACATTATTATCTTAAATGTAGAAAGACTCGAGAACCGAGATAAAAAAAAGGTGACCAATTGTATGACGGCTGGTTAGATAAGACGGCTACTAAGGATATGAAGTGTTGACTCATCCGCTGATAACGATGGTGTCAAATGACGTCTCGATAAAGATGGTTTGCGTGAAGCTGCAATGTAATCGATGATCTTCTGCTGCTGACTTATCGCTTCTGCTTTATCACTTCTGCATTATCATACATATGTCGCCGATTGTTGTCCGCTCTCGGCCTCCGTCGACCCTCCTATATTCTATGTTTAGGTTATCACTTTGCTGACGACAGTACTGTCTACTTTTCACATCAGTCACCGACTAACACTCGACTCGGCAACATCTTTCAGCTGATTGGGTTTCTCTCGGATTTTCGCGGTGCGAACCGGTTTCTACGACCAACCGAACTTTTTTGTACTTTTTGATTAATTGGTAACCTGCTAGTGCGTAAAATAATATACATACAGTCGTTGACAAAACCTGCGCGACTATGGCCGAACGGCCACGTGTGCTTTCGGGAAACCGTTATAGCGATCTGCAAACAGACCCACCCCCTGAATATAAATATAAAAAAAGGAAAAAACCCAATTCCTCCCCTTTTGAACCATCAAATTTATTCTCGACCCACACTGTCCCGGACAATCCAAAATTTATAGTGATCTCCTCGACTAACGCGGAAAAGCCTCTCACATCGTTTAGCGTTTTCCTGCTTAAAAAAGCCATCGACGGCATAAGTACAGCTTATGAACAAATCACCCAACTACGCGTTGGCAGCCTCCTCATATTGGTTAAATCTAAAAAAATAGCAGATCTCTTCTTATCAAAGAAAGCACTCTCCAATCTATGCCCGATCTCAGTAACCCTTCACAGCCAACTGAACTCATCAAAAGGCACAGTACATGCCCCATATTTAACCAACGTTCCTGAAATCGAAATCATTGAAGAAATGAAGTCACAAGGGATTACGGACGTGTTCAAGTTTAAAAAAACTGAAGATGGGAAGCAGCGTGCAACTGGACTGGTTCTATTCACCTTCGACCGTTTTCGTCCTACAAACACAGTTAATATCGGCTGGTATAACGTTCAAGTGACCGAGTATTTCCCTAATCCAATGCGACGCCAAAACTGCCAACTTCTAGGCCACACCGCCAAACGCTGCAAAGGTAATTCTTCATGTGTCAATTGCAATCTACCCCCTCCACTCCTCCGAAAAATGCACACGTACTTCATGCGCTAATTGCAATGGAGATCACCACGCCTCTTCTACGGCATGCCAACGTTACCAACAAGCAAAAGAAACACTTAAAATTAAGACCATACGTAAATGCAGCATGGCTGAAGCTAAGCAAATATATAAAGAACAAAACCCCACCGCACTCATGCCATCAACCTATTCAATGATTGCTAGTACGACAAACACAACGATGTCAACGATAATACATTAACACACATTGATTTAACATGCAGTTCACCCGAATTGTATACGAGGGCTTCCTGGGAAATTTTAGATGATCTCTATAACAGAAGTGGTCGCTGTTATAGAGATCATCTAAAATATAATATAATTTCCACTATTAATATTGGCATAGCTTACTCAAATACAACGACAAATCGCAAATTTAAAACTGACTCTGCTAATTGGGCTTGTTTTAACAAACACATTTTAGATTACCTGTCAGTAAAACACCGTCGTCGAACATCAACAATGAAGCTGCGATAATCCAAAATGCAATACGAGTTGCCGCCAACAAATCAATCCCTCAAAGTATGCCTATTACCTACCAGCCGACTGTGCCTTTGGTGGAACCTAGAGTTGAGAACTTTAAGGTATGAGAAAATGAAAGCTTGTCAGACCTTTAAAAAGCATCCAAATAACATTAACTTAATCATATTCAAAAGATCTAATGCCAAATTCCGCAGGGAAGTAAAAATCAGTAAAGCCAAATGCCTTCACGATTTTACTAAAGGGTCCGCCATCTAACGTCTTTTTTTCAACTAGTGCTTATTTCGTGAATGGTAACACTTAGCTCATGTCTGATTTGACAGATAATTAGTTTTATCCTTCCGCTGAACGAATATGGTTGTGTATACGCTTGAACAATGATGGGAAATATTGCGACATTACTTTGAAAACCGTGGTAATGTTGCAGAATGTGTGCGAAAATTGCGTACGGATTTTGGAAGAAGAGAAGCACCGTCAGCTCCGTATGTTCGTTATCTTGTGAAAAAAGTGAAAGAAACTGGCATCCTCATCGATAAACCAAAGCGTGAAAACCCAAAAACAGTTCGTACACCCTAGAATATTGCTGCTGTGACAGAAAGTGTGCGTGAAGCGCCATCAACATCAATTCACCGTCGTTCTCAACAATTGAATATTTCGGAGAGATCATTGAGACGAATTTTGCATAAAGACCTTGGTATGACGCCATACAAAGTCCTATTGGTTCAGGAGTTGAAGCCAACTGACCATCCAATGCGTTTTCGCTTCGCTAAGTGGGCCTGCGATCGACTTAGAGAAGATGCCGATTTTGCCAAAAAAATCATCATTTCAGATGAAGCTCATTTTGATCTTGGCGGGTATGTAAACTGCAGTAAAATGGTGTCACGATAACGGGCTGGTAATCAACGCAACAAAAACAAAAATCATGCATATCCGAAATCCTAATTTCAAACAACTGCAAAATTATATATTTTTAAGAAGTAAAGGATGCATCAACTCTACAAACCAAGTCATTAAGATAATGGACACATTTAAATATCTTGGAGTTACGAGTATCATTGAACAACACTTCCTATGGCATAAAAACATTGACAAGCTGCGCATGGACCTAAAGAAAGCTCTTTATGCACTGGCTCACCTTAAATACTATGTCACGTTTCCCGTTATGAAACAAGTATGTTACGCTCTGGTTGAGTCAAAATTAAGGTATGGTGTGCTTGCTAAACGCAGCTCCAACCCACATCCAAAAGTTGCAAAGGCTCCAAAACTTGGCAGTAAAACAAGTAAATAGTACTTGTCGTAGATATGAAAGAAAACTTTGTGTCCTGACTGTTGAAAATATTTTTAAGATGGCAATTACCTCCGAATATTATGACGACAACAGATTTATTCAACCAATAATTCACGACTTCAATACAAGACAACGTGTGCAAAGGATGCTGCAGGTGCCCGTAACCAATAACAAATATGGCCAAAGACAACTTAAGTCTATAGTTCCATCAATAATGAATGTACTACCTAGACATTTAATATATATAACAAATTTTAGAACTAGAAAAAAATTAATTAAACAATTCTTCTTAACTTCCGCTTAAACCTAACATTTTCTATGGTCAAGAAAATTACTGTGAACCATATTAAAAAAACAAAAAAAAAACAAAAAAAATCACTATTTTGTAATTAACTACTAAGCTTCATGCAATAAACATTGAATTATTATATATACACAATCTTCTGCAGAAAAGCTATAGCTTCGCAGAAATTTATACAAATTTACAAATTGTTAAACGTATGAATAAAGAATAAAGAAGGAAGAAAAAAAAAAAAAAAGCTAAATTGTCGCATTTGGGGCACAGAAAACCCGCACGCATACATTGAAAAGCCGATACACCCAAAACGAGTCACTGTTTGGTGCGGATTTTGGTCCAGAGGCATAATTGGGCCATTTTTATTCGAAAATGAGCAAGGAGTGGCCGTTACAGTCAATGGCGATCGTTATCGGGCCATGTTAAGAGGAGGATATTGGCAACATTTGGTTTCAACAGGACGGCACTACGTACCACACAGCCGAAGCTACACTCGATGATTTGCGCCCTGTTTTTGAAGATCGCATTATCAGCCGCAGAGCTGATGTCGTTTGGCCACCTCGGAGCTGCGATTTGACACCGTTGGACTATTATTTGTGGGGTGCCGTAAAAGATAAGTGTTACGCCGACAAGCCAGAGACAATTGGCGCTTTAAAGGACAATATTCGTGAAGCCATTGGTGAAATACAGCTGCACACAATCGATAATGTGTTTAAAAATTGGACCGATCGTTCAGTTTTTCAGTTTTCAATGCATTTTATTTTCTTAATCACTAATTCTTACATACTGTAAAATGTTAGTGTGGGTACAAATAATAGAACTTATTCTTTTCAATACAAATCCCTTTATTCAGTACAGTTACAATTCACTATTTAATTCTTTCTCTCAGTACAATCCAATTTCTCAACCACTTATACTTTTCTTATCTTTTACTTAAACCACTTAATCACTTCTCCCAGTTTGCTAGAAAATTAACAAGAGGAGTTGCATCATCGCAGACATGTCACTGCCGGTACTTGTCTGTTCATCCTCGTCAACATCAAAGGAATATGCATCAGGTTTTCAGTTTTAGTTTTAAATGCATTTTATTTTCTTAACACTAACTCTTACATTCTAACAAAAAATGCTTAAATGCTAGCTTACAATTACATAATAATCTTATGCTAACTTACTGGCCCCACACAGGCGCTCTAAACTACTCTAAATTCTTATAACTATGTCTTTCGACTTTATTTACATTTTACTTAGAACTATTTATTTTGAATACTTAAGGCTAAGAAAAAATATTTTTTAACAAAAACTTAGCATATGGACATAATTTTTTATTTTTTATAAAAACTTAATATCTAACTTAAAATAAACCTTAGCCTACCTAACCTAGATAAACAATACACACATAAACACACATAGACATTATACACAGTCATATACATATATCAGTATGCACCTTTGTATACACTGATATATGTATATGTTTCTTAAATGCTAACCTAAACCTATGTAAGCTGGCCACCGCTATTTACAGAGCAAATAAATTGGTCAGCTCTACCTCATTAGTGAGACTGGTCCGTAATTGACGGAAACGACGACGAAACATCTTAACCATCATTCAACCACCAGAAATGCTGGTGCTGCCGAACGTCATCCCTCTTATCGCGATTCCCCACCGCCCTACTGAACCTGAGGCGATCCACACTGCCGTGTGCGACGTCTCTGTTGTAGTTGAGTCGCCTGTCCCCAGCTGTCCGAGCGACATGGAAGATTAACGGCACCGCTGATCTATCCTGGATCAACCCTATCTGATCTAGGTAGAGGAATGCTTCAGGTGGAACGAAGCCGTCAGAGCGCACACTCTCGTGGTAAAGGTAATTGGGGTAGTAAGCCCCAGATATCAGGTTATTCGTCGAGGTCATTGCTCTTGTAATGTGCTTTCGAGTCAGCTTAATTACGAAGTTGTCCACTTGTATTAGGTTCGCCCTGTTGTAAAGAACCTCATTAGGATAAAATTTCTTGTACTCCGACTCTGGTGTTCTGTACAAGCGATTACGATTAAGTACGATTAAGCTTGCTCGTACATTGAACCACACGGGACAACCAAATACCAGCATGGGCCTGATAAGGGCCATGTAGCAGATTACCTTTACCCTCGTATCGAGTTGGCTGCTATAAAACAGTCTCTTTGTAAGGGCAAAAGCACCTTTAGCTCTGGCCAGAGCAGCATCTACATTTTTGCCAAAATACAGAAACTGATCTAGCCAGATTCAAAGGTATCTGACTACATTTCGACAGGCAAGAGGCTGCCCGTGTTGTTTTTTCTGGTATCCCTTGATGCTCCATTCTCCTAAAGAGAATGGTTTCCGACTTCTGAAAGTTGATTTTCAACTTCCAGTCATCGCAAAATCGTCTTATCTTATCGAAGTCACTCTGCAAGAGAGTATTAATGACCTCGATTTTTTTTACCTGTTTTGTGCGCTATTAAATCGTCTGCGTACGCAATAGTATGGGGAAGTGAACCTATCAAGTCGCTTGTAAAAATGTTGAATAGGATCGGCGAATTGACCGCGCCTTGCTGAAGACCATTTTTAATTTGAAATATTCCAACAGAAGTCACATCACCATTCTTCACGATGAACTGTCTGTTGGTTAGCATATTATAAGGAATATATAAAGAATATACAAGAGTGGTTTACTGATCCCCAGCCTAGTCAGCTTATAGAAAAGACCCTCTGGCAATGACATTATTGGCCATATTTTCGTCGCTGAACCGGGTGAAACCAGAGCCCTCGGCTCGCCAGTTCTTTTTTTCATTTCGAATGCAGAAGTCGTGCACCAAGACGCGATTTTCCAGGTCACAATTAGGGCCAATGATATCAATGGCTTTGTATACTTCCTGGAAAGTCGCCCCTATGGTCTCAACCTTCTCCTGCGGATCCTGGATCACAAAGAAAGCGTCATCATCAGCGGCCTCATTTGGATCAATACCTGCTATTGTCAGTAACCGTTCGTTGTCTGTTGTACGGGCTATTTTAAGACACTGAAGTTCGTTTTGATTTTTTCTACGAAATAGTTTATTTATTTGCGGGAACATATTCGGGTTGCTGATGTTTATAGCCCGAACCTTATTGTTCCAATATGAACTTACAGAAATTCTGTAATTCTCTTTTATTAACGTTTGCACATTTTTAATCGACGACTTCAGTGTCCTAATCTCTGGGTCTTGTCTGTCAGTTAACTGTCTGTACAAGTTTTTGTCAGAAGTCTATTCTTCTGTAGGTGTAGTGCGTCAATAGTAGGATTGCGGAACAGGTCTTCGTTAGTCGTACGTCGATACCGCGGTATTGTAGTGTCCATAGTTTTTTTAATTGTCTCGTCCATTTGTTTTAGGTAATTGTCGATCTCCTCGTTTGACAAATTCCTATTGGACGGTGGGTGGAGCGTGTTCGAGGAGAGTGCTCTTGTCAAGGTTGCGGAGAAGCGTGTCCATCGAGTCTTACTGTAGTTGTAAGAATATTTTTGGACAAACTCATCCAATTCCGCAATTTCGTTAGGAACTGTAATTTCGGTGCTAAAACCGCAATGGTCGCTGTCGTACACGAATGTGCGCAGACAGTTTAGCGTTTGTAAATTCGTACCTGTCAGTCGTATACGTTCGTCGTACAACAGTAGATCCAAATAAGATCCACCTCTAGGAAACGACGGGTTATCCGTCGCTTTAAGACCGAGTCTGTACATGACATCGTGCTGACCCCACCAATCGAGTAATAGGTTCCCTCTAGTATTTGGCAAATTATTTCCCCAATCTCTGTGTCTAGCGTTGAAATCCCCGCCGATTATAAAATAATTCTCCCCGGATTCCAACCTCAGAAGTCGAAAAAGCGTGTCGAGCTCTGTAATGAATAGGGTAGATTGTGAAGCCTCAGGTGCATAAACAGAGGCCAAGTACAGCCGCTTTCCACTGCGGAGCGGGATGTAAACGACGACTGCCTCCAACACCCGGAACCTGCGCAACACGCCCGTGTACACTCTGTGAAATTTTATACCTTCTGTTGAAGAATTGGATTATTTTATCCAAACTTTGATGGTTGGGATCATAGGTGCATGAACCTAGATCTACCGATGGTGATTATACAAGTCGATTCTTGTATCGATTGTATGGAAAAGCAGAAACAGTCCTCCAAGCAGACTCACTTGAAGAAAAAAAAGTCTTGTGTAACTGTTTATAAGCTTCTGGTCTTACTTTATTGTATTCCTCTTATTTATACTAACAAAAATTCAATAAATGCTTAGTCTACAATTCATACTTTTCAAACAATAAATGCTAAGTTGCAAAATGATAGTTCAATAATGCTGAATCTACATTTCTTTAAAGCGAATGAACCTGAAGATATTCAATTCCAGGTGGCATTGAAATTTGTTTTATTTATTTTATGTGAACTCGTATGATATGCATACGTAATCATATCACAATTATGAGATTTAACATTCTGCCCCCGGTTGAACAAATGGTTAAAAAAAAAAAAAAAAAGTTTCTCCTGTATTACAATGCATAATTCCTTCTGTTTAAGACTTCGACTACTTATTAATACTTATACTAAATCTATCCTCCTGAACTTCGGGTTGCTGTTGCTGTCTTCTTGGAATGTCGTTGGTAGCTGCTCGAGGCTTTGGGTTTGGGGTTGGTTGCTGGATTTGTCTAGTTTTCCTTGCCTTGAGGTAACATTGAACAACCAAAAAGATGATAATTAAAACTGCTATTAACCCTCCAGCATGTCCCATGGTATGGTGAATTTCATGATGTTCCAGGCCAGTTGGTAGCTCATTGCGAAACCTTGCCAACTTCTGTTTCAATATTTCAATATCCGCGATATGACGCTGATAAAATTGTTGTGGATAACTTAGAGTTGTCTCTTGAACTGGAATTATGGTGTCAGTGAGGTTGCTTAGCGGGCTGTATGACAATCTTGTGGTCGAGGGATGTATATTATGTCCTCGGATGGTTACGAATTGCTGTTTCATTATACAATTCTTCTGTAGCCTTGCAATACCTGATCCTCGAATTGTAACATATGTTGTGTTCTGGCCGCAGACAACATTTAAGGTGGTTTCTCGTAGTAAGGCGTAAATCCATTGATTTGGATTGTGAAGTTGAATCCAATGAGGACCATCACTAAATTCTTGTACTTGACATTTATCAAACTCAGGTAGATGATGAAAGAAGGAAATCTCACATGCACTGGCGGTTGAACCCTTGTGATGTAAAGGACCACCTGGCTTGCATAAATACTCCTCGCGAATAATTGACGAACAATCCTTCATAGCCCCTTCCGAAAGTGAATAGTACTGGTCACGATGTAGGTTTATAATTATGTATGGTGAGGATGGTTGTATGGCAGTGAAAGTTTCATTTATCAGCACTGGTACTGGTATTATGTGAAATATCTCGAAGTCTTCTGATGACACTAATGGTATTTTGATTTCAAAAATTGCGTGATTGGATAATATTCTTCCCCTTATAGTCATCAAGTTGTAAAGGGCTGTGACATCCAATTAAGGTGTTGGCAGCGTTAATGATGATGGCAAATGCTCCTTTATGTAGCGCAGTTCTTGGCGCAACTGTGTTGACGGTATCAAAAGTGGGCTGATTTTTCCATGTTGACTGTGCGTTATGACATCTAATAGGGAACCTTGAATGCGTTGGAAATTAGATATGGTTGTGAGTGTTTGTATTGCTAGCGACATAAAACTTTGAGCTAACTTGTCTTGATATAGCTCCTTGGAAATACTGTTTGTTTGGCGGGTTAATTCATTAAGGTGGGCGGACATAGCTGTAAATTGGGTTGATACAGCTTCTTGATTACGGTTCATGATATTTACAGTAGCCGAGAAGAATGATGTCTGATTTTTAATGTGTCTTAGAAGTAATTCTTCATTGGTTTGGATTTCCTCAATTGTTCTTGATAATTTGTCCGCATACTCTGAATCTAATACTCCGAATAATGCATTGGCCACATTTCCTACAAAGTTTAAAGCACCTCGTTTCATTCGGTTACTTCCGGATAGTGTTGATAGTGGTTCATTATTCCGCACGAGTTCTCCTGCTCCTAGGTTTTCGAAATAAATTCCCGGTTGTGAGTTGAATGGCTCTAATTCGACGTTAACTCCCTTACCCAAGGGCAGCGTGATCAGAACCAAAAGGATCGTTACAATAGTGGAATTTAGTGATCGCCTCATTTTTTTTCTTGGTCCTTCGTCCTTGTCCAAACGTGATTTAATTGATTCCTGGATTTCTGGTTGTCGTTCTAGATGCCCTGGTAGAGGTGGATTATAGTCTACTGGTAATGGTGTGCCAGTTTATGTATCGGTCTCTTGAGTAAACCGTTGGCAGTTCTTACTTCCACTACTCGTATCAGATCGTCACCCCCCCTGATGCAATTAACAATCCTACCCAAGTGCCACTGCATCGGTGGTAAATTGTCGTCCTTTAAGATTACCAGCATACCAGGGATAATGGTGTTCTGCTGTTGTTTCCATTTGTAACGGTGTTAGAGCTCATTGAGGTATTCATGTGACCATCGGTGCCAAAACTGCGTTTTGATTGCGGTAATTGTCTTCCATCTGTTGCCTAAATTGCCGCTTGTAATTTCTGCTCGTGCATTGATTGTAGATGTTAATGCCTCACCGATTAAAAAATGTCCAGGAGTTAGAGCATTAAGATCGTTTGGATCAGAAGACAAGGGAATCAGAGGTCTGGAGTTTAGTATAGCTTCAATTTCGATCATCAATGTTTCAAGTTCCTCATATGTTAGAATCGACGAAAGCAGGTTTCGTTTCAAAAAATGTTTAGTTGACTTCACGGCAGCCTCCCATAATCCACCAAAATGGGGCGCTCGAGGTGGAATAAAATGGAATTCCATACTTCTGGTAGTGCAGAACGAAGTTTTTTTTTCTTTCGACGAAGGCGAAGGTATTGAAGATTGAACTTCCATAAACTGGTTTTTTGCGCCGATGAAGTTTGTTGCATTGTCGCAATAGAGGTTTAGGCAATTTCCTCTTCTTCCTATGAAACGCTTGAGGGCACCTAAGAATGCTTCTGTGGTTAAATCTCCCACAACCTCGAAGTGTGTTGCCTTAATTGCGAAGCAGCAAAATACGGCCACATATGCCTTTCGGGGATGCTTTCCTCTGACTTTGAAGTGAATCCATACTGGTCCAAAAAAGTCTACTCCGGAGTTCACGAAGGGTCTGGCGGGCTGCACACGAGCCGCTGGCAAGTTTAACATGATCTGCGTCATTAATTTAGGCCTTGCTCTGGCACAGCGAATACATTTTTGAACCACCGAACGTGCCATAGTTTTTCCCTTGATGGGCCAGTATTTCTGTCGTACAGCTGTCAGCAATCCTTGAGGTCCAATGTGCAAATACCTTGGATGAATCTCTCGCATCAATGATTTGCTGAGTTCATGATTATATGGTAACACAATTGGGTGCTTGGCGTCGTAATCTAGATCGGCGGCTTCAAGTCGTCCTCCTACGCGAAGAATTCCTTCTCCATCCAAAAATGGCGATAAACTACTCAGTGGACTCTGAGTATTGACGTATTTTCCTTTGGATAGATGCTCTAGCTCCTCCTTGAAATTTTGATGTTGCATTTCCTTTATTATTACTTGAGTAGCATCGTCAAGTTCGTAAATGGTAAGATGGTTGGTGGCTCGTTGATCTTGATTATTTTTTTTGCAATTATTTATGAATCGTTTTCCATAGGCAATAATCCGTTGTAAACGTCCGAAGGAATTATGATGATCTATCCTGGTTATGATACCTGGTGAAGTTTCGAGCGATACTGTTAGTGCAGATTTGGACCCTTTTCTTTCTATATCTGTCTTGTTCTCTCCCAGTTTGCATGGCCAAGTCTTCTCTGGGCCATATAGATACAAAGGCCCATAAAACCACATACTACAATCCCTTAGCTTTGAAGCCGATAGTCCTCTTGAAATTATGTCCGCCGGATTCTGTTTTGTAGGCACATGCCGCCATTGCTGAGGAGTGGTCATGCTCCTGATTGCTCGTACTCGATTTGCTATGAAACGGTGATAGTTTGATGCTTCGGCATTTATCCAAGCCAACACGATTTCCGAGTCGGTCCAGAAGTATGTCTCCAAATCTCCTAATTTGAGATCTCTCTTTACCCGATGAATCAGCTCTGTTGCCAATTTGGCTGCACATAGTTCTAGACGTGGTATAGTGGTCGCGTTGATAACCTCCTCATTTGCCCCCTTCTTAATAGGCGCTACTCTAGACTTTGAGCAAATTAGCTGAACCGTTATTGAATTGTCGCTGTGAGTTGATCTAATGTAGATGACAGTCCCAAAGGCCTTTCCTGACGCATCGGCAAATGCATGTATCTGAATTTTCTTTGGGATTTTTGTGGAAAATAGATGTCTGGGAATCCTTAATTCCCTTACCTTCTCTAAATCCTTTCGGAAATTGTTCCAAGTTGTGTGGAGTTCCATCGGTAGTGCGGCATCCCAGTCAATTTTTAATTTCCATAGCCTTTGAATAAATAATTTTGCCGTGATTGTTATGGGATTGACGATGCCTAATGGGTCGGAAATATGTGCAATTTCCGATAACACAGTTCTTTTTGTGATTCGCTTATTCACTTGTAATGATGAGTTGATCCGAAGTTCATCTGTCTGTGGATTCCAGATGAGGCCCAACGTTTTTAGTGTTCGTGAATTCTTATCTTGCAGGTCGGATTGCAAGGCTTGATCGCTGGCTGGAATATCCCTTAGCAACTGCGGTGTATTACTGCACCATTTCCTAAGTTTGAATTGAGCTGCTTGTAAGATATGAGTTAGTTGCCTTTGCATATCCAGGGCTTCCGAAAAACTGTTTGAGCCGGACATGACATCGTCCATGTAGAAATCGTTTGCCAAAATTTGAGCTCCCAATGGATATTGACGTATATTTTCATTAGCCAGTTGTTTGAGGCAGCGTGTTGCCAAGTAAGGAGCGGATGTGGTACCTTAGGTTACCGTATTTAACTGGTAACACTTCAGAACTTGATCCTTTTCCTTCCGCCAGAAGATCATCTGGTATTTTCGGTCTTCTTCCCGCACAATTATTTGCCGATACATTTTTTCGATGTCAGCAGTGAACACAAAACGTGGTGTTCCAAAACGCAATAATAGCGAGAATATATCATCCTGGATTGTTGGGCCTGAGAGCAGTAAGTTGTTTAATGAAATATTCGACGAGGTTTTCATGGATGCATCAAATACAACTCTTAGTTTAGTCGTAGTGCTGTCTGGCTTGAGTACCCCATGATGAGGAAGGAAATAGTGAGGTGACCGTATGGTGCTTAAGTCTACCTCTGTCATGTGTCCTAATGCAAGATACTCCTCCATGAAGTTGACATATTGGATTTTCAGATGGTTGTCCTTGCTTAATTTTTTCTCTATAGCAAGGAATCGTCGTTCGGCTAATTCTCGTGAGTCACCCAATTCTGATGGTTGGCGTGCAAAAGGCAAGTGCACTACGAATCTTCCACTCTGCTGATCTCGCTGGAATGTCTTGTCAAAATGTCTTTCGCACTGTTGATCGGCTGGAGTTAAATTGTTTCTATCATTGAAGGGGCGGCCGTGGTGTAGTGGTAGTAGCAAACGCTTCTCACTCGGAGGGTCCAGGTTCGAATCCTGCCCATGGCAAAATCAGTTTTTCATTGTATAATTGGAACTCAGACAAAAAAATTCTGCGTGTGAAGGCATAACACTGACACGTAGATTTGGCTGTTATAAGAGTTTCAAGCAATGAAAAAAAAAAAAAAAAAAAGTACTGGGAATTATATCTCGAATCACTCTGAGTGAAGTAAAAACTCTCCGTCCTATTCGGACTCCCACCCCTGGAGAGTAAACATAGAAACCAAACACACCTGAGTTTCAAGCCACTACAAAAAAACAATTTTCCTTTCTCCTCCTTCTATCTTTCCGCCCGCGCCCTGGCAACAGTAAAAGGGTATCAACCCCTTAGGCGCGCGTAAATTATAAAAAAAAAAAATCCGCTATTTCCTCTAATCGCCAGAATTTTTCAAGAATTTCGTTGAGTGGTTCATCTTCGGTGCATATCCCACATGTGGCTGTTGTTGCATCAGATCTCTCAACCCTACCAGAAATTATCCATCCGAGCAATGTATTTTGTAACTTTGGCAGTCCAATTGCAAGCATTATTTGTCCGATCATCAGCAATTCGTGATAAAATTCCGCACCTAATAACAAGTCTATTTTGCCAGGTCGGTTGAACTCGGGATCTGCGAGGCTGATGTTTCCTGGGTTTTTCCACGAGGAAACATTTAATGGCTGCGCAGGCTGAGGTGAAATAATTTCCTTAAGTACAAAGGCTTCAACCCTTGGTGAGTAATTGGTTGTATTCGATTGTATTCTGACATTTACTCGCTGGCTTGATTCTCGCCTTCCTTGCCCAACTCCTTCTATGATAAGAGAGTCATTTCTGGGTTTTAAATTTAGCGCCTTAACTAATCTTTGACTGATAAGATTGATCTGAGATCCGGAATCCAAGAGTGCTCGACAATCCAGTATTTGGTGATTAGGTCCTATTATTTTAACTCTTGCAGTTCCAAGCAAAACAAAGGTGCGCTGATGATTTTCCAATGATTCATTTTCTAACATCTCGCTCTCACGTGGTGGTAGGATGGCTGCAGATGCCCCGACCTTGACTATGGTTGGATTCCCTTGTGTGCGAGTGCTGTTGGTCTCTAAATGTAGAAGCGTATTATGATTCTTCTGGCATTTCGAACAATTGCGAGACTTGCAGTTCTCTGCAAAATGCCCAGATTTTAAGCAATTGATACAGAGGTTGCCCTGTTTGACCAGATTCAATCGTTGGGTAGGTGGAAGATCTAGGAATTGCTGACACTTATAAAGCGGGTGGTTGCCTTTGCATGATGTACAATTCAACTGTTGAGATGTTACTGCTGATAAGATCTTGCAGACTGGTTTGGTTGTTCTATTATCTTCCAGTTTATCCTTAGCTCCCAACGCTTCTAGGGATTGGAAACGATTTTCCAAAAATTCCAAAAACTTCTTAAATGATGGAAGGTGTCGTGGATGGTCCAATGATTGTTCGTACAGTGTATGTGTATTTTTATCCAATTTTTTAAGGAAGAGATGAAGCATAATTGGGTCCCATGAACTTGTATCTATCCGCAACCCCTGTAATCCCAGTACACATTCTTGTATGTTATCATGCAGGTTATGTATCGACTTAGCATTATCGGCTTGTGTATTCGGATGAGACAATAATTTCTGCAATCATGAGGAAACTAACAGTCGGGGATTGTCGTAACGTTCGTGTATTATTTTCCAAGCTGCTGCGTAGTTGGCACCTGATACGGAAAGATGGCGTATCAATTTTTCTGCATCCCCAGTTAGGCTCGACTTGAGAAACCATATTTTTTGCACGTCCGATAATTCTTGATTATGGATCATTTCTGTGTAGAGATCCACAAACTGTTGCCATTTGAGGTAATTGCCATCGAATTTTGGCAACTCTACCTTAGGCATCTTCATAGTAGTTGGTTGAGTTCGCAACATCTGAGTTGAACGTTCCAAATGTTCATGAATCTCTAGCAATGTTGCCGTAACCCGTCTCTGCATCTCGAAGTATTCCTGGATGTCTTCATATGTCAGCTCGTCTCTCAGACTTCGATACCTCATCGTTAGTTCTTCCCAATTCTGATCCACATTACGTATTTGGATACGGTAGAATTGCTCTGGTTTACCTGTTTCTCCTATGCTATTGAGCAACAAGGATTTTACTGAATCCATAATCCATTTATAATGTTGCTTCTGGTTGCTTATGGATTCGTTCTGGTTTCCTGTGGGAACTTGGATTGGAACTTCACCGGATTCGTTATGGCGCCTCGCTGGTTGTGGTTCCTCGATTATTGTCTTCATTGTCTTGTTTTTCCCCGTTTCGATCGATACGGCAACCCTTCCGACCCCTTCATCTTCTGGTAATTTGGACCTTGAGCTGGCTTCCTCCTCACTGCTTCTGCCTGAAGGTTCTAGGCGAAGGCAATTGGCTATGTCTCTTTTGAGCTCTTCTACAACCACTCGAACTTCTGTGTAGTAGTCCTTCTGGAAATATGGATGATTCAAGTCTACCTCACAGGTTTCCCTTATGGTACTGTCGATTTTGTCAAACTCCTGCCATAATTCTTCCAGTTGAGTTGAGCGTTGTTGAAGCTCCTGCCGGGAACTACGAGTTTTAGGTCTCCTTTCGTCCCCTTCCTTCTTATGTTCCTTCCATAACTTGACAATTGCACCTCCAAGACTCTCCTGTTGTTGGGTGTAGTCGTCAAGTTAGATGTTTCAAATGTTTCAAGCCTGGATTCCGTATGCAATGAAATCGTGTTTATTGATCTATCGTACTAGACTCGGTTCCAGTATATGCAAACAAAAATAATCAATATCGCTTTTTTTTTTAACGATATTAACGTCCTGTCACGGTTGCCAAATGTTGAAGAATTGGATTATTTTATCCAAACTTTGATGGTTGGGATCATAGGTGCATGAACCTAGATCTACCGATGGTGATTATACAAGTCGATTCTTGTATCGATTGTATGGAAAAGCAGAAACAGTCCTCCAAGCAGACTCACTTGAAGAGAAAAAAGTCTTGTGTAACTGTTTATAAGCTTCTGGTCTTACTTTATTTTATTCCTCTTATTTATACTAACAAAAATTCAATAAATGCTTAGTCTACAATTCATACTTTTCAAACAATAAATGTTAAGTTGCAAAATGATAGTTCGCAACAATATTCAATAATGCTGAATCTACATTTCTTTAAAGCGAATAAACCTGAAGATATTCAATTCCAGGTGGCATTGAAATTTGTTTTATTTATTTTATGTGAACTCGTATGATATGCATACGTAATCATATCACAATTATGAGATTTAACACCTTCTTTAATGAAGATCGCGACACCGCCTCCACGTTTGGATCTGGGCCGGTTTCTTCTTCTAACAATATAATTATTGTACTCCAGTTTGTGGTTATCGGTTAGCTTAGTTTCTCTAGCGAAAAGCACATCCGGAGTTTGGTCTTGTAGCAATTTAAACATCGCGGCTCTTCGTTCGATCCTAATCAATGAATTAACATTCACCGCAAGGACCTTCAAAGTTTGCTCCACCACGTGCGTACCCATTACGACATGTGTTGCGCTAGTCCCGGGAGCCGCGCGTAGTTCTGGTCCACCCGCTTGGCTTGTTCTTGTACCTGCTGTTGCAGCTGAGCCATCTGTCCTTGGATTGCGAGCTAGATGGCCAGCATGTTAGGTGCAGCTTCCGTTGTTCTCGGAATTGGCGCCGGAGAAGCAACAGTCGCTTGCTGTACCGTAGCCCCCCTCCCTGACGCCATTTGGGCGTAGGAAATTTGAGACGTGACGGCTGGTGTTTGAAACCTAACAGGTGAACATTTGACCCCCACCTTCTGCTGCCGAGCCAGTTTTGTTTTTTTAATGTCAGCGAACTTAGGACAACCCCGATAGTTTGCGGTGTGTCCCACGTTCCCACATAATACGCACGAGAGCTACGCCCTATCGGATGTTCCGTCCTTACCCAGAGCACACTCCTCGGAGCTGTGGTTCTTTGCGCACTTCACGCATCGAGGCTGCATATGGCAGTTCGACGCGGTGTGCCCGAACCTCTGGCAGCGAACGCATTGTATAACGCCTTCGCTCCTTTTTAATTTTTCCCAGGTGAAAAACTGAACGATCGGTCCAATTTTTAAGCACATTATCGATTGTGTGCAGCTGTATTTCACCAATGGCTTCACGAATATTGTCCTTTAAAACGTCAATTGTCTCTGGCTTGCGGGTTTTCTGTGCCCCAAATGCGACAATTTTGCTTGTTTACATACCCGCCAAGATCAAAATGAGCTTCATCTGAAAAGATGATTTTTTTTGGCAAAATCGGCATCTTCTCTAAGTCGATCGCAGGCCCACTTAGCGAAGCGAAAACGCATTGGATGGTCAGTTGGCTTCAACTCCTGAACCAATAGGACTTTGTATGGCGTCATACCAAGGTCTTTATGCAAAATTCGTCTCAATGATGTCTCCGAAATGTTCAATTGTTGAGAACGACGGTGAATTGATGTTGATGGCGCTTCACGCACACTTTCTGCCACAGCAGCAATATTCTCGGGTGTACGCACTGTTTTTGGCTTTTCACGCTTTGGTTTCGATGAGAATGCCAGTTTCTTTCACTTTTTTCACAAGATAAAACGAACATACGGAGCTGACGGTGCTTCTCTTCTTCCAAAATCCGTACGCAATTTTCGCACACATTCTGCAACATTACCATGATTTTCAAAGTAATGTCGCAATATTTCCCAGCGTTGTTCAAGCGTATACACAACCATATTCAGCGGAAGGATAAAACTAATTATCTGTCAGATCAGCCATGAGCTAAGTGTTACCATTCACGAAATAAGCACTAGTTGGAAAAAAAAAAGTTAGATGGCGGACGCTTTATAAGACATTTGGTTCATGCAAAACAAAAAAATAATACACCAGACGATGATTCTTCTTTTAAATCTTTATTGCAACTTCCCATCATGATTTCGACCATCATTCTCCTCGCTTAGCATAAGGTATATACTCGTAACAATATATTTAATACAAAAACAACGATATTTAGGTAAACAATGGAATTCGGTATGAATACTTAACAGTTGGGGAATTACTCGTATGAAGGTTAAACTTTGACATCGTTCGATCAATCTAATTGTATGTTACATTATTTAAGACAACATACGCTAGCATAACATACATAAGCGAGCATGTAGGTGCATGGAATTGTTGCGATAGGGTGATCATTTAAATATCGAAAATACAATTTTATTTAAATTAGTTCCTTACATATGGTGTTGGGGTGTGTAGGGCTTTTTTCTCTTTGATTACTGTGTGGGGTAATAGGTTAAAAAAAATGCGGTTTTTAAATAAAACACGTCTTCTCGGTTTTAGCGTTACAGCAAAGCGAAATCTTTATTATTTTCCGGAAATTACTTCCATATTCGACTTACAACTGTCATACAAAATATAAATGTACTAAATAACATATTTCCAATTCGTTACGTTACGTTTTCCTTGTTACATTAGATTAAGTTCAATTAATTTAACTTAGATTTAACATAGATTACAATTTTTAATATTCAAATGAACTAATTATTTTAACTAAAAATATATGTATATGTATTAGTTATACATTTTATTCACGAACATTCTCCCGCCCGGTGGACGAATTTCGTCCGCAAGTGTCCTCGCTCTTGTACCGTACTGTACCTCTTCTGACATAAAAGTTGTGTGTTGTGTGAGTGTGTTGACTAGGCATGTAAAATGAGACAAAATCGTGTAATTATTAATTTGAAACATTACATGTAGGTGACAAGGACGACGATATAACAAACGAGCAACAAAGGGAGATAAAATATGTGTCATTGACTTTTGTTTGCAATAGTGCAATAGTTCTGATCATTGACCAAAACTGGGTCAAATCGTGTCGGGAGTGATTTTCGGTTTTGTTTAGTTTGTGTTGTTAATTTTCGTTGGTTTTTTCCCTTTTTTTTTAGTTTTATGTTTGTAAGTGTGTTTAATTAATTATTTCTTTAATCCTTTTTGTCTGCTCCCCTTCGCGAAATTCGATTTCGTTTTGATTTGTGTACATCGGTGCGAGTACACAATTCCATATACGTGCGTGTGTACATATTGATATACATATGTACATCGATTGGTTTTGGTTTCGCGAAAGTGATATTCGAGTGCAGTGCAAACAAAATAACAGAAAAAAAAGAATTGGGAAAATAAAAAAAAATTAAAAAGTTCATTAAAAAATATTTTCCCAACAAATTCGGTACAATGTGTGTTGTTACTTTGTGCGATAACTGTTTTCCTCGTACGCAATTTTTGGTTGTGCAGTGCGATGCTGTGCGACGAAATTTTCGGGAACGGTTAATGTTTTGATTATGGCCGAATTAGCCTTCTTAGTGTGTGTGGTGTTTACGTTTTCGTGTAAAGCCAAGAATCCGCCTTCCTATTGAATTGTTGTTGCAATTCATCCAGTAAGTTTTTTTTTGACATATTGATTTGTTTGTTATTTACATATTTATCTATTATTTTCTTTATTTACGAAATTTATGTTAAGATTAGTTTAAGGTAGATATTATTATTGAGTGTTTATGTTGAAATGTGTTTTTAAAAAAAAGAAGGATAAATGTTAAAAGTGTTGTGTTGTATTGAGTGGACAACGTTGAGTATTCAGTAAAAAATTTCAAGTGCTGTCGGGGTTTTGATTCTCCAATTCCCGTCGGCATTTTGGGATTTTGGAACTCTGCAACGTTGTCTGGTATGAATGATGTGTTTTCTGTGGATAACGTTGAATGTTCGGCATTTTGGAGTTTCGGAACTCCACAGCGTTGTCTGGTATGATTGATTTAGAGTGGACTGTATGTGTGTTGTGTAGTGTAGGGATTCTAGGATAGAATAAGTTTGTATTATTATATTTTATTAATTTAATAAATTGTTTTCAAAGAAAAGAAGAAATGTCGTTGATTTTTCATTTGAGTTTATTTAAAGTGTTTGTTTTATATACGTTGTGTTGTGTCGTTTAAAATGCTGTGTGTTGTTTAAAATTTCATTATATTTTGTGTACATTTGTTTAGAGAGAAATTTGCAATGATTGATGGAGAGAAAAAACGGATGTAAATTATTTATTTGTGTTGTGTAGAAATAAGGGAAGAATAAAAGGAAAATATGTATATCGTTATTTTAGTGTTCGAAATTCTTGTTTTGTGTTGTTTGAGTATTTTGTATTTCCTTAGTGTTGCTTGGTAAACAGCAGATTTTCCCAATTGATCGTGTAAGCTCTCCGGTACTTGTTTGTGGATGTGTAGCGATGATGCGTGCGAGCCGCCATTGCAACGGTGGTAGTCTCTCGTCTTTAATGAGAACTAAATCGCCGCATTTTGGTCCCGGCTCCCGTGTCATCCACTTTGGGCGCTGTTGCATTCTGGACAAGTATTCCGTACTCCACTTGCGCCAGAAATAGTTGGTAATAGAGGTGATCCGCTTCCATCGCTCAAGGTAACTTACCCTCTCGAAGGCAGTGTCTCCTTGAGGAATCGCAACGAGCCTTTCGCCGATTAAAAAATGTGCTGGTGTCAGCGTTTCCAAATCTTCGATGTCGTCCGACATTGGGCACAAAGGTCTGGAATTGAGGCAGGCTTCAACTTGAGTAAGCAACGTTGACAGTTCTTCGAATGTCAGAGCTTCTGCCCCGACCGCTCTTCGGAGGTGATGCTTTACCGATTTTACCCCTGCCTCCCAAAGACCTCCGAAATTGGGAGATGCAGGGGGGATGAAAGTCCACTTTGTGTGCAGCTGAGTCAGTTGTTCATTAACCGACCCCCAGTCAACCTTCGCCTTTTGCAGCATCCTCCCTAACTCCGTTTCCGCCCCTACAAAATTAGTGCCACGATCACTGTACAGTTCAGCGCACATTCCTCGGCGAGCTATAAATCGTTTGAAAGCCGCTAAGAACGCCTGTGTCGTAAGATCTGACACGACCTCCAAATGCACTGCCTTGACTGCTAGACAGATGAATATTGAAAAATACCCCTTTAATGTTTTTGCACCTCGTCCTTTCCAGGTTTTGATGTCAAAGGGTCCTGCAAAGTCTACACCCGATCTGGAGAAAGGCCTTGCCATGCGAACTCTTGGCCCAGGTAAGTTCCCCATGAGTTGTTGCATTGACTTCCCTTTGTGACGGAAACAAGTGATACACTCATGCACCATCTTCTTCACCTTTCTCCTTAACGAAAAAATCCAGAACGCTGTGCGGATGTATGCCATCATTAGGGAAACACCACCATGGATTGTGTTTTTGTGTGCATCTCTTATGATAAGATGTGTGAGATGATGATCTGGTGCCAGAATAGATGGATGTCTCTGTTCGTCGTCCAAGTTTGAGTTCTGCAATCTCCCTCCAACACGTAGAATGTCGTCAGCATCTATAAACGGATTCAAGTTTAAGGTACGTTTAGGATATACCTTTTTTGCAACATCCATTTCAGGGAACATTTGTCTTTGTGAGGTTTTTATCAACAGTTTCATAGCCTTGTCAATTTCGTTAACCTTCAATGAACCTTTATACCTTGTTTCAGGTTTTTCCCGGCAGTTAAACACAAAACGAATGCAATAGGCTAGAATGTGACGAAGCCTTATTAACAAATATTGCTTAAGCATAAGATTGATGACCTCATTGTCTTCCCCGAGTTGTTGCGTGACATGGAAAATGTTAGTCGTGTTCTCCTTTCGTTGCTCCAAGTCAGGGTTAATCCTTTTGGGCTGAATGGGAATCTCAAAGTTCCAATTCTCTCGTAGGAAACTTGGGCCCTTCCACCACAACTCGTTTCGTTTAATTGCTGATGGCAATATACCCCTCGAGGCGAAGTCAGCTGGGTTGTATTGGGTCGGAATGTGTTTCCAAGAGCTGCAGTTCGTCAGGCGTTGAATTTCTGCTACACGGTTGGCAACGAAGGTTTTCTATCGGCTTGGCGGTGATGTGACCCAGGCGAGAGCAATCGTAGAATCTATCCACGCGTGTATCTCCAAATTCGTCAGATCCAGTGCCTTCTTGGTATAGTCGAGCAAAGTGGCTAACATAACCGCTCCACAGAGCTCAAGCCTTGGTAGACAAACTGTCTTGAGTGGTGCCACTTTCGTCTTGGCAAACATCAAGTGCTGGTGGACGTTGCCTTCCTCATCTTCGACACGCAAGTAGACGGCCGCCCCATATGCTTTCTCTGAAGCATCACAAAACCCATGTAGTTGCAGCTTTGTTGTGCCTCGTTTGCTCACTACATGTACCCACCGTGGAATCCTGATGTCCTGTATCTGCGGAAGTTCCTGCTGAAACGTCCGCCATCGCTCTTCTAGCTCTTGTGGTATTGGTTCATCCCACGTCACTCCTTGACACCATAATTCCTGCAGCATGATTTTTGCCTTGATCATACATGGAGCAATCCAACCCAATGGGTCAAAAAGTTTTGCGATTGAAGATAGCATGCTTCTTTTTGTCACGACTTTATCGTCTGAAAAGAAAGTTTTAAAAGAAAACGAATCTTCTTTTGGCAACCAGAGAATTCCTAACGCCTTTATGCCATCAACCGCTTCTATGGGTAATGTAAATCCCACTTCCCGTTGATCCGCAGGAATATCACGAAGAATATCTTCCGAATTGCTTGTCCATTTCCTTAGATGGAACCCAGCTGACTTTAGAACGCTTCTAGCTTCATTTCTCTTCAATAAGGCATCTTCGATTGAGTCGGCTCCTGATATGAGGTCATCAACATACATCTCTTCACGTACAGCTTTGGCACCCAGAGGAAAATGCTGAGCCTCATCCGCCGCCGCCTGATGCAACGTTCGAATAGCCAAGTATGGAGCACTGGCCGTGCCAAAAGTTACGGTCTCAAGTCTAAAAATCCTTAATTTCTCCGTAGGATGATTACGCCAAAATATAAGCTGGTAATTTGAGTCGTCGATTGGAACTCGAATTTGGCGATACATTTTCTCGACGTCCGCTGTAAATATAATTTTGTGTAATCGCCACTTTAAAATTAATTTGAAAATATCTGTTTGGATTTTAGGTCCAGTCATTAAGTGTGAATTCAACGAGTATCCGTCCGAACATTTTGCTGCAGAAAACAACGCGAAGCTTCGTAGTTGTGCTCGACTCTTTGAATACCGCATGGTGAGGAATGAAGAAATGGTGTGGTGTATCCAGTATGGTATTCGTTTCGTCAACCTCTGTCATCTGTTGAAGCTCCTTATATTCATTTAAGCACTTAGAGTACTCCTTGTGCAGTGTGGGGTTTTCCTGGAATCTTCTTTCCAGTTGATGAAACCTACGTAAGGCACCTAACCTCGAGGCACCAAACCCAGGTTTACATCCGTCTTTAAATGGCAGCGATACCTCATATCGCCCATCAGCCAGTCTTGTAGTTGTCTTGAGATAATGTTCTTCACATGCTTTGTCCTCAGCAGTCTCTTAATGTCGAATGGCAACTCCTCCAGTTCCCAGAACCTTCGCAGCTGAGTATCTATGTCGAAAACCTGTAAAAAGCTGTGGACAGGTTCTATACCTCGCAAAATTGTCTTCCCAAGGAGAAGCCAACCTAGCTCAGATTCTTGTGCAATTGGGGATCTTACATCATTACCGCGTATAATGGATGCTAAAATAAATTCAGGATAAACATCGCTTCCCAGGAGAATATCAACAGTTGCAGGCTTATCGAATTGTGGATCAGCTAACCTTAAGCCCTCGATGTGTTCCCAGTTTTGTTGAGCTAGAGGCTTGGATGGCAACAGATCAGTCAGCGACTTGAACACGTAGGCCCGGGTATTTGTTTCGAATGGTGTTACCAGCGACCCAAAGGTAAGATTTACATACCGCTGACATGAACCACTACTGATTTTTCCCAATCCAGATACCTCAATGAATGTTCGCCGTTGATGAAGCCCTAATAACTGGACAGCGGATTCAGTAATGAACGTTGCTTCAGATCCAGGATCGACCAGTGCCCTAAGATGATAATAGTTGCCCTTTGAAGACCTCACTTTCACAACGGCTGTGGCAAGAAGCACACTTGGTTGATCTAACCCAAGAGAGACAGGTTGGTTAATCCTTGATTTTATGTGGAAAGTTTGTGTACCTATAGTAGTGTTAGTACTAACCTTTGCAATATTCGACCCTCCACAGTTGACATGCAGCAGAGAGTGGTGTTTCTGCTTGCAGTAATAGCAGCGCACACTGCTTTGGCATTGACTAGTCCGGTGACTGTATGCTAGACAGTTCCGGCAAACACCGATTCTGTCCACTGCCTTAGATCGTTCACAGATCTCCATGGCAATGAACTTCTGACAAGTTCGAAGGGAGTGCTGACCTCTACCACATACCTGGCATGCAAACTGCTTCTTCCCGACGTGCAGGACCGTTTTCTTCTCGACCGCAACAGCCTTGTGTACAGAAGAACCGCTGACCTTGATGCCACTCGTTCCAGCTATTGCTTCCAAGGTTCGAAAACGTGTCTCCAGGAACTCTGTAAATTGTCTCAGTGTTGGCAACTCCTTCGAACTACCCAACTTCTCCTCCCACAAACGCTGAGTAAAAGCAGGTAATTTTTGCACCAGAATGTAAATTAAAATGTCATCCCAAGAACTAACTGGCAATCCTAAATTGTCTAGAGCATGGAAACATTCCTGGGACGTGTCCAGTAGAGACTTGATGTTGCTTGCCGTCTCCTTCGTCAACTGCTGCTGCTCAAAAAAAAGTTGGAAATGAGCGTTTACCAACACTCGCTTGTGGTCGTATCTGGCGACAAGCAGTTCCCATGCTTTGTCATAATTGCCAGAATACAAACCTAAATGCTGCAACAAACGAGCAGCTTCACCTGTAAGAGACGACTTCAAATAGTGAAGCTTTTGGATTTCACCCAGCTTTTTATTTGTGTGGACTAACGACAAAAAGACATCGTGGAAAGCCCGCCACTTCGTGTACGAGCCATCAAAATGTGGTATTTGAATTTGGGGTAATGAAAGCTCATTACACGAACCACCTGTGGATTCACCTTCCACATTCTTCTCCTTTGATGCTGACTTGGCATTGTCGATAGCATCGACCAATTCACCTCGGTAAGTGAAATATGTTTCTTGAAGCAAATCAAAAATTTCATCAAAATCTTCTTCTTCCAGACCTTCTTCGATTTCTCCTCGTCGAATCTTTGCTTGAAGACCAAGCGCATTTTTGAAGTTCCCTTCTAGAATAAGAAGACGATCTGACAGATAGCTGGCTGTACGACGTGATGCTCCAGTCTTCTTGAAGTTGGAGTGGTCACGAAGAATCTGCTCCAGAACACCTTTCTGATCTGCACTCGTGGACAACTTCGACATTTTTAAATGGTTTTTATTTGAAAATTAAGTAATTATAAACCAATATGTTTGTATGTATCAAGTACAATTAAATTTTATTAAATTATTAGATACAGTGTTAAATGATATTTAATTAAATATTTTATTTCAGCAACTTACGACCTTTGATTAACTTTGCCCAGCTGGTGACAGTTGAGGTTAAAGTTGAAATTAATTTTTTACACGGCGCGGGAAATGCGATTTCTGCACAACCACCGAAAGAGTCTGTAAGTCTTAAAAGAAGAAAGACAAGGGGCAAGACACCAACCGCGAGGGAATCTGTGTATGTACTTTTATTGTTTTATATATATCTATATATATATATTTTTCTTTTTGCACTTTGTACTTGCACTTGCACTTTTTTCTTTTTTAGAAATTGTGTGTGTAGTCTATTAACTATCTTTTATATATATATATAAATGTACTTTTTGCACTTTGCACTTATTTTTTTTTTTTTATAAATTGTTTAAATGTTCTGTGGAGTCTTTATCCGGCACGAAAAGGACCAAAT